>WEIV01028234.1:123316-235182 GCA_013390005.1 Calyptomena viridis | reverse complement strand
GCAACAATATTTCAGTGAACAGAACTATAAATTTTCCTTTTGCTCTTTGTGAAAGGTAATGATTTTACTGGATGAATAAGCCTTTGCTATTTTAATGCTCAGAGAAGGAAGTATTTGCATATAGTGTTCCCCTCCATTTTTTCCCTGGTTGATGCTAAGCTCTGACTGAAGGTCCCTCCTCAGGCCTTTCTCAGCACTCTCCTCTTACCTCACCAAAGTCGGTTTTCCCATGTTTTGATCAGCTGAAAGCACGCTTTCTGGTCTGAAAAGGGAATCTTTTCACTTAGGAAAAAGGATGGTAATTATCTTAAATGAATGTTAAAGTTTTGCTAATGAATGCATTGCATCTCTCCTAAACATTTCTGGAAAAAGAAGCAAGCAAAGAAACAAAAAATAATCAGACATGCCATTCATTTACCAGAAGTATTAATTACAAGTAATTAGAACAAGTGACTGATTTTTGAAGCATACAAGATTCCTAAAAAGAAATACAAAAGTTTCAGCAAGAGCTGAATAGATATATCTGTATCAAGTGGATAATAATGTGCAAAAATTACAAAATTATCTACATAAAGGCTTTAATTTTGAAGGAAAAAAATTCCAGTTATGACTTTTAAATTTCCAGTGATGGCAACCTACAGTAGCCATAAACTGTATCAGTATCAGATTGTTCAAAAGATGCATCCAAGATCTAATTTGCATTTACCTTGATTCATTTACTCTTGGATCTTGTCCACCCTTGACAGATCAAAGATTTCTTTCCTGCCATCTAGGTCTCTATTTACAGATAGCCTCTAAGTTATCATCTTTTCTCTCTAAGCCTTCTCCCTTCCAGAAAGTATCAGGTACAATAATGAATTAAGAAAAATCATCTTCATCTTTTTCCCCTTTGAATACTGTTCCAAGCTCTCACAGAATTTCGTAACATCTCCTACACATTGAGACCACGAATTTCCACAGTTTTTGAACTTAGGCAAAAGTTGAACTGAACACGTCGAATTCATCAAACCTCTCTCTTTCATATTTTCCAGTCTTTCTTTTAATTCTTTTTTGAGTCAACTTCACCATACCAAAAAGCCTGGCTGAGCTCTGGCTCAGCTCCCAGCAGTTCCATGTGGCTCTGGAACTCACAGCCTGGCCTGGGCTGTGTTACCAATACCCCTACATGCCCCAGGAAGCTCTGGATCTCCCCATTCCCTACGGCATTCAATCAGCATGCACACCTCAACTCCCTTTTTTACCACCAGATCTCCCTAATACTAAGGCCCACGTAACTTCCCAGTTTGCAAATATAACATTTTTTAATCCATGGGAATACAAAAAATTCTCAGTAACAGCAGACAAAAATGTATGTAAGTATAAAACACTTCATTTTATTAAAATCATAGTAAACATCTATAATGTGAAAACTCAACAGTTATTGAACAGCACTGGGCAGCACTACAAAATCAGATAGGAGAGAAAATGTCTGGAACTATAGGGAAATTCAGTTAGGGAAGCTACAGTGCAAGATGGGACGTTCCTGCCTGCCTCAGTCCCTGTGTCTTCTTGAGTGACACTAGAGGAGGAGTTGGTGTAGCATTCCTAAAGGTGACACTGAAGTACCCCCACTTACAAATTCCAATGAATCTTTAATGGTTGTTCTCCCTTTATTGAATCTTTAATGCCAGTATGTATAGCATAACCAGATAGCAGGAGAAAAGCTGTCAGGCTACTTTAATTTTTTTTCTGCACGTGAGTTTTTTCAATACCCACCAAAAAATAAGAGTTTATGTTCTAATATTGTTGTACTTCAATTTCTATGTAGAGGAGAGAAAAAAATAAGAGAGGACTGGGGGGAAATTGCACTTACAAAACAAATTGGATACTCAATTATTTTATTATAATACAATGTTAAACCATACTTTTTCTTTGGATGTAATACGAACTAAAAAAATCACTGCCTGGCATTGCAAAGGGGAAGTTGGAGATCCTTTTATTGGTTCTGCAATTCCTTGGGGCTTTATTCACTATGTGAAGAACTTCCTTTGAAATAAGATCGCTCTTTTCCTCAGAGGTCCTGGTGGGAACAGTAAGTCTTTTTTTACAGAATCGCAAGATGAACTCCCATGAGTGTTAGAGAGAACTCAGAAAATGCAGAAAAGGGTACAGTAGCATATCTATTTTTTAAGTTCTTAAAATACACATACAGCAAAACTCTATATAGTAATTCATTGTACATTCATATACACAAACATGGAAATGTGGAAAATAGTGAATAATGTCAAAATGCAAAAAGGAGAGAAATGCAAAAATTAATCTTTTCTATCACTAATGCTTAGTTTAACCTCACTATTTATTTCATAGAAATGTTTTCTACTTTAAATCAAGCATGTCTCATGAGATATATGAGAGCCAGTCAGCCAGGTTACTGACAGCATTGCTGAGCTTAGCATTTGGATATTCTATCATGACCTCTCAGACAGAATGGAAAGGCATTATCTGACATAAAGAAATATATCTACATTAGATCCTCAATAAATTTGAAGGAATACAGTTTCTCTTCATGGTTCATTGACTTTATCTAGGAGACTGGTTTTCCTACATGCACTTGTATTTGTTCAGCAGTTTAGAATGAAAGAAACATGTTAAACCATCACTAGAGAAAGATTGCACATAGTCCCTGAAAGCCTTCTCTTGTCACATGCTCTGCCCCGGAGGAGGAAAAAAGTCTGCACATTGATGATCTGCTTTTGAGTCTTACTGCATACAGCAACTCTCCTTTCATAATTTTACCAGTATCAAAAAGCATTATTTAAAATAATTAGCAAAACCCACATGCATTTGATGAGCGATAAAAAAACTTTATTAATAAATTTGGCTGCCAATGCTCCAATCACCCCTATGTGTTGCACAGGTTGCGCTGTTTCAAGACATCCTTGGGCTTTTCTCAGCTAAAACACCACGAGTTCCCTACTTGTTTCCACTTTTCTACCTCTTCACCTTTTTACCCCTCAGCTTACTTTCTTCCCCACTCTCAGTCCCTGTCAGCTTGGCTGCTTGAAGTCCTGTATTCAAAGCCCTGGAGACATGAACTTAGTGTATGTGCTACCAACAAAATTAAAATCTGCTTTTTTGACCATTATTTTTCAAGTTCTCTCCCTTACACTAAAGTAATCTCCCCACTAATGTTGTTGTGGGTTTTTTTCCCAATCTTTTACAATCACTGGATTTGTTTGGTCATGTCTCTCTGCTTGATATCAAAAATAATATATATGCATGTGTATTTATATATGTATACATAAATCCAATTTATTTTCCCATGCTTTGCAGTCCAAATCTCATTGTTAAAAAGACATAAATCTCTAGTCATACTGAGACCAGAAAAAAACCCCTAAATCCAACTAAACATAGAAAAAAAAAACCTCATAGTTGAAATATACCAGTAGGCCATACTGTGGTTTGACAATTTAATTTTAAAAATTAGAACTATTTATAGAAACAAAAATGCTATTAATTTCATACTCTGGAAAAAATTATTGTGATAATTCATACACTGCTTTCCTCTAAGGCACCCTCAGAGCAGTTCGGGGATGGATAGATTTCAATGGAAACAATGGTGCACTCCTGTCTAGCACAGCTCTCAAAGAGTTGGCTTTTTTTTGCACAATTTATAAGCTGTAACAGTGTAAGCCAGGTTGTTAGGCTTCATGTGTAAGTGATCTACTCCATTAGGTACACTGAGATATCTCAATTTCAATCAACTTGAAAATTATACTTTCTTACTTTTGTTGATATAGTAATTGGCCTTAAGAGGCATCATTTATACCCTGAGCACAGAACAGATGAGCATAATCATACTTCTTTCATGCACTGCAAATGTGTGTGTGCTCTGAAGGACTCTCAAGTGGCTCCGGACCTCAGCAAGTGTACATTTCCTGTAATCCATGTCACATTCCCTATTTGTTAAGGAGAGCCTTTGGGTCTCAGTGTCATCAATTCCTGTTTAAAATGGAAAAGCTTGAACAAAATCAGAGATTTTTTTTTCTCATTAAGAAAGGACAACAACTTCCCTGGTGTCCTGTCCTATTAGCAAGTGTTGAAACTCTGTATTAAACCACAGGTGTTCTGCTGTCACAGTGGGCAGACATTGCTTATCAGCTCTGCCCTGAAGTTACTCTGCAAAGAAAGAGTAACGCCCTCAGCAGTGCAGCTGAGAGTCTTAGGAGAAATCCTTAGGATCGGAAAGTTTAGGGTCCTAGTAAATGCAGTAAGGATGCTGTAGAGCCTCCAGGTCAGCTCTAAGGAAAGATATTTGTATTTTTAATAAACAGGATAAGTCAAAACTGAATGGTCTTTTTCAACCTACTCAAGTCCTAGTCTACTTCCCACTCGGCTCACGTGAAATTGATCACCCACATCCTTGTCTGTCTTCAAAGCTCTCTTAGGCAACCCAAGTTCTGCATTTAGGTAATTCCTAATTTACTATTGTATTGGGTCTGGTTGAGATGGAGTTAATTTTCCCATAGCAGCCCTCACAGTGGTGTGCTTTGCATTGGTAGCTAGAAACACACTAGTATTTTGGCTAGTGCTGAGCAGCACTGGCACAGCACAAGCACTGTCTCTCAATATTCCTCCCCCAACACTCTTCCCATTGAGGCTGTGAGGGGAGGGAGACAGCAAGAGTCTGGGAGAGGACACAAGTAGGGCAGCTGACCCAAGCTAACCAAAGGAATATTTGATACCATATTGTTGTAGTGTTCTATTTATCTGTTCCTATGTTTATATGTTTTAATATGTAGTTTTGTATCCCGTCCCCAGTTTAACTCTACCCTCACTCCCCCCATTCTCCCCACATATGGACTCAAACCACTCCTATCCCTCCCTAAACCACTCCCACCTCCCCTTCCCATTGGCCAGTCCCCAATTCCCTCCCCAAATCCTGGACCCCTATATAAACCCATGCAAACAGGAAGTCGGGGTCAGACCCTGTCCTGGACCCTCCTGGGTTTGACCTCCTCTGGAGCCTCATGGCAACAGAGGATCAATAAACCATGTATGTCCACCACGAGGGTCTCCATGCAATCCTTTACCCTTCGATGATGCTTTCCTGGATGGACTGAGCTAGCGAAAGACCAAGAACCAACCCAGGAATTGCATCACCATATGACATCAGCTCAGATATAAAAGCTAAGGAAAGGAGGAGGAAGAGGGGGCATTTCTTGTATACAATGTCTGCCTGCTAAGAAACCACTACGTGTTTTGAAAGCCCTTCTTCCCAGGAAGTAGCCAAACACCACTTGCTAATGGGAAGTAGATGATAAACCTTGTTATTTTCCTCTTTGTTTATGTGCATGCAAATTTCCACTTAGCTTTAGTAAACTGCCTTATCTCAACCTATGAGTCATTTTCTGTCTTATTCTCTCTCCTATCTGGCTGGGAAGGGGAGTGATAGAGCAGCTTGGTCTGGCATCCAGCCAAGGTCAGCCCATCACAGCTGCCCACCTGCATTTTGAAAGCTAAAGACTGTGACAGACTGGAGTATGATCTCTCATCAGCTTTGCTGCACCTTCTTTCCTGAGCATGGACTTATACCATGCCATGTTTAGTCTGTAGCATGATGCTGTAATTAAAGGCACACATGGTGAAAACTACAGAGTGATAGTATGTTAGTGTATTCCTTTTAGAACATTAAAATTTCAGTCACATGTAGGGTTGTGGGATTTCAAAGCCACATTTTTAAGATTGCTTTTAATGTGATCATTATAACCTTTCCTCTCCCCGGGTGGCACTGCATGCACTGCACTGTTCTTAGCAAAAAAACTTTTTTTCCCCTTTCTTTCTTTGTAAATACGTATCTCAGCCTGACACATATTCCAGGAAACTGAACTGCCTTTTTGTTATTCAGCCTCCAAAACAATGTGCCTTCTCCTTTTTATTGTTAATGAAACTTAGAAATTAAGACTTAAGAGATAATATGGAAGAATAACCTAAAAGAAGAACTGAGTAACAAGAGATTTAAAATTTTGTCTTGTATAGCTGGTATATGACACCATAGATTCTATTTATATATCCAGACCACTATACCTAGAGACACAAAAAAAATCTGCAGTTTGAAATATACCTGACAGGTATGAAGTAAGATTTAACTTTAGAAATCTAGTATTTTGATTACTGTGCATAATAGCCTCATTTAACTCACTTGTTAATTGTCATTTTAAAGTCTCTGTTATTTATTTTTTCTGTGAGTGGTCAGCCTGATTTAGAAGAAGCTGAGCACCAATATTACTCTTTTCTCTAGCCCTTTATCTGTCTAAATTGAGAATTAATTTTCTCTTCCTTCTGCTGCTTCTCTTGACTGATTCATAACTGATATAATTAAGCAATAACACAGGGCAGAAAAATACCTGTGGGTATCAGTATCATACCACAAATAGCAGAACGAGATATTAAATTTTAACCATCCAAGAATTGCTGCAGTTGTCCAGAGATAGTTTGAATTTCCTATGCTATTATTAAGACAAGGAATCTGCCAGACACTGAAAAAATTACGAAGACCGGAAGGTTTGTGTCATGTACTTTCACAAAGGATAGAGATGGCTGGGTCAACACTTTCATAGGAGGTGATGGGTGGCCTGCTTTTCAGTTGTGCCCAGTTTAGCCTTTCAGAAACTCCTGATGAAATCCTCTGCTTGCACCTTCTCTGAGAAGCCCCCAGGAAAGACTCAACTAAGCAGATGAAACTGAAGGCATCCACGACTGTCAAGCAAACGGTAGACACTGAGCAACTACTTCAGCTAAAGCATTAATGGTGAGAAGTAAAGAGCTTCCCAGGACACAGTGCTTCAGTTAATCTTTCGTTGTTTGATTCCAGTCTGCCCGCATTGTCCCCAGCAGTGGGTTTGCAGATTCATCTCTAGACAACGCTACGAATGCCATGGGCTGTCCTGGCTCACAGCCAATGGACCATGAACTGTTCCTCCCTGAATAATTTTCAACTGTATAAAGAAAGGTAGCTGAACTTGGATCCATTTTAGGCAAACTAAAGATGGTGGAAGCCATGTCAGTGCTGAAAAGGAGCTCCACATACACCTGTGCACTGCCAGGCATGTATTTCTGTCAGCTACTGCTACATGGGAGCGAGGGTATCACTGCAGACCTGGGGCTCTGGGGAATCGCCAGAAGCAGTCAAGCAGAAGGCAGGCAGGTTTGTGTGTGGAGAAAAAGGAGCATTCCTACCTGTGCAGGATCTACAGGCAATAACACAATTTCAGGAAAAGGGAATCATGTGAGAAAACTTCCTTTTGGCCAACTCATAGTGACAGCAAGCTCAGGATGATTTTGCTTAACAAAGGGAAGAGGTGGGTGGGCAGCAGGGGCCTGAGGTACCTGACCTCTCTTATTTGTAGGAGAGCAGTCCATGAGCTGCTCTTGTTTTCAGAGCACAACCCTAAAACATGCCACCACACAAGTCACAGAGAGCAGGCACTTGCAACTGGCTATTTATTTTCTGACTAATTGAAAAACAGCAACATCAGAAAAGCACAGCCACTAAGTCTTCTCATACTAAAATTTTGTTATGCTTATTCTCATACAAAACTCTGGCTCCTCTCCTTTTCTTCAGTTTCTCCTGGAAGCAGCTACTTCTCAGAAATACCTCTCTACCTCTAGTTTAGGATTATATTAAGGTTTTTTTTGCCTTTTAGACACATCTATTGTTAAGTTTCTAAAGCTCAAACTCGCCTAAGTCCTGATATTCAAGGCCAATACACACTGCCACTATTCAGGAAAAACTTTTAAAAAAGCCCGCTCTATTTATTTCCATGGTAGTGTTACGCAGTTGTGCAACAAAAAGGGACTTTCTTTCCCCCACCTGGCATTCTCCACTGTATCTACAGCAGCTTTGACACTTGCAACTTGACAGCCTCATCTATTCACCAAGGTAGGTGGATTTTCTTACCGCATCCCCAAAATAAAAATCTTGCAATAGCACAGAAGATGGCATTTGTCAACACCAAGATAAAATATCCTGATGATGAGCCAGATTGTGCTCAGGCATTCAGAAAAGCCAGAAGAAAAGATATGGAAAAAAAGAGAAAAAAAAACCACTCAAGAGGCATTGCTTTTCAGGATCTCACAGCCAAAGCAGCATACAGAACATTGCAGAACATTGCAGAAATGCCTGCTCTGGTGAGCTGGTGTGTAGGCAGGTATGGAGGAGGGCCATGACTTCTATTGAAATTAAAAATATTAACAACGAATTCCACTAAACATGAGAAGCACAATTTTCAGAGTATGAAGAAAACATCTCATGTTCATTTGAATTTAGAAAGCAAAACCCATATTTTCAAATACAACAGGCTAAATATACTTGAATGTGGACCATCAAGCTGGACATTTGCAACAAAAACAGTCTAGCACAGACTGAAGGAAACCCTGAGCAGCTGTAGGCAAACTAAGGTTTGTTGCAGTTGAATCCCAAAAAAACCACTTCTTATCCTTCCATATTACATATGAGTTGACAAAATACATGTTTATTTTGCATGATTATACATGCAATGCATGGTATTTTTTATTTGGCAATTCTGGCTTCTCCCAGCACATAAAAAAGAGCTAGTAAAGGAAAAGAAAGAAAAAGGAAGAAAAGTAGCCCCTGTTGTTTTCAGTTATCCAACATTCTCAACTGGGTTATCAGGAGAGAGAAATAAAGGGAAAATTAGGGGGAAAAAAGAACAGGCAAAAAACCTTACAAAGGTGTCATGATGCTCTCCTACTATTTTAGCAAGGATGCAAACAGTTCTGGTTGCAGCAGTAGCACAGCCCTATCTACCTGTAGCCATGAAGCTACAAGTTACAGATAAGTTGATTGCACCGTAACAGCGCCCAAGAGAAGATCGGATAATGTACAGTGTAAAAAATTAATCAGTCACTGATTGACAGAAAACAGCAGGGAACACAATGTCTCACACGAGGACAATGAAGTCAAGATGAACTAGAAAGGGAATGCCCTGGGCTTCTGGAAGAGGATTAGTCCTAACTGACTGGACACATTGGTTCTGAGAATCACAGCAGGCTGTCACCATGCACACGAAAAGCCATAATATTTGTAAGTGTACTGCTCTTGGCAGGTACCATCAGTCAAGTAAACAACAGAGACAAAGAAACCACAGGTGACAGCACAGATATCAGGCACTGGCACATCCTTTGCAGAAATCCTGTTGTGCCACCACATGTTAAGACTCCATGGTTTCCTCACTATGGTACACCAGCTGAATCTTGCTTTCAAGACCATACTGCAGTATTGCTGGCATAATGAACAGAACTGCATAAACTGTACTTTTGTCTTGCCAGTTGTCTACCTAAAAAACTGCTGACTCAAGCTGTCATACTCTTTGCTCTCATGGTGTTTCATGGGTCAGCTAAATTCATGCTGGTGATCCTTCTTCTATTCTTAATTCAATCCAATCCACATAGCAGCTTCAGCATATTCGTGAGTAGTCTCTTCACTTTGTTTCTGGTGTCTTAATTTTGCTCTGACAGTAACCATCTCAGCTGCAAATCTCTGTTGGAGACCTCCTTAAGAGCAGACAATCTCCCTAGTACTACTAGACTGGCTCTTGACATCTGTCTTTGCTCTCATCACTGTCAACACAGTCTGTTCAAAACCATTGGCTCTCTACTCCTTCGTATTGTTTTCACATAGTTGTAACTTCATTGATGCTGAAAGGCTTTATCCAAGTTTTCATAAACAAAAGCCAGGGGACAATCACATCAGTTATGCACCAAATAATACAGAGCATAAATGGCACTGTTCATCCAACAACAGTAGAAAAGCATCAGATTATGCTAACAGAGAATTTGGTTCTCCATATGAAATTCTCATAACTGTAACAAAGCATCTGTCCATATTTTAGTAGGCTTTGATTTTGACTCTCATTGGATTGTATAAATAGACAGCACTGTAATCCGAAAGCTCCTTGGAAAATCCTAATTTTCCAGACACAGAAGATTAATTTCACAGAAGTCAGAGAAAAGTTCTGAGCACTTCTGTCTCACACTATTTTATTTTTTTTTCAAGGGCTATTCAAACGGCAATTTCATCTACCCTAATATCCACAATTCCGGTACAAAAGGAACCGGAGGACTAGGAAAAGAGATTAAAATAACCAAGAAGGCTTTATAAAGCAAGCCTAGAAGTCATCAGGCAATGCACATCTATGAAGACAATGTAAGATAGTTGTCTTGAGTTTTCCTACTCAAAAGAGGGTCCTTCCCCACCCCTCTCAGACTCCTCTGCCACGTGACCTCTCCTGTTAGGGATCATTTTCACAGCTCAAAAAGCACCTTACACTTGTGCTTTCTCTGGCCTCTACCCTGCTGGTGCAGTGCATGCTGCAGCCCTGTCTTACATCTGCCTTTTTCAGATTCGCTAATGGCTGAGACAGACAGAATAAAAAATGACCAAGATTGGAATGCTTTCTTGTTAAAATAACAAATGGGTTATTATTAAGAACAGTGTTTTGTATTGTTTTTTTAACAATGAAAACTTACTTAATCTTACTTAGTAACAGAGAACATCCCTTAGTAGGTAGAAGAACTGGAAAGGAGGTGCAAAATGTGTGAAGTAACTGCTGCTTACACATGAAGGCAGCAGGAAAATTCTTGCATGTAACAAATTTAGCATCCAGCACCATTTAATTTTTTCATCCTACCTAACTGCAGTCAAAAACAATGTAGAGGCACCTGCAGATGTTCAAAGTACAGGCTTCAGATAGTAGTGATAACTATGAAGTGCAGCAGTGCTGACAGTGAAAACAATTTGTCCAATGGCTATTGACAACTGAGTTCTTCTTGCAGCACTGTGGCTATTTTTTTCTACCTGAGAAATTAAAGGATTTTACCTTTGATCTCAAGCAGAGCTTTAAAAAAATCAATTCACAGCCATCGTGACTTTTTAAATTTGTTTCTACCAGATATTCATTTCAGCTGTGAGGTTAGTATGATCAAATATCTTTCCATTTTATAAATAACTACTTACAGCATTGCTATTGCAATACCCAATCTGATGATAGCCAAAGGATTATAAAGAACTCAAAAGAAATCCATCATTTACTATAAAATCCTCTTTTTTTTTTTTTTTTTAATAACCCTTTAATACAAAGACAACAAAAGAAAATAAAGTGAGTCTTATCTTCTCTGCTTCCAGAAGCAAGGCATGCCTTTGAGTACATCTTACCCACTCTGGGTGAAGACACACTTCCCCAAAGCACCAACTGTATCTCCCTTTCATTTAGAAGAAATTTTTCCATGGATCATCCATGATCAGATGAATGAGATGTGTACAGACAAGAGAAACAGATGTGTGTAATCTTCTTTAGAGAATTCTCTGTCTAGAGACAATAGATTCTTAACTAGATATTGCAGCCCAGGGGAATAACACTTTTAAAGCAATATTCAGTTTGGGCTCCATTTCTTTGCTCCTGTCAGAAAGGAAGGATGGAAGGCCATGTACATCAGGGTGATCAAAAAATGGGTTTGCAGGAACAGTCTGAAAGGGTCAGAAATGTTTAGTAGCTTGGTAGATAAAGCAGTACTTTGAAAACTAAGAATCATTTGGTCAAGTCTCATTCTGGAGAGTAAAGAATGCATTTAATTTCTAAAATACAACTACCTAGTGGATTATTCCAATAAAATTAATGAACTATTTTGTGACACATGAAGCCACATTTTGGACAAACTTATTATTCCCTTTGTCTTCACTGTTAGGCAGCTCTGATTTGCATGCTTAAGAATTCCGAGTCTCCAGACCCAGAATCAATGGGATTTGAAGGCTTCATCCAACACCTACAAGCTGTGCATGTGTGCTAATACATAGGAAAGGAAAAGGCATAAGGATGTGGTTGATTATCCATGCTGCTAGGAGGGAACTTTGACTCCCACTTCTCTAGGGCAAAATCCAAGAGCTTCCAGTACTTCCATAAGAGGATTTTCTTGACCCATTGTCATTAATGAGAGATCATTTGGAAACTGAAGTTTTCTAGGGTCAATCCTGCTCAGACCACTACAATGGAAGGATTATCATTGATTTCAGTAAGAGTAGAATTAAGTCTTCTCTTGATATAAATGTATTTATACTACGGTAAACATTTTCTTTCAAATGTCTATGTTTATCTAGAACATACAGATCAATTTTATATACGAAAAAACTTAAAAAAACCCTTTATATTAATAAGATACGACCTCTACTTGGTTTGCTATGAAAAAGCAACATAGCATACACACAAGATAGCACTTATGTACATTTATGTACATACTCTATGTACATTTTGTACATGTATATTTTTGCTGCTCAGAATGAGCATACAAGATCCCTACACAAATAAGTACATTGTGACACCCATCAGGATTACTTCACCATGCAAGAAACAAAATATCAAATGGAAACAGACTTTCACTTGTACCTAATAGTGACTCCTCAAATTTCTTATTTCCATCACTGTCCTTTTTGGTCACCCCTAGGTCAAGAGGGCTGACCCAGGATTACTCAGTTATCTCCTTTGTCATTTTACATGCTGATTTTCTTTATTGTATGTGAAAAAAAGAGCAGTGTGGCACTGCACTGGATTTTGCATCCTCAGGACAGACTCTATAATATGCTTGTTTGGCACCCAGTGCATTTTGGTTCAAGGAGGGACAGAGATAAGCATGTGCTGCTGCTGCTATGACTGATATTCTGGGTGCTTGGACACTTACCCTCTGTCAGTTAAAACACCTACAATGTTTTTGGCCCATCAGCAGCTCCTGCCATCAGGAACACTGAGTGCTCATGAGCAAAAGCAAAAGAGCAGCTTGTGGTGCTCTGCACTGCCCTAAAACTTGAGGTCCCATGCTCCACTCAGGAAAGCAGAGGAGAGGAATAAATAGGATCCCAATCCCAGAGATTCCCCAAAGGCAGCCTGCAGTTATTCCTCCATGACACCCAGCTCAGCCAGAGGGTGGCTGGACATCTGTAATTCTGCCCACTGTGCACTAGATGCCACTGCACTGATTGTTTTTAGCAGCCAAACAGCCATTGCCTTTCCCCTGGCAGCCACGCTCTACCTACTAAGAGACCACTCATTATCACGGGCTTGGAAGTTCAACACACAGAGTCTAGCAAAACTCCCATCACCTAGGACAGGGCTATCTTTGTTTTACAGATGGCAAACTGAGGTATAGAGACTACAGCATGATTTTGTCATGGATTGGGTATGCTAGGCTTGACAGTGCATGGACTTCAGCAGCAGTTACCTGCATTCACCACCAGACTGAAGTCCCAGGGAGCAGATTTCTGCCACTCTCCCTCTGCCACTGTTGAAGACAGATACAGATAGGAGATCAACCCGGAGTCAGTGGAGCAGATGGAGCATAACAGTCACAATACTGGCAACAACAGCAATGCAACCAGCTAATAGCAAATAAAATCAATACTGCATAGAGGTTCACACAGCCAATCTCAGTTTCTCAACCTCCTATTGCCTGTCAAAGTCCTAGGCATCTTCCCAGGAACCACCTCCACAGGTCTCACAGCTAGGCATCCCCTTGCCACTGGGCGCACCTCCATGTTCCTTCAACAGCAAAAGTTCCTGTTGATATAGAAGAGGCATCAGGAGAGATCTCCTAGGAAGGCTAGAGAATCTTCATCATTCAAGGTTTTTAAGAGGGGGTTAAAGGCAGCAGAAAATGGTGTCCCCAGATTGTGACACACCATACAACCCCATCTCTCTTCCCCCTGCCAATTTCGAAGCAGCTCTAATGGTCTGGGATCAGGAGAAGCTATACAACTGCTAATGGCTCCACAAGGCAGATGAGGTGTTAGGAACCTCTGCAGTACAAGATCTCTTTCAGCCTTACTTTGAATCTGAGAATGGATACACGCATCATGGAGGAAGATCAGTTGCTCCTCCTCATCACAGATTTCCTGACAGGACACTGTCTGACCCAGACATGGCGGATTCTCACAAATGCCATACAGCAATCCCACACGTCTTCTAGTACGCTCTCCCTCCCATCTGCCACAATGAACTTTTATGTGAACCTACTCTACAAAGACATACTAAGCTTTGTGCATCTCCTTGTTCTTGACACAACCTGTCACAAGCTGTTTACAGCTGTGGTGGTAGTGTGCCACTGGTACTTTGAGCGCTGGTACCATTCCCTCCATCTCTTGCAGCAAGAGTGGGTGAGCCCTGGCTGAAAGAGGCACAGCTCCACAAATGTTAAACCCTTCTCTTCCCTTCTCTTTCCCCTCCCACCTCTCACCACCTCCCCCTCCCAACACAATCTAAACTCTTGGTTTGGAGATAGGCCAGAGAACACGGCTGCACATTACCTCAGTGCCAAGAAATACAACAGTAGTCCAGCATCAGCTGTGAGCATTTGTACACCTGTGAGGGTTTTTTGTGTTCACTCTACCAAATGAGCTCATTCACAAATTCTGTTTCTACAGCACATTTTATTGTCTTTCAGGAGATGAGCAAATGAAATTAAGGGCTTTGATAGAAGCAGGTTTCATCTCTAGGCTAAGTTGTATAAAATAGGAAGCAACCACAGAGTCTAAATTTAGGTCTTCCTTGAGGTCTAAAATCAATTAACCACGGGGTCTGTCAGAATTAAAGCTATACTACAAAAGATTCAGCAATGATAAATACTTGTGCCAGCACTTTCTTTCCCAAACAGTGAGTTTTTAAGACATACTTTTGTGGCCATGGTAATTTGCAATTCTGTTTTTGTTCTTTTTTACTTCTGCTTGCCAGCTGAAGTCTTCATTTTCTTTGCTGTGTGAATTTTGAAGTTTACCCTCACTTGAGCAGCCACTGGGTAGGTCTCCATAGTGGAAAGAAAGTTGGTCCCAGAGGTCACTAAAAGCTGATGGAACAGTGTAAGGCAGCCCTTTGTGTTAGCCTAGACCTGGGCAGCCACACAACTCAAGACTGTGCTGCAGGTGGCTGAACAAGCCTCACTGCTAATCAGACCAAGTACAGGAGCCCCTCCTCAAGCAGCCCATAGTACTTCTTTGATCTGGTGTAAATGGTCACTCCCCCTGCTGCACTGCCCTCACCACTGCATTTCCCACAGATCCTGCACATAACTTCTACCCATGGAGCCCCCCTGAAATTCCCCCTTCCCTCCTGAGCCCAGTGGAGCCAGCAGTCATGTGCCGAAGCCAAGAAGCTGTGTCAGCAGTGAGAAGAGACACAAGTGGAGCTGCAGGCACCACTGTGCCATCACTTCCAGCCCACACCGCCCTGGGCTGTGCAACATTCTATGATTCTATATAGCTTAAAGCATTGCCATTAGTGCTATATAGAATCATAGCATCATTTAGGTTGGAAAAGACCTTTAAGATCACAAAGTCCAACCTTAACCCAGCACTTCCAAGTCTACCACTAAACCATGTCCCTATGCTCCAATCTACTTATTTTTTAAATACCTTCAGGGTTGTACAGTTCCCTGGGCAGCCTGTTACAATGCTTGTCAACTCTTTCCATGAAGAAATCTTTTCTAATATCCAATCTAAACCTTTCTTAGTGCAACTTGGATCTTCTTTCAGGTAGCTGTAGAGGGTGATAAAGTTCCCCACACCTCCTTTTCTCCAGGTTAAATCATCTCATCTCTTTCAGCTGCTCCTAAGACCTGTGCTCCACACCTGCACAGCAGCTCTGTTGCCCTTTTTTGGACACTCTCAGTGTCTTCCTTGTAGTGAGAGGCCAAGGTCTTCATGTTGTCACAACAAGATTTATATTTGCACTCCGGAAAAATTATCGTATAATTTTTTTTCCTGGTGGTTATTCAATCTTTTACTTGAGTGTTATTTGTCTATTTTATGAATTAGCATATTTTATATAGCTGGTGTCAAGTATTTCTGTCGTAGGTTTACCAGTTATCGCTTGCTGCCAGATAAATAATTCTGTAAATGAGATTTATATAAAATTTCCCATGTAGTAAGTCTATCCACAGAAGTGTCACTTCATGAAAGCTCTCTTGCTCTTTTCTTGTAAGTAAACCATGTGTGCACACCTATCTGACATTCAGGCCATAAACAGCCTTTGCTGCTGAACAGGGGATTGTGGAAAAAATACAAAGCAGCCTGCAGGAATGCTTGTAGTATTTTGTACATCTGTAGAAGAAAGAAGGCAAAGAAAACTGGAAATGCCTGTAGGCAAATATTTTTAAATAAAACAGAGTGAGAGAGAATAGTTACTGGAAGAATATGGTTTTTCTTATTCAACAGTATTTCTAACACCAAGCAACCAAATTATGAGTTTTACCACCCAAACCAGAGTGACATGTTTAGTGGGTCATTGCTTTGAGTCCTCTTGTTTTTTGAATTGTAAATTTTACAACCACTCCCATCTTATATTCTAGAGCTCAAAACCAATTTAATATAAGATTTACAATGGCAGTGTATCAGTGCTGCTCTAAATATCTGACATGATTCATAGTGCCTTTTGTTCTTACAGAAGTTTTACTCTGTGTTTTACTGCACTGCAATGCTTTTAACCAATGTCTCTTACCCCCAAGTGCTGGCAACAGCACATCAGCCCACTTTAAAAAAATGCTGCAAAGATGAACTTGTAGACTTTGTATAAACCTTTGGTTACAGGCTGTAATGCATTTCAGGCATGGAAATTATTTGGAGCCCAGGCAAAACTGAAGAGCTTCCCACCTTCTTCTTAACTACCATTTCAACCACAGAGCAAGCATCAGCAAGTGCTGCAAGTACTTTTGTGCTATTTTAAACCTGGTTCAGCTTATAACAGTTCAAATGGGACCAGAAAAGTCAGTATAAGAAGAAAAATTAGCATGAACTTCAACAGCTCCCTCCAGCAGGTATCTGGTTTATTGTACTTTGGTTTCTTCACATTCTGTAGTCCAACAAGGGCACAGAAATTACTATGCATGATGCATATGGACATGCAGGCTTGGGATCACCTTTAATATTTGCATTTAGATTGTTGTCCTGGTTCTGGCCAGGGCAGGGTTAATCTTTGCACTAGCCAGGAAGCATGGCTAGGACCCAGAGGATATACTATACCCACTACATCATTGCTGGGGCTGGAGCAAAAGGATTCTCTTCAGGGGAGAAGGAGTTCCTTCCAGCTGACTAACTGTGATGGAGGGACCCGTCTGGTATTGTCCATTGTTGGGGCATTTCTGTTTGAATAGTTTGTTTATTGTACCCTCTGTCATTAGTACTGTTGCTGTTACTATTTGCTTTCTTATCTCATTGCTGTTTCCAGTAAATTCTTATCTCAATTCTTGCCTCCAATTCTCCTCTCTACCCTCCCACAGGGGACGGGAGGTGAGCGAGCAGAGTGTGGTTTGGAGTCTCAGTGGAAGCACTAAACTGGGGAGTACCATTCCTAAACCACAACAATTCCGCAACATAAATACCAGCCCAAGTATAAGTGACACTCAGAAGAGAAGCACAGTCCTCTCAGGTAAGACATTTATGGTGGCCAGGTCACAGGGCAATGTACTACTGCTTCTTATAACACTTCTGAGAAATAGGCCAATTTTCCAGCTACAGCCCACAATGGCAACAGTTTCAAGACTTCTGAGGTACTGCAGGAACAGTTTTGATGATTCTATCACTCACTGTAATTTTATTCGCTGATTGATCCATTTAGAGCCTAGAGTTACTTCTCTGAGGACTGCCTGTACTATGGTCTTCCTTTTTTTAATATCTTTATAGATGTCTCTTGCTTTTTTTCCCTGTCACTATTTAACTGAACATACCTGAAGAACAAGCCTTCTAGGCTGCTGACCTCGAAGAGAGTTTGTGCATAACTTTCACTTAAAAAAAAGTAAAGAGAGGAGGACTGACAACCTAAAAACACCCCCAACATACCACATAGAAAACCTGATACCGATGACATCAGTCAAATCCAGCTGAGAGCTTTAAAAATCCTAGATGTCATCTGTCAGTGTTCTTTGAACTCAGAGCAATGTGGGCATGTATCTCTGCCTGTTTTATTCACAGGGGCCAAGAGTGAACTAGAAATCATCTTTTCAAGTAATCTACCAAAACTAATACAGGAGAACATTCGGTCAGACAAAAAAAACATTAATTAAATTCCATCAAAATTATATACATTGTAGAACAAAGTTCTTTTTGCTTCTGCCCTGTGGATAGCAATGCAGCTGTTTTCTTTTCTTCTGGCTAAATATGCTGTTGTGTAAAGAAGAAGTGCATGTCTATATATAGGCCACAGTCTACCACAATATTCAAGTACATACTTGAATAGATTATCTTACATTAGAAAATCACCTGTTTAGACTTTTGAGGCTTCATGCAACCCAGCAAACATGCAAATTAATATGCATTATAAATTAACATAGACACAAACACACATAGTCTATTAGTCAGTGTTTGCCTGTCAGTGCTATTTGCACACCTAATTATGGCATTAGTCATCCTAACATTTTCATTACTCTTTCTAATGCATACTGGGCTGCTGTCGTCTAAGTCATACATCTCTTATTAGAAAAATGTGTTTTATGGGACCACTGTCTCCAGTGTACAGTTTAATAATGTTAAAAAGATACCAACATAAAATTAACGACTAAATTTTTCATGAAGGGAGCATTACATTTCCACTTAATTGTGGTTTAAGCAGTTATTTCTCTATTATTACTTATAGCTGAAACTAATGCTCAGTAGTCCTTTGTATGATTTGATGGAAAATCCAAATGACTATTCATGCTAATGACAAATATCCTTAGAGAGTAAATATCTTCTGAATACTGTGCCAGTTCTAATCTGACTGATTCTATTTCAGCCAGTGCAATGAAATATTTCCTGGTGGTGTTTGAAAGAAAAGGATTAAATAAGACTTCAGTTATTTTTCTGTGTCAAAAGGAATATTTTCAGGCTCTGTTAACTTCAACTCCCTACAAAGTGGAAACATTTTAACTGGTGCTGTGTGTCAACGTCAACATACTTGGCATCAAAAACCCAGCACGTTTACCCTGGTGCAACTGCACAAGCACTCAAGAGCAGGGTGCTATGATGAACCATGGCTGGCTTCAGTGCAGTACTCTTCCCACTAAAGGGCAGAGCACAATACAGAAAAGTCAGAATGATCTAATCAAGAAAACAGTGTTTTGATTTCTTTTGAAATGCACATGGCAAATGTTTCACATTTCTTTTGTGCTTAATCTAATTAATCTAGATTTACCACGGTGTTTCCACATACAAAGCCTAGTGTTCCCCACTTATATGTGTAAGCAGCCCAAATGTTTTTCATGACAACACAACAAATATTTCCTCCAAATTTGCATTGTGTATGATGACTTATAGATGCTTTTGAAGAGAGTATCACTTCCCACTCTTTTTGTTAAATATTGACTTTTACTGACTCATTTTAACTCACATTTCCCCACATCAAGATTTACACTTTTTCTATCCCTGTCTTAATTACATGTGTTGGGTTTTAGTGGACAGGTTTTTGGTAGTCGGGGGGGTCTATGAGGGAGGCTTCTTCAAGAAGCTGCTGGAAGCTTCCCAAGTCTCCAGCAGAGCCAATGTCAGTCAGCTCCTGGCTGGACCCACCTCTGGCCAAGGCCAGGCCAATCAGAAGTCACAGTAACGCCTCCGTGATAATATATTTAAGAAGGGGGAAAAAAAAGGTAGAGGGCAGATGAAGATGGCTGCTAGAGAAGAGAAGAGTGAGAACATGGGAACAACAATGCAGACACCAAGGTCAGCGGAGAAGGAGGGGAGGGAGATGATCCAAGTGCTGGAGTGGGGCCCCAGCAGCCCATGGTGGAGACCATGNGGGGAAGGAGGTAGATCTTAGAAAGAGGGAGGGGTGGGGGAAAAGGTGTCTGTAAGATCTGTCAAACTTCTCACTCTTAAGCTCTGATCTTGATTATAATAAATTCTTAATATCCCCAATTGAAGCCTGTTTTGTCCGTGAAATAATCGGTGAGGAGTTTCTTATGGTCCTTGTCCCAAAGTTGTGAAACCCTCTGGGCTTTTTTTTCTCTCCTCTGTCTGTTTGCAGGGAGGAGAGTGAGAGAGCTGGCTGTAGTGAGTCCTTGGCACTCAGCCAGGGTCAAACCACTACATCACAGTAATTTATTTTAATGGTTCGGCCCAACCTAACATTGTTTGTGATTCAGTCTTGCAAGAATATTAAAAGCCTTTGCCCATACTGCTCATTTTTTTCAAACAGGCAGAACTGTACCCATTAATAGCAACCCATTCATAGAAGGGTTTATATAACATGCAGCATTAGGAATAAAACAGAACATTTTTAACAGAATAAAACGAGCTGATTTATTTTATCAAAGTGCCGGAATTAGCACCAGTGCCCTTAAATTGGCAAAGAGACATGCACTATCATCATGTTCTGGGAAAGATGGCTTAAGGAGCGAAAAAACCTCCCTCCAGTTTAAGTTGGACTCTTCACATTGACTTTGCTGTACTGGGCTGGACACTTGGAATGCTGGCAAGACATGTAAGACTGCCCACAAACTTTATGGGGTCCACAAGACAAACAGCAACTGTAAGATGATAGTTACAATGTCTATAAGGAGTAAGGATAAGGATTTCCTCTGTAAATCACATATATACACTGGTCTGAGTATTGACCTAAGGGTAAGGCTTTTGGCAATGGTTTAGTACCACAACACAGTTCTCCCACTGAGACAGAAGAACAAACTCTACAATGACCAATGCTCTCACACTACCTATTGCAATGCTACTTAAGTGCTGAGGGTGTAAGGACTTGAATAAAAAAGACTCTGGACTTCTGACAGACTTGTGCCCGTGGAAACAGTTTAGCTATGCACCTTAATTCAAGCAAAATTGGAAAGTAAAAAATGAATGAAAATAAGAGACGAAACCTCTTCTGCAGTCACATCACTCTATCCATGGCAAGACTATCTTCTGTGGGAAGCAATCAGAAGATACTCAAAGGTGTCTACTGACAGTATGACACAAAAACTGAAAGAACTCTGAATTATTAAAAAAAGTTAAAAATAAAATTCCCCCAAACCTTAACTTTCAAGAGTTCCATATGTGTTCAGGATATTGGAGACAATTCAATTTCCTACATTTCCCATCACTCCCTGTAGACACTTCCCATTCAGTCCTTAGAGCAGTGCAATAGGAAGCCAACACAGCCATATCCACTGACAGACCAAAAAATATTTTCTGTCAATCAGTCATCAGGAGCCCTGGCTAGATGACCTTTTCTCTGTCTTACACCATACAATCTCTCCTCCTAAAAATTCAGACAGCAACTGCAAATTTTCTTTGCCACACATCCTAGCAAGCCTCTACCAGTAATGCTTGTCTGATCTGAAAGGGTACCACAATTAATCAGAATAGAAGTATATCAGGCCAGCTGACAGCAAGGCATGAAGAAAGAGTAATATTCCATCCATGAAATAACACAGCAACAAATTTTATGTATGGTTTCATTTGTTAAAGTCCTTTTGCCTGTTGACATTTAGACCCTTTTCTCTAGCTTAATTTCTTATAACATAAGAATATGTATTGAAATTTCAAGGTCAAGTGCAATGTGTTCTATATATATTCTTTGTGCTGGGTTCAACTTACAAAATTTCTCTGTTGTGGATACAATTACACCAATACAGGTTATGTGTGCTAAAGTACATAACTACTTTTTTAGTGATGTAGCGGAACTCACACAAGACAATAAAGAAAATTTAATCATATCCATATTAAATATTGCTGCCATCAACTTAATTCTGTGGTCACAAAGAAAAGGAATAAATTGCAACCTTTTTTTTAAACTTGAACCACTTATGCAGTTAGACAAAATCTCTCAAAGCAGTTAACTATATGGGAAAGAACTGTATTATTAGCTTGCAAAAAATACTTATAAACAAAACTATTGTGTACAGTAACACAGTACTGGAAAGACGGGAAAGGGGGAAGCTGAGTAGACACCATCTCTGGATGTGGCTAGTCTCCTAAGGAAAGGAGCCAAGGAAAAAATGAGCTTCAGAGAAGTGACCTGGAAGAAAATCATCATTGGGCTTCCTGTTCCTTAGGGCCAAATAAAGACAAATCTCCTCTCAGGGGTAAAGTCTCAAGGCCAACTGTCTGACTCCCCAGGAACAACCACCACCTCCTCTGCACCTGCACCCTCATCCATGCACAGGGCCATCACAGATCAACGCTCCCAGGATCTCTTCTCTGCAGTCCCATAGCCAGACCCCCTCCGGGAACACAGGATTTACGCTTACATTTGCAAAGCATATATCCTGATGCTATATTAGAGCACTTATAAGGTACCAAACATAACTTATTATCCTGGGGAAGTTTGTCCAAAATTTTCCTTTTCTGCAAATAATATCTTTGAAATTTTATATGTGCATGTCTACATACTGGAGTCATTTTCCTGTAGATCTATGCCTGCTCACTCCTTGTTGATTTTTTAAAAAATCTCAAGTTAATAGGCTGCCAATTAACTGACGCTATTTAGCATCTTCAAGAAAAGTCAGAACTCTCTCCAAATATTTGTAATGGACTACAAATATTTGTAGTCTGTCTTAATCTGATCCCTAAAGTAAACTAGAAACATTTGTAGTATATAGTTTTGAGATTGCACTAATTCATGGTTGACAGACAGGTTTTCACTTTCTGGAGAAGCTTGACATTGAGTCGGTTTGCCCTTTAGCTTTTTATACTGTGAGTTTTTTTGTAAAAACACCAGTAACAACTTCTGAAGTTCCAGCTCTAGGCCTATGCCTACATAGCTTCCTCTACAAAAATTTGTCATTTAAAAAAGTGCTTGAATTTAACTGTTATAGATCCTGTAACTACCCAAAGAGTTTTGAGAATTGATTTTAAATACTCAAAAAAACCCCACAAAAACAAACAAACAAACCCCCAAAACAACAACAAACCAAAAACAAAATAAAAAAAACCCCAACCAAAAAAAACATTGTGCATCTGAGTAGTGCCAGATACAGGGAGTAATTTTAGGAGTACCCATAAACCAGAATACATCACATGTATAAACAACCACAGGAGTATTTTGTAATTTGTGTTACCTGATTATATGCAACCTGCAGTAACCGATTTTGAACCCCCATCTCAATGCTCTCTACTGTTTAATAATGTCAAAACATGAATATGTGCAATCTCTTGATTCACAAGTTAGCACTTATACTCAGTCTACACGTACTTATTTACTTGACTGGAAAGAGGGATCATGTATACTGCAGTAATTAACTTTTTCTTAAGTTACAGACTAGAATTGCAAGAAATTCTTTCTCCCCCTGACATGAAGATTCTTTTGTCAAGAAAGTAATCTAAAAGGGTTCGTACCAATTTTTGTTTTCTTTTTTTTTTTTTTAGCCAAAAGTCTATCTTTTCAACTCTACCTAATGTATAAAGTAGCTTTCTTTCAAGCTCAGAAGCATAACTGTCTTCTTGAACACAGTAACTGGACAGAAGAATAGTCAGAGTTAACTCTGACTTTCCTCTGTGTGTGTGTGTGTGTGTGTGTGTCTTATCTTTAAAAGATCTAAATGCAGCAATTTAAAAGTTCAGTAGCTAGTTTAAAATTGCTGTTTAAGTGCTTTCTTTTGATATAGACACACATCCATAGCAAGTAGTTGACAAAATGTATCACAAACCAAACAGAAAAGGATTTTCAGAGAGCAGATATTTACTTAGCTTTGCATATGATGGTTTCCCTGCATCTCAAGACTCTGATGTGCACTTTGATTAAATGAGGATTATTTCCAGTGACTTGCAAAGTAGAAACAAAGAAATCTCTCTGTTTACACTGAAGTTCACCAAAATGCAGCTATTTTTGGATTAACCTACTACTGTTTCTTTGAGCTGGTGAAGTGATAGGAATACATAATACTAAGAATATTTACACCAACCTGCATCTATACCCTTATTAGATGGGTATAATTAACATCTGCATTCCCAAATGTTTTGGTTTTAAGTTTCCTACTAACTCTAGCCTTATGCTGTTACTGACATGTTTTTATATGGAATGATCTGAGGATACATTTAACACATAAAAACTACTGGTAAACACGTATTTTGAGCACAGTTAGGCTTCCCAAGAAGAGATTGCATATTTTCCCTCACATTTCATTTACTGTAATCACCTGACAATGAAATCATACAGCTCTTCAGGCCGTTTAAGATTTACAGTCTTTTGTAGCTTATAACATGTTGTCCATTTTAGCCAATAATGTCCTAGAGGAATGACTTTTCAGAGTCTGGAATATTTTCTTGCTAGCCCATCTGATTGCAACAGCTCATAATCAAACTTCTCACTTTCTGGCAATGCAGGTTTTCTTTATTTAGAAATGTTGGAAAAGCCTTGATGTCCCATAAGAAACAGCCACAGCAGCTAAAGAAAGCTGGTGGAATGTGTTTTTCACACACCAAAAGATAGATGAAGAAATGGGCCAAGGTTAATGATAAATACCCACCCTTTATGACAAAAATAACTGCTTGCTGTATTGTATATGACCTTTAGGAGACCCGTAGAAAGAATCTCAGAGATGGACGCTTGGAAGAAAACAGGCAGACTAAGGTGTTTAACACCTGCTGCACAGGGGCTTTTTAATCCTACAATACATACTGGAAGATTTAGGCTATGTGTTTCAGGGCCATGGCTTTGGTGAAGCTGATGCTGTGATAGTCTCTGAAGTTTTCAGGGTAACACCTGCAAGTTCTTTGACAGTTTGACAATATTCCAGAATTCATAATCAAGTTCTCTCTGTTGGCAGCACAGATGATAATGACAGCAGTGGCTCTACCAACGTGCAGTCACACCTATTGTAGAAGCTGTGGAGCACGAAAGCACACATGGGGGGTCCTACGACTTCTCCTCACACTATTAACACTAACAAAGCTTTTTGGCTCTGCAGAAAAAGTCAACAGAACATACGGCAGAAAAGTTTGCTTCAAGCTACTCCAGTATCTGGAAAGACCACAGCAGTCTCAGTCACGAGTGGTAAAGAAAATAGAGAAGTCTTTTTTTTTTTTTTCAAGTGAGAACATCTGGCGATGTCCAATATAATTATCTTTTTCCTGGTAATGAAGCACAAGGTTAAATGGCACAGTTTAACAGCTGATGTGAGCAATTTGTGTAGTCCATAAGAATTGCACATCCCATTGAGCAGTAGACAATAGGATGGGGAATGGCTTCCTAAATACCAAATACGACATAAAAGGCACATTTAAGAAGCGATTCTTTGTACAACCCTCACGTGCTCTTCCCCCAGCAGGAGCCCATACCCCCGTACCCCATAAACTTCAGCTGCTGGGTAATCTCAGAAGAGGCTCTCCCACTGATTCCTAGCGGTGGGTGTCACCCCAGAAGCAAGCCCACAAGCAAGGAAGCCAGAATAAGCCACCAGAACAAAGGACAAGCAAGCGAGAAGGACGGAGGAGCCAGCAGATCCAAAACAGCATTGTCAGGAAGGGCATGTGTGATACTTGCTGTGGATGAGCAACTCCTGTTTCCTAAAACAGGATGGACAAATCCATTTTTGTGAACTCAGGAAGATGAAACCAAACACAAAATAACTCGAGGAAAGCTGTAACAAATTTTGAGTGCCTATGAGCTCATAATTCAAAAGAACTAAACCCATTAAAAACAAAAAAAAATTAGTTCATGAAAACAAAAATACAGCTCCAAACAAAAAATACAAACAGGTTGCATTATCTATTCCCCTCAAAAAATAAACAGAAGGGTTTTCAGCATGTCTTAGGATTTCAGCAGCTTTCCTTCATTAAATCTAATTGCTATGCATTAGTGATTTAGTTTGACATTCAGATGATGGAGCCTTCAGTCAGGCTGGAGCAGAGGTGGATTCCAGGCACCTACTTAAACTCCCCTTCAACTGTTGATAACATCAGCCTTACCCCATACAGACTAGATCCCCATACTTGTGGCAAATAAATATAATTTCTGTGTGTTCTTTGAATTTTAAGAGGCAAAGGCCCTTCACTAATCCTTGGCCAGTGACACAACTGGAGATGTTTTCATAACTGTGGGTTGACAGTCCACAAACTGATCAAGTAAGTAGATGAGACATTTCTTTCTGAGTTTGCAAGTATGGGACGGGTTTTTAGACTATGCACACTCAGATACAGACAGTAACTTTACTTTTGAAATAGCGTGAATGAACTTAAGTTAAAGATATTTGTCAAGAATCAACCAGCACTAGTGAACATACACTAAAGACCAGCTATTTCTTTGTGCATCTGGAGAGTATTAGTTCAGAAAATTATTCCAGCATATGCTTAAATCCCTCTGAAGTAAAAAGAATATGTATAAGCTTAAAGTTAAGTAGATGCTTATGCAGCCTTCCTAGACAAGGGAGTGCAACTGGGGCCACAATATTTAACTATGTGATCCTATATCCCTCCAGTATTACAGCATTTCTTACAGGCTGTTAAGCATTTCTATCACATGCATTCTTTGGCTGGAGTCAAGCATAACTCATGAAAGTAATCTCATTCCACAGTAAATTTTACTTGCAAGTCCTTCTATAAATTAATCAAAATTAAAAGTGTTACTGCAGGTTGGTTGCACACTTTGGCAATTATCACAGTTTTACAAACAGGATTCTAAGACTCATCTGTCAGCCCTTCTGAACTGGTAAATTCTGCTGTCAAAAGACCTGTGGGTACCCCATTCTCAAAAGAAATGTCGACTGGATCCACACACTGCAACAGCTCATTTGGGACCAGCACTTCTTCCCAGGGACTGTGAATGCCTGCAATCATTTTTCTGCAACCTATCCTTTTTTCACACTAGTTTTTCACCACTGCTACCTCACCAACAACACATATCCCTTCTGGCCTCAGTTTTAGAAAGCTGATTTCCATTCTCTTTCTCCCCAGTCTCTTAACATCTTAGAATCAATGATCTTGCTGAGAAGAGCAGTACCCTGTAAGAACTGCACATGTGTACATATGTATGTATACACACACATATATACAACCCCAAAGAAAATCACACGAGAACCAAAAGATGCCACTCAAATGGATCAATGCTATTCTTGTATCTGCCTCTTGCACAGAAAGATGATTAATTTCTATTTGTGGAATCAAGGCAAATGGCTGCTTAAAAAAGAAGCTCAGTATATTAAGAAGAGAGGAAACCATATAAGTAGTCCTTGAACCTGGCCTGAGGCTGTGGCCAGCAAAATGGAAAGATGTTTCTAGGTCTACCCAGTGGCCACCTAGATACATTGCACTGTTATTCAGATTAGGGGCAGCAGGATTCCCAAGCATGATATGGCTTTTAGGCCAGCAGGAACAGAGACACTTTCCCACGATGAACACTGGTGTGTTCATAAGAACAAATACTTTTCTTGGGCATCTGACCTCATCTTCACTTCTTTAGCTGAAGCTATTTGGAGAGCAAAGTAAACAAAGAAAGATTAGAAAAGAATGTCCCTGGGCCATTCATCTTACTCAGGAGCTACTATTAGGCTTAACTAATAAGCATCATCAGCTCCAAACATTAACTTCTGGATTTTCCAGCAAAAGCTTTCAACCACTCATATAATGGAGGCAGAGTACAAGGTACTGATGAAGAATTCTTCCCAAGGCACCCCCTTCTCACCTCTTGACAGGTCTTGGACCACTCCCAAGGGCAGGACTAGTCTGGGGCTGCTCTTCTCTTATGCAGCAGTCACACATGAATAGGGACCAGATACAAAGGCAGCATTGTATCAGCTTTGTTGGGGAGGCTGTAGCCTTGCTTTCCTCCTCCAAGTCATACTTCCAATGAAGGCAGCTCGCATAAGAACACCACGTTACAGATGGAGTATTTTTAAAGTTCCAAAAATAATTCCTGTGAGGAGTGAGAAACCGTGTTTGAATCCCGACAGAGCAACAGACAGGCTGAAACTGGCTGGAGGACAAGTAGATCAGAGACAGAGCAGTCACGACAATACTATTGAAAATCAGAGGACCTAGACAAGGTAGAATATCTGCAGTCTGTGGGAGAAGGAGACTTTTTTTTTCTTTCCTACACAGAGCTAAAAAAAGAGAAGAAAATAGCAGAGGAGTCTTGATAATCAGAGATTTCTGAGTTATATCTGCACCGAAACACACCAAGTGCTACCTCTTTTCATGAAGTCCTCTAAGCCTGCTGATAAAGAGGCTTGAGGACAAAGAACACTGCTGTTAAATGAAAGGCAATCAAGCCTATCAGAGCAGCATTTCATATAAACATCCCAAAAGGCATCTACTCAAAACTTATAGAGTACTTTGGAAAATTTTTGAAAAATACACCTCACACTTCAGCAGATAAATTGCAGAGCTGCAGACCTCACTGTAAAGAGCTGCTAGATTTAGATCCCCATTGCTGTTTCAAAAGCTGGTTCAGTAACAATGACAGCAACTTTCCTCGAATTGCACAGTCTAAAGTTCATTCTCCCATTATATTTTAATTGCGGCAAAATTAAATTAAAACTGATAAAACAATATCTGAGGATAACAGTCTATTTTAAGAGGACATTCTTTCACTTTGAGCTAAAATGAAACATTGCCAAAGGCTGGCAGAAAAACAGCAAGGAAGGAACATGATTAAAAAAGGAAAGCACTATTACAAAGACAAATGGCACATTTTGCACATTGGCTATTAAAGATACTTAGAGATATTATAAAAATAATGCACTGAGCTACCAAAATGGTGGTTTTTGGCAGGCATATGAGATTACAAAAAACACTGGGGTTGGTAAAGTGGGAAAACCCTTCTCCTCTAGGCAAGGGAAATTAGAGAAAGGCTTTGTACCATTCACTGCTGCCAATCCATCAGGGCAGAGAGAGAAACCATCACAAAAAACAGCTCTCACTGAGGTGTCAAGGGCAACATGTCTTCACGCTTCACTCCCCCTCTTAATTCTTGCTGGCATGACCCATATGCTGAGTCTCCATCTGTGCTACACATGCACCATCCCAGTTTCCCCTGTAGTGGGTGAGAGGTGAAAAAAAGCCAGAGCTAGTCCAAAGGGCTAGAAACCTCTCTCAGGGCAAAAAGTAACAAGCAGAGGCAGCTTGTTTTATTTCTTTGATATTTTGAAGGGCTGTGAAAGTAAAAAAAACGTGTTAAGAAGAATACAGGATTTTCTAGTAATGCTTTAAAAAACTTCATTAACACCTTGACTAACAACGCTGCTCATGGCATTTTGTTTAGCTGACAAATCCTAACACCGTTAAACTATGATCTGACCTTGTCTTTTTTTCTGGTTGTTGGTACATTTAAACCTGAAAATCAGGGTGCCATTTGGGTCAGGCAACAGGCCTGGTTGAAAATTGTGATGTTAGGCTTTCAGAAGGCAGTTTTTCTGAGTGAATCCGTAGTGTTTCTGATGAGGTGTGCAGGTGGCACTGCCAACTAGCCCCTGAGGGGGATGCCTGGGCAGGCAGTGACACCTCAGCAACTAGCCTGAACGGGTGGCAGAGAGCAGAGCTGAAAACTGCTGCACCACAATCCAGCACAGTTGTACTGTAGCCAACACCGCATAACTTATCAAGACAAAGAAAACCTATTTAGCTGACATTTGCTTTGTGTGCCATTAAGCCAGACTCTGCCTTCACACACACTCACCCAGTTGGTACATATATTAATGCACAAAACAGTACAGAGAGGCATCCACACTGCAACAGCCTTTCCTGGGGTTTCAAAAGGAGCTGGGCCTGGCATTGCCACCCCAGGTCCTGCTTTATTCCAACTGTAAATGGCTTTTGCAGCATGCCCAACTGGCACATCCTTTACAGTTGCGACAGAGGGTGGGATGGGGGATGTTGGCTTTCATAAATGAATTAAGCGGTTCTGAAGAAGCAAAATTGGCAATTCTGAGAACCAGACTCGTGTTTAACTCCAGCCTGGACAAGAGAAGTGGGAGGAAAGCAGCCTTTCCTACAACTTTTCCCTGCACCATTCAATACCATTCAGGTAGAGGAACTACGACAGCCAGGGCAAACACTGTTTCTGCCAACCCAGGTGGCAGCTCAGCACCAGCCATGACAACGCTTTCTGTCACATATACAGCTGTCCTGGAGCAACCAGGCTGCTATCACCTTTCCTCTCACCACCAGACATTTAACAGCTGCCTAATAACAACAATCTTTACTCATTACTGGTTTAGACCAGGAATTCAGAGGAAGAGGACAGACTGAATTACTACCTCCTCGAAATAGACTGCCTTCAACTAATATTGTTAAAGTCTTACGTGAAATAATACCGGATGAATTGTGAACCTCTACTCGTTTCTGGGTAGACAGCTTTAAATGCTAATTATAGCTAATTAAATCACTTAACTTCATTTGCCTCTGCCAATGGGCCATGTGATAGGATGACTTTTGAAGACAGTGCTGTTGGAGGCTGTGGCTCTTATATTTTACACTGGAGCAATGCTAATCACCAGAAAATGCAATTACCTCATTATTGCTAAATCCATCTGTATGAAATAAGATGAACTCCAGCAACAGAAAGACATGAAATATCCAACTTGAATAATGACAAGAACTGCTATTTAATCTCCTCTGAACAATGAAATCTTGGTTAGTAGGTAAGGCTCACTGCACAGGAGGAGCATCTTTATAGCCAAACTAATATTTCATATATTTATTGAGAGTCTACCACTCATCTCCACATTCCAGAGAACTATCCAGGTGAACATTTACTGTTGCTGTCTCAAAATTTCTAAAGGTCCTTGCCAAAATCAAACACACTTCTCACACTCTACATTATTGCACTAAGTATTTTTCGCATCTCCACTCTGTTTCTGAAGAAGATGAGGCAGAAAGGCTGAGATCTCAGGCCTTATTCTTCTTGCACCTTTCTTCCACATAACACTGCTTGTTTTTTGCTGGTTAACACCACATTCAAGCCTGAAGGCTAACTACTGTGTCACAGCTGTGCCTGTCAGTTGCTTCTACACTTACGGGCCTTTCATTTGAACTATAACAGTGCAGTCAAAACACCACCACCACTCCATATTGATACTTGTATGAAATACTGGTACATCAAGTACTATTGGATGATGATGCTGTTGAAATCAGGAATAGGAGTCATGCACACATCATTGGCCAAAAAGCATAATTTGAAAACACTAGGTGACTGGCCACTAAAATTCATGACTCAATTTCCCTCTCTGGGAACTGCCTACTCAAGGAGACTCCTTTCTATTGTGCCAGGCACATTGGCTGTACCAGTTACAACAGTACAACATATTATTCATACAGGAGGGGGGTTCAGTCTCTCGATCTTTGCTGAGGTCATTGGCATCTCCCCAAGAGTGCCTGCTTTCCCCCCCACACCCTTTTTTTTACCATCAGCATTTGTTCACACTGCTCCCTTTTCCCAAATGTGGCATTTTTCACACAGTGGTTTTTCACTCAGGTGTTCTTTCAGCTTCTTCTACACACACTGCTGCACCTGGCTCCAGGTGGGCTTGCTCATTCATTTGGTCTGTCCTGTATCTTCCACAATATCTCTCACCTTCACTGTAACCTCATATACCCACTACAGCCACATGTTTGTTTAACAACTGACCACGATGTGAAACACCGAGGTCTCAAGCTCTGCAAATGATATTAGCACCTGGGCCTTCCCACACTAACAGCAGGATATGTGATGCTCTGGCTCTGTCAGTTTGGGAAAGGCACCTAGAAATGCTCCTTTCTCCTAATGATGCAACTTTCCTATCCAAAGCCAGCATCTAATTGCAACTGTACATTACACAGCAACCTGGAAAGGGAGTACATACATTCAGGTAACTCAAGAAGGAGAAAACCTGTGCTGAAAACAAGACTTAGTGAATCTGGAGGGAGCAGCACCCTCCATTGGCACAGCCTGGGACTCACCATTTGCTGCACGGCAGTGGGCCTTTGTCATAGCCCGCAAGTAATGGGCTGGCACTGACATTTCTAGTCAAATTATATACAAACATACTCCTATGAAAAGGAACATATATATACACACACATACACACACACACGTGTGTGTGTATGTGTGTGTATATCCATCCCTAGCTTTCCCTTTTGGCCATCTTAGGAGGGCATGAAATTTTCACGATATATTTCCTGCAGAGAGAAGCAGGAAAAACATTGAAGTGTTGTTACTTTGTGATGTCTTACTAGCCAAGAAGATGGTGAAAAAACCTCTTTCTAATAATATGTTGCCACGAGGCACTTTTAATCAAGAGCAAACCACCTAAAATGTTCAGCCTGAATTAAAAAAATGCTCTTTAGCCTTAAATATGCAATCAAAGTGACACAATTACCTGGCCTGAATTAAAACACTTGGTGATTTGTACATCAAAAGCAGCTAACTCCAGAAATACAATTATTCTTTTAATATTCAGAATTAAAGCAAAATGCTTCTGAACACTTAATAAATCTTCAGATGGAAAATCTAACATTCAGGAACATGTTATATTGGTTTTGCTCCCAGATGTATAAGTACCAATTTGTCTCTTCAAACAGAAAGGCTAGGCTGACAACATTACTTAATTGAGTCAGCAGCTTTGCCAAAACACTCCATACCACTTCTTAACACAGGGTGGGGCAGAAGGGAGAAACCTTTTTCAAACAGAAACAGTTGTGCCATGCAGACTTTGAAAGTACAGTCTGCACTGAAAAGGCCAGAGGGAAATCCCAAGGGCCTCAAGATCGGCTGTCGACAGAGCAAAGACTTGAAGATCTGGTGCTATTTTGTTCACATACAGAGATATTGGCCAGAACAGAGTAAGGCAACTTGGCTTGTTTTTCAGTGATCTAAGTTGCACAAGAGAGTTCCGTGCATTAAGGTAATAATAAGGTATATGCTAATTGTTTAAAATGTTGCATATATCTTTTTGCCTCCACTGTTTCTTGTTGTTATGAATTATAAAATACACTAGTAACTGTTAGAAATAGTTGTAATTAGGGTAAAAAGATGCATTCTTGCTTTCACCATGGAGTTACCAAATGGTTTTTCTCTGTCAACTAGAAATGAAAATATGCTCATGCAGACTACTAATCAGCATTAAAAAAGAGATTAACTGTACTTAAATCACTAAGCCCAATATAAATGTTAACTTCGGTTGCAGGCCATGGACCATACATCACTGTCACAAAAAAAAGCCAGTTTGCAAGATGCAGATTAGAAGATAATGATACAGCCCTCATCCAGAACACAGCAATTTTAAATCAGAAATTAGGTTTTAACTGAGAGCAATTAAGCAAATTCTTCTTCAAATTTCACAGAATGATTTGGGTTGGAAAGGACTTTAAAGACCAGCTAAATCCAATTCCCCTGCTATGGGCAGGAACACCTTGCACTACACCATGTTGCTCAAAGCCACACCCAACCTGAACTTAAACACTTGCAGGGTTGGGGCATCCACAGCTACCCTGGGCAACCTGTTTAATTTTTAAATTTAAATTGTAACATTTGATTGTAGTGGCAATCAAAAGATGTCTATGCTTTTACAGCAAGATCATGCTCCTGAAGGAATAACAACCTCAGATGATGAGACATTGAAGTGAATTTATCATATTTTATAATGTTCTTTAGAGTGAAATCCTACCAAGGAGGGCTTTATTCACCAGGGAGTATTCCTCCATCATCATGTTCTGCCTCTAATGAGTGCACAGAAATTCTCAAGTGTTGGCAGGAAGGCAAACCAAAAGGCAAAACAGAGCATAACACACCTGTACGTCACATTTGTAAAAACAAAACTTCATTTCAACAGCTGCCAGTTCTAGCAAGTGAGAAAGGAGGTAGGAGTCTTGGCTGCAGATGAAAATGAATCAACTCCACACATAGGTCCCAGGGAGCTGGAAGCAGGGATCTGCTTCATCCTGAAGGGATCAAACAAGACACTAGGCTACTTTGGCACAGAAGCAACACAGTGACATGATTTGCATCATGGTGCTGCAGCTGAAGTTATTCGGGAGAAAACTAGTGCTCAGCACTAGGCTGTGAGTCAAACCAAGTAAGTTGTAAGGAGATTTACCAAATGCAAAACATTTGACAAATACCCAGGTTGATAACAAGGATGAAGGGAAGGGAAATTCCAGAGTATTTGAAGATCATTTTCCTTGGGTGAACAAAAATTCTACATTTCCAACAATAAAAGTATGATCAATCTATCTTGCTTTAGCTGAGTAATAGGTCATGTGGTATGCATGGCATAGAGGCAAATTTTCATTAGACAATCTTACCTCTCATTTCAAAACCGAAATATGACTTTGGATTACAGTTTAGTTTTGTAATTAATAATTTAGCTGAGTTGTAGAAAGAATATGATCTTACAGGGCTTAGATAGTGGCTTTTGAGCAGTGGCAAAGTCTTTTCAGAATAAGAATTTTTGGTATGTTAAAATAACATTCAGCATGTAAACAGCTAAATTGATAACCATTGTAAAGGTATAGTCTATTTAGTGAGATATGTTGTAATCCAGCGCTCTTGCACACATATACTTACATCTAGTAATAATCTGTTCCAAATTTAATCCAGAATTACAACAATGTAATTGTAATCTTTTAATTAATGGATTTTCTGGGATAAAAGAAATGGTTGGCAAGTGTAAATGCAGAAATAGTAGCTACCCAAGTGTTAAATACATTTAAAAGAAAACCCAAAACAAACAGGATACGAGAAGAAAGAAGCTGGAACCAGGACTAAGCATGGGAGGGAAAAGGCATTTTCATTTTTGTGAGATTCACTGCTGTGATCAGTGTTGGAAAGCTGTGCATCCTTCTTCTACATATCTTAGAATCACAGAATGGTTTGAGTTGGAAGAGACCTTAAAGACCATCTGATTCCAAACCCTCTGCCATGAGCAGGGATACCGTCCACTAGACCAGGCTGCTCAAAGCCCCATCCAACATGGCCTTGAAGACTGCCAAGAATGGAGTATCCATAGCTTCCCCAGGCAACCTTTTCCACTTCCTCATTGCCCTCAGGATCAAGAGTTTCTTCCTAGTATCTAATCCAAATGTACCCTCTTTCAGTTTAAAGCCAGTCCCTCTCCAGCTCTCTTGGAGGCCCGTTTAGGCACTAGAAGACTACTGGGAGGTCTCCCCAGAGCCTTCTCTTTTCCAGGCTAAACAACCCCAACTCTCTGAGCCTATCTTCATAGGAGAATTTTTCCAGTCCTCTGATCATCTTCGTGGCCTCTTCAGGACTCACTCCAGCAGATGCACATCCTTCTTATTTTGGGGGCCCCAGAACTGGTCACAGTACTCCAGGTGGGTTCCCACAATAAGATAGCAGAAGGGCAGAATCACTTCCCTCGACCTACTGGCCACATTTGTCTTGATGCATTTGTCTTCTGCAAGGACTCAGAAAATGCAGAAAAGGCTGTCTAATAAAAAGACAGCAAAAAGTCTACAGATCTTGGAAAACACTTCATGGTGAAATTGTAATTGCTTTACTGTACCTGATTACAGTCTATAAATGCTTTTATAAAGAGAGACTGTTGCCTGGCAAAGTGTTCTTTAATTAAGTTGAGAAAATGCAGAGGAAAGGCAGATAAATTGATACTAGCTGCTGAGGTGAATGGCTGAGGAAGATGCTACATTTTCTGTCTGCTGTCTTCAAGCCAAAGCTGGGCATCCTTCTGGAAGGTGCACCTGACTCCAAATCAAATTTGGGCAATCACAAAATGTAATACTTTGTCATGAATTTGACATCTTATAGCCCTTTTGGGTTGAGCAGCTCTTCATCCAAGAAGCAGAAACCACAGGAGTGCCTCTGTGAACAATGCCAGTACTGACACTGGCAGCAGAGTGGCTTCCTTGGCTCTCACACTTCTCATCAGCAAAAACCTAGAGCAACCAAGATCAGGTTAAATGGATTAATTAGATTAAGAGAAACCAAACAATAACCAGCAGCTTTATAACTTTTCAAAGGCTTTTAAAATTAAAATCTCATTTTTCAGTGGCTGTGGTACATCATCTTCAAGGGTTAAAAAAGAAAGTACAACAGTTCACAACACAAATTCCTTATAACAATCAGACCAAGAGCATCTAAATCCACAGATTCTAATTCACAGATTCAAATCTCAAATACAGGCATCCCGCACTTATTCTTTCATGGGTATATATTACTGAAGCTAGTCATAGTATGGAAAACTTTTCCATGCAACTTCTAAAATTACTAAAGTAAATTTCACTCACAACATTTGAATACTTGTTACTCAAAGAGTGTTCAAAATTTTTCTTTACATAGCCTTCTTCTTACAATTTTTTAATTTTTTTATACTATGACCATTATTAATGATTGTAATAATTTCTCTGGGAAGGAAGAAGCTGAAAGTCTTAACCAGATTTTAGGCAAGGCAGTTGCTGTTCTGCATCAAAGACATTACAGTCTTATACTGCTGGTATAATTGCCTTCACTGCTTTCTGTTCTGTTCTCTACTATAATAGCTCTACACTTCATTGACCTTCCCTTATTTTCATAAACTGTACCAACCATTTACCTTTATTTGCTCCTCTATTGCCACATTAAAATGATTGAAGAAGATTAACTATCAAAGCACAGGTTGCCTTTGCAGAAGCCATGCTATTTGACCTCATCTTATCACGATTTTCCAGCTGCTTGATAGCTAGCAGTTGAGGTTTTTTTAGTTTCTCAGTTTAATCAGTTTGCCAGGTACTGAGACAGGGCATACTGGTTTATAATACCCTGAATCACCTTCAGTGCCTATAAAAAATACAAACACCAGTGTGCTCTTTGCCAGTGCTCCAATACACATTGTTTTAATCAGAAATTACATAATTTTACTAGTCAGCAGGAATAGTCCCCAAGATGTATTTTGCCAAATTCAATGCTGCTGCTGCTCCATGTGTCTGCAGCAAACAGTACATCAATAGCTATTGCTACAGTGCAGAAAGACAGCAGAAATAAAACAAGGCTGGACCTGACAGAGCACCCAAAACAGAGGCTAGAGCATTGGCAACAGAGCATGACTGCCTTGAGCAGGCAGCACTGCCAATACCCTTGTGCCATCCAGCACCTACCTGTGGTTGGCTCTACTGAGCTGTGCACAAGCCCACAGGTGTTAGCCAGGGTACCATTTGGGGATGCTACTCTGTGTGATCCAGAGAGTTAATGGAGTTTTTGCTATCATAATGCACTTTTCATAAATGTAGTGTTTTGTAATGCATTTTTCTTTAAAGGCAAGCAAGGAGTATGAGCCATGCATAACTACGCAGGAGTCTTTGGACAGTGGTGCTGCCGTAGAACTTTACCATAGGAACTTCAGTATCTTATAAAAACATGGATGGAAATGTCCTATGCTGCTTGTAATATTTAGGAGCTTCTAAAAATAAGCCATGTGTATTTCTGAGTTGGCGATCTACAGAAAGAAGAGTCACCCGTCCCTCACAAGTGAGCCCACCAGACACCACACCAGGGTGTCTGCGCAGCACCACCTGCAAAAGGCAACGTGGAATGGCCAGTGTGTCTGAGCAAAGAATACTTGCAAAGCTTGTAAGGGCTTGTCAAGCACGTTAAAGGCATTTGCAAAACAAAAAAGAAGTTACTACACCTTTCAGTGTTAAAAAAAAAGCACAAGGACAGCTAAAGCATTGCAGGTTCAATGAAACATTTATCTAAAGCCATTTTATTTTCTAGTTTGGTGAGAAAATAAAATATTATTCTGTAGCTGACTTGAAATATCTTTTTTTTTCCCAGTTGGACATGATAACTCACAAAAAAAGAAATTTTTCCCAAAGTATTACTTAAAAAAAAAATGTGTGTGTGATATCCTTGCCAAGTTTCAAGTCTCTAGTCCAGACCCTAGAATTACAAGACACGTTTTTTTTCTAAATATTTTTTTCTAAATCTATTCTAATGTATAGCTGAGTGTTTTTTGTACAAGTAAAGCAAGCATTCCTCTCCTAAGAACTCATTCTTATCCACAGAATTAGGTCCCACAGACACAGGCAGTTAGATAGGAACACTTCAGCCCACCTGGTCAAAAGTTACAGCTTAGTAGAGAAATCCAACCTAAAATAAATATCGAAACTAGGCAATATCAATTACAATCGTCACAAACTGTGATATATAAACCCCCCCACAAGCTCATATGACAGCAGTGATTTAGTGGAGTGGTACTGAATTACACAAACCCACTGTCTGCTCTAATGCATTGAGCAACTGTAAGGGATCTATCACCTGACATACCTGTCACACAGTATTTCTGCAGCCATTAGAAACTGACATACTAAACAATCATCCAAAGATAATTATAAGGGTATGGCAAAAATATTTCTGAAAGCAGCTCTCCTTAAAGTCATCAAGTTTATTCCATATTTTATTCCAAAAATCCCAAAGAATCTTAATCAACAGACAAACACTGTTCATCCAGAGCACATTCATAGATGGAATATATAAAGGCTATGCAAAGAGAATGAACAAATCAATACAGTTAACTTCTCATTTGCTTTATATTCATAGCTTTTAAATATTGTCAAATTTATACTTCCTTTATTTGTTTTTTTACAAGACTCCAGAGGATAATGCTAACCTCTAAGACATGTTGTAGCAGGTTTGTAAACACTCTTCTTCATTATGTGTGTGTAATACCTGCTTTATTTTAGCAATGTGATGTGTATGTCTAAATAGGCAGTAGCTCAGTAAAATCAAATGATGAACAAACGCAAATTTACATGGTCAGGTGTCCATTAGGTAAATGCATTTGTTAACTGGACTCCATAATTTGCTTATAGTATGCACTCATTAATGATGCAATCACAGGGAAAAAACAGACATACTAGTTCATTAGATTAGAGTCTGTAAAATGATTAGGTACTCCATAGCATTTTAAATTAATGCACTCAAACTCCTTTGAAACCTTCCAAACAAACAAACAAAAAAATACCCCAAAACTGAATCCTTGTGTGCCTAAGAGTACATGTTTGGCCACAGTTTTATTTAGTTGAAGCAATAAAGTGATATATATCCATGCCATTAGAAAAACCTACCAAATATCTTCCTCACTAACTTCTTAAGATGACCGACAAGTCTCATTTTGAAAAGCCTGGTCTCTCATACACATTTTTCACTCACCACTCTGAACCTTTAGTAAGCTACAAGTGTAAAGTGGTGCCATAGCAGCTATACAGACTTGAGAAGAACCTGGTGACAAAATGCTCAGCTGGGATAATTTTAGACTTTTGAATCTAAAATTCACGCTTTAAGTGTAAAGATCTGTATCAGTAACAGGGTTACAGGTTATGCCTATAAGCCTGTTTAGATGCCTACCTCCCTTGGAAAACACTTCTTCTTATATTGTCTGGCTGTAAGAGACCTAAAACCTCACCACACATCCACAACAAAGCAAGGCAGAGAGCGGAGCAAGATCAGTCACTAATGTCAACTGTCCAAAAAAGGCACTAGTGAAGAGAGGTCACTGGAGCATTATACCCTCTCCCTGTGGCTCTTCTAATCAATCTAATGGAAATATAGTACAAAGAAGTTCAGGATGCACATTTTTTTCAAGGTGGCACTTGGGAAACTGATTAATGTCTTTGTAATTACAGCATCTGTACTGCAGACTGATAAAACACTTACAACATCCAAGCACAGAACTACAGTGAACCTTGTGATTTATATTCTCTCCTGAGTACCACAAACTATGCAAGTATGTGTCACCATTTAAGGGGACAGTGAAAATGAATTAAAATAAATTTTCAAGACTTGTTTGAGTATAAGGATAGAAAGAACTTTTATTAAAACAGAAAAATAAAAATATATATTATGTATTAAAAAGACTCTTATCAATGCAATATAAAGCCAGAGAATAGAATTGGATATTCGACATAAAGACAACACGCAACCAGAACACAACACAATAATCCTTCTCCATGAAATAACACAAGCTCTTTGGCTTGAAAACAACACTGCATGCAAGCAGTGAAAAACAGGGGTACAGGGGAGTTCAGAAACTACGATGACTCCTGGTGGCCAGAGTGGGGGGGTTGGAGGGAGAAGGGTATGGTAGAGCAAGGGTTTTCCAAGGTAGTGTTCCTGGGGAACAGAGAGAGAGAAATAGAGATAGATATAGGCTGGACAAGCCTCAAAAAGAGCCCTTCTCCCCCACCCCTGGAACCCATGGGTCAGCGGAGGGTAGGGCTGGACTCCATGGCCTGTAAAGATCCCAGAAACCCGCTGGAGAGTGAGGAAGAAGCCAGGGGAGCGGTGCCGTGAAGAGGAAAAGAGGAAAAAAAGAAACAAGAGAAAAAGAGAGGGGGAGAAGAGCAGGGTAGGTTTTCCTAGCCAAACCAGGAGCCCGTAGTGCACAAAAGGATCCGAGATGATACCGAAGCACTGCGTTGTTCAGGAATTAGTCTCTGGTGTCCTAGCCCCAGATGGCATGTGGCCCAAGATGGTGTCATCAAGATCCCGAAGAGCAGCAGATCCTCCCTGCAGCTCGGCACAGCCAAAAAGAGCATGGTGTCCAAGCTGCACCGATTTTCATACTCTCTGTCCTGGCCCACCATTCTTCGTGCCTCGTAAATGCGTGTATGCTTTGTTCCCACACCTTTCCCCACCCCGGGAAGGCGTAGCCTTATATTTGATTGGTCCACCCTCGTCCTCACCTACTTCTGGCCCGGTATGGAGGGAAGCCCTCTTTGTCTGCACCATGTGGTCTGACTAAAATGGCAGCCATCCTCCCCAGCCCCCTCCAGCCTGGGCACCCCACACTGCCCTACCAAAGCAGCAGCAGTGGCCCGGGGAACCGCGGCCTCTGGGCTTGCACCACGCTGGGTGCGTGGCATTCCCGGGCACTGTAAGGATGGAGGGGAGCCGCGTGCTGTGAGGGGATGGTGAGCAGGGGCGGGCTGCAGCATGCCGACACCATGCCGCAGGGGGTGGCGGGTGGTACCTTCTCAGTGGGCGAGGGACAGAACGGCCGTGGGACTCCAGGGGGGGAATGAGGGTCCCGCCACTCCGGGCTGGAAGCGTGGACCCTGGCAGCTGGGGCTGTGCTGGGACACCCGCACCCCCATGGGATTGCCACGGTGGCATGGGGCAGGTGGCAGCGGCTGCAGGACAAGCATGGGGGCCGACGGGGGCTCAGGATGCCACGCCCTACTTTGGTTCCGTGGCACAGCATCCCCCACGGCAGCCCATCGAGACTGGCCGCGGACTGGGGGCGCACACCCAGCTTTCCCCCCTCCCTGAGCCAGGGCGTCGGCAGCAGCTTTGTGCCCCCCTCCCTCACCTACTTTAACCAAGAGAAGTTTTTACTAGTGTAAAGTAAACCATGACAGCATGTAAGTATTTCTCTGCATTGGAGAAACATGTCAGGGAGCAAGAGCAGAGAAAACAAGGGGTCTTTGAGGCAGAAGTGCACACCAACCATCAGAGCTCTTCTCCTACTAAAGGAGAAACAAATTTCCTGATGGATTTGAGTCGTAGTATCTGGAACATTAAAAAAAAATTAAAACCAGAATCTCAATCCCACACCTTGGATTTATCCTCTATGGCTTATGCTAACATCTCAAAAGACTGTACTTTGAAAACTTTCTTTGCCATTGCTTATATGAAAGTTACTATAAGGATGCTATGTTTAAGAGACAGGTAAAGTTATTTATTCTCATAACTTCTTTTTACTGCAAATATTCTTGTTCTGTGCAGAGAACAAAAGACTTGTTTTTGTAGAGCTCAAGCTAATATCTTGTATGTGTTAAGAATCTGCTCTAAAGGCAGGAACGCTTTCAGGTGGGCTGTATGGAAAAGATGACAGAAGTCTCATGATACTGCAGACTGTTTCAAATATTAGGTTTTAAAGCACAGGTGTACTCAAAGTGCTTTTTTACTGTGTGCTGGGAAAGTACCAGTATTCATCAAAACACAGCAGGAGTCAGTTCTAAAGCCAGGTACCTGACATTTAATCCGCCAATAAAATGCTGCTGGTGCACAGTGTTTAGGGCAGCCAGGTTAGCAGATAAAGAGCCCTTTTCATCCTCTGCTGTCTGTAATTACTGCATTTCTGTCAGGAACAAGCAGTGCAGAACCTGTCCTGCAAATGCACCAGTGGAAATAGTAAAGGGTAAATTTAGCAAAGAATACCTAGTTTAAACGAAATCACCTACATCAGGAAAGCTATTAAAGAAAACAGTTTATTGCTACAGATGAACAAACATTATCACACCTACTTAAGTGCAACTCTTCAAGGCCAGTAATTCAAATCTTTAGCAAAGCAGTTGCTTAATAGCACCTTCTAGTAGACATAGAAAAGGGAATGAGAAAACAGGAAACAACACACAGAGTCTAGCTATGGTCCAAATGTGGTGTATGAGAAGGCTTCTGGCTCTGCTCCCTGAGAAGACCACCACACACTTTCTCCCGCATTTCTGCAGTGTACGAGGCTGGCTGCAGAAGTGGGCTTCATAGAGCCAAGACAGAGAACAAGAGATTTGAAAATGAAATCACTGAATATACATAAAAAGGAAAAAAATAGAGATACAACATTCAAGAACTTTAGTCAATCTTTTACAGCCTTACCTTCTAAACATAAGATAGACAGAATTACTGTACCACAGACAAGAGAAACCAAATAGAGAATAAACATATACATGTAACTAATTTGGGTATTTTTTAGACCACTGAATACAGGACATATTGAAGTTGATAGCATTCAACTTATACAGTATCCTTGCTCTTTGCAAGAGGGACCCAGAAATCTGCTCTTGAACTATACAGTAACATGAGTCATTTGAGATTTTAACAAGAGAGCTCAAGAAGCTCTGCAGAAACTAGTCTAAAGCATCACAGAGCAGGCATTGTCTTGCATAGGAGGCAGAAATCCATGGCACAGAAAAATGGGAAATATGGCAGTAGTGAAAATCTGGTAAGCTAAAAAATCTAGTTTGTCAGCAAACTAATGAGTGTCTGTCTTGTGAATTCTTTAAACAGAATATAATTGTCTTGGTGTGACTTTATGATGTATTCCATATTGCCTACTCTATGCTGGGAAAAAAAAGAGTCTTATGCCTTTAAACTGAGCCCAGGAAGAGGAAGGAAAAAAAAGAAAAAAAACCAGCCAGAGAAATCTTTTCAAAACAGTTCTAATTTTTCAAGGTTAGTTTTGCTCTTCTGCTGTTCAGTTCTTTTTCGGCAGCTGGTCTGCAAGGGGGAGGAAGCATCTTTCTTCTTCTAGGTTTTTTTTTCCAGCCAGAATCTCAGGCCTGTTTCTTCTTGCATTTTCCTGGACTTTTGATTTCTTTTTCTTCTCTCCTGGACTTGTCAGGACACCGGAACATCGAAACCTCACTGGGAAGCCTTTTTCACCAGCCTGGCCTGGGGGAAGGGGCCCCCAGTAGGCCCAGAGGCAAGGGGAGAAGGAGATCATATCAACAGAAGGACTCTGAGTCTTCTAGGTTTTTTCTTCCCACTGTGAGAGACTTCATTATTTATTGTTTAGTATTATTATCATTTTTTGTGCATATGTTTGTTAAATAAATAGTTTTGTGCCTTTTTCACTTTCCTTTGAGGAAAATACTTCTCTTTTCCAGAACTCTGGTGGGGGAGGGGGAACTGCAGCCTGTTTTTTTTAATCAGAGGATAATTTCTTTCTTCCCTTCCTCTGAGTTTTGTCCCAAACCATTACAATAATGAAAACTCACCATCTTATATGCAAGGAAGGTATCCCCACCCACAAGGCTCACTAATGCCATTTTCCATATTCTTTCACCCTCAAGCAAGTTTGAACTTTGGGTCAGTAAGGCCTTACTGGTTTGAGTCTTGCAAGATGTGGACAACCAGTTGCAGTAGAAGTGCTGTGCAGACAGGATGACTCCAAGTCTTGAGAAAATTAGTTTACTAATCAACCTTAATTTACAGTCTCTGAAATTTCATTTTAAAAGCAACTAAATTCTCATTTAATTAAAAGAGCCAGATATATTGAGATCCTGAGATATAATGCAGTTCAGCACTTTGCAAACAGCTGAAGAACCTGCTGGCAGACTCCAGTGGAGGTGAAGATATGAATGTATCATCCAGCATTTTTCAGGGAAACACAAATCACAGCTTCACCAATTTGAAATTCAAGGAGGACTGGGGAGTGAGAAAGGGAAGAAGCTGACCCAAGAAAGCAGGCAGGCAAACAAACAAATGAATATTTCAAATATTATAGAGAACATGTTTTCAAGTATCCTCACGTCACATGAAAATTCTTCCTTCAATGCCCATATATCACTTTCACGAAAATTTACCCTGACTTTCAGTTAGCTTCCTGGACAGAAACCTGAACAGCAATCCCTGTGTAGGTTTTCCATCAAAGCTCTACACTGAAGTACTTTTTCCTCCAGTTAACAACATGAGTGGCAAGAGCAGTAGTAAGGCTTTGCATGTATCAGTAATTTGATTCCTGAGGAACCAGCCATCCATCACACAACAGTTTGGCTCAACACCCCCCCGCAAAAGATGCATAATCTATTTCTGTGACACCTCATGCTGAACAACTTAGCACAGGCTCCAACATCGCATGAGTTGTCTTTGCCAACTTCCATCACACTTGGCATTTTATGAATACTCCTCTGAAAGTAATCAGTCAAGAACATTTGATTAATAGGTAAGCAATCTCAATACAGTAATCAAGACCAAAAAAAATTCAAGTTAGTTGCACTTGTGGCCTTCAGGAAGATGTACCTTCTCAAAAAAGTTATTTTAAGTGCCTATTCAGTGGGAGTCAGGAGCTTATAAGGCCATGAACAATCTGCCACCAGCAGACTACATGCTTTTACACAAAGAAAAATTGATACTGCCTTAGAATGCAATACATGAAAAAAATTACTCAGTAATGTATGGGCCCTGAGAATGACAAGGCAGAACAAGAAATTTGTTGCCTGGAGGAGGCCAAAACTGGAAATCCTCTGCTGCTTAGAGAAAGAATGACAAACAAGTGTTGTTCTCACAAGAACAAGCACCATCCCTTGTTTTAGTGCTGTACTGTTCTCAACATGAAAACCAATTCTGTATCAGTTTCACTAATAGAAGGAATACTTTGCAAAGGATTTTTTTGCATGTTTAATTACTTCTAGTTCAGTCTACAGGAAACATCATTAATAAGATGATAAATTAAAATGAAAAAAAAATTCAAAACTTATGAAGGAACAGCAACATTATGAGTTGGATACCAATCCCACACAACCTTAACAGTGGATGTTGACTGTTCCCAAACATTTCACTACAGAAATTTGCCACTTTCTTGATATTGGAAAGATTTTCTTTGGACTTGCTTTTAATCCTTTAAGATAGTAACAGAAATACATGCTATACATAAAAATAAGTGTCTTAGCAGGATCAGAACCTTGATTTCTACTTTCTTTTTTTTTAAATCACTACAACACTGCCTATTTCATAGGCAAAAAGAGTATTTTGAATGCAAGTAGTCAAGAGGACGCTTCTAAGTTGTTATTGGAGTTCCTCCATCATGATCCATCAGTTTTAGCATATAATCTCTATTTCCATCATGGCTTCATTGCATATTCCAGCAGCTTCACTGATTTTGTCAAGCATATGACAGAGACTTCATTTATACACATTTTTATGTAAAGTGATTTCTGTCTGTGCACCAACTTAAAGTCTGAGGAATGGAAGTATCCTATAACTGAACGAGTAACAGTCCCACCATCTATGTTCCACCCAGATGAAAGTGAATTCAAAATTATCTCTTCTGGCATAGCATGAGAATGGAAGTTTTCCATTGCAATGGATCTATTGGTAATCTTTGTCCCCTTCAATTTCATTAGAATGACTGGAATAAAAATGCAGGTCAGGTTTTCACTATTACTTTCAGTAAGAATGGCATTGTCAAAGCAGTTCCCATTAGTGGTTTCTAGTCACGTACTGACAATTTCTAAAACAAATCCATTTCAGATTTAAAATTTCCTTGGTCCATTTCTTCTCAGAGTTGCACGCCTTATTTGAAAATTTGGAGAGATAAACTGTATAGTTAAGAGGGTGGAGGTTTTTTCAAGCCTTTAATACTTGCTAAATAAACTATAACCATATTTTCAAACTATCAATCTTCTGACTTCTGAAGCTTGGCATACTGAAGCTTTCTCCTCAAAACTAAAGGTGTTGCTGCAGTCTTGTGTGACTGAACAAGAAGCTGGAAGTGTCCAGACATACCCTCCTACCACTGCACCCTGAGGCTTGCATTGCCTTCACACAGCACTGCCAGCACCTGCTCTAAAACACCGGGTTATGGATCCATCTTCTGGCCCTGCCCTGAAAAAATTCAAGTGACTGCATCAAAGACCAGCAACTGCACATGATAGTTCAGTCAAACCATCCGAAATGACCTGATTACTGCTCTAACTATTCATTTTTATGCCTAGTGTAAGTTAATTAAAAAGGAGTGAGGATTTATGCCATTTCTTTTTCCAATATTCTACTTTATCAGATACGGTATTGACAACACTTGGGTTTTTGGGTTTCTTTTGATTAGGAGTTAAATATAAAAGGAAGTGTTAATAGACTCCCATTAATAGTCAGAAGTGTCAGTTAACTTTTAAATAACTATTCCACTACTGATATTAATTTAGCTTTATTATGTATACTTAGTATTTTTAAACTTGCTTTTCTCATTAATATGCAGCTTAACATCGTAGTACATTTTACACAATTTAAAAATACTGTAAAGTGACACAATGTTAATACTGTTGCTGGGCTCTTGACTATCTGGTGTTTAGTGGTCTGTCTTTTTGCCTCAGTGTTACATTCACAGTTTAATATCAGCACTGCTTTAAGGCTGAGCAGGTCCAGCTCCAGCAGCTGTTTCTTGCAGAAACAACCTGATTTCTGATCACTGACTGATGCTGGGCATTCACAAGCCTTTAGAGTGAGTGTTCAGCCACCAGCACAAGAGCATTTCAGTCTGGATTGTGTGAAAATTTATACATCTAAATTAAACTATGTCTTCTTGCACTCTCACTATTCTCATATAAAAAAACATATACGAGATCAAGACCAAGGGCAGGTAAACTTGGTTTTGAGGAAAATCAAGAGCTGACACCTGCATTAATTATTTTTAAGACTTTTTTTCCAGTGAATAACAAAGTAAGTAACGTTTTCACAAAATCCCTAACAGAGTCTTGTGAGAACCAATTTACATGAGCTATGATTTGCTTGTTATTTCCCATAAATTTATAAAATTGATTTAAGAATACAGTTAAAAACTAAATTTTTGCAAATACGCCACAGCAATATTTTGCAATCAAAGAGTAAGTCAGGCATTAAATGAGGGCTATATGAAACAGATGCATTAATTTTAGAAGAACAGTATGGACAAAGGAGAATACAGTAGTATTAGGCAGGATGAAATGCAAATGATTTATATTGAAAATATAGAATATAAACTATTTTTCTGAGATTGCACAAGAAAAAAAGAAAGAAAATCTATTTGCTGCATATAAGTGACTAATGAAAAGAACAAAATCAAGTTTATTTCAGATAATGGATTCAATTTTTATTGTCATCTGGTGCCCAGCCTACTGAATATGTGTCATTTTATTTCAAAGCCTGAAAATTTTTTCATGGAAAAGATTGTTCTAGGAGGTATTAAAAAGTGCCTGGAGGACAATGCAATTATGGTCATAGCCAGCATGGTTTCATGAGGGGCAATCCTGCTTTCCAAGCCTGATTTCCTTCTACAACAGGGTAACCCACCTCATTGATCTAATGAGGTAACTTTTTTGGACTTCAGCAAACCTTTTGATACTGTCTCTTGCAGTATCCTGGACAAAACACCCAGTGTACAGCAGGATAACCATGTTACACTACAGGTGAGCAACTGGCTCGCAGCTCGAGCACAAAGGNAAAAAGTGCCTGGAGGACAATGCAATTATGGTCATAGCCAGCATGGTTTCATGAGGGGCAATCCTGCTTTCCAAGCCTGATTTCCTTCTACAACAGGGTAACCCACCTCATTGATCTAATGAGGTAACTTTTTTGGACTTCAGCAAACCTTTTGATACTGTCTCTTGCAGTATCCTGGACAAAACACCCAGTGTACAGCAGGATAACCATGTTACACTACAGGTGAGCAACTGGCTCGCAGCTCGAGCACAAAGGGTTATAGTGAATGGGGTAATATCAGACTGGCAACCTGTCACTAGTGGGGTTTCAATGGCTCCATCCTCATCCCAGTTCTCTTCAACATACTCATTAACGACTTGAATGCAAGACTCAAAGGAATACTAAATCAGTTTGCTGACAACACTAAGTTCAGAGCTGCTGTCGACTCCTTTGAGNCCTGGACAAAACACCCAGTGTACAGCAGGATAACCATGTTACACTACAGGTGAGCAACTGGCTCGCAGCTCGAGCACAAAGGGTTATAGTGAATGGGGTAATATCAGACTGGCAACCTGTCACTAGTGGGGTTTCAATGGCTCCATCCTCATCCCAGTTCTCTTCAACATACTCATTAACGACTTGAATGCAAGACTCAAAGGAATACTAAATCAGTTTGCTGACAACACTAAGTTCAGAGCTGCTGTCGACTCCTTTGAGGGCAGGGAGTCCCTGCAGAGAGACCTCGACAAATTAGAGAGATGGGCAATCACCAACTGTATGAAGTTTAACAAGGGTAAGTGCTGGATTCCACACTTGAGATGAGGCAATCCTGGTTGTGTGTATAGACTAGGGAACGAAAGGCTGGAAAGCAATGCTGGAGAAAGGGACCTGGAGGTCCTGGTTGTTGCCAAGTTAAATACGAGTTGGTAGTGCCCTGACAGCCAGGAGGGTCAACTGTGTCCTGGGGGGCGTCAGGTAAAGCATCACCAGATCGTTGAGGAAGGTGATTGCTCTGCTCTGCACTGGTGAGGCCTCACCTTGAATATCATACACAGTTTTGGTCACTGTATATAAAAGATGTTAAGCTCTTAGACAGCATTCAAAGGAAGGCTGCAAGGATGGGGAAGGGTATAGAGGGGAAGCCTTATAAGGAACAGCTGAGATCACTTGGTTTGTTCAGCCTGGAGGAGACCTCACTGAGGGCCTCAGCATCCTTATAAGAGGCAGAGGAGAGGCGGGGACTGATCTCTTCACTCTCATGAGCAGTGACAGGTCTGGATGAAACAGCATGAAGCTGTGTCAGAGGAGGTTTCAGTTAGATATCAGGAAAAGGTTTTCCACCCGGAGGGTGGCTGAGCACTGGAACAGGCTCCCCAGGGAAGTGGTCACAATACCAAGCCTGAGTTGAAGCATTTGGACAATGCTCTCAGGCACATGGTGCAATTCTTGGGGTGTCCTATGTAGGGGCAGGAGTTGGACACCATGATCCTTACCAGTCCCTTCCAACTTCACATATTCTATGATTCTATTGAAGAAGCAGATGGAACAGGCACAAACCATTCCCAGCCCATTACACCTATGGCAGGTAGGCTGCAAGGATTTATGAATGGTTGCTCTCAATTTCACAACCTCTATGATGCCACCTTTATTACTTTCTGTAAAACTCTGATCCACCACCAGCAGTGACCTTGCTCTACTGTGACTGATCCAAGGCTGATTGCAGATGGTGACAGCCTTTCTAGCTTTTGAATCAAGATCCCTGAAACACCAAATACTAAATGTAAATGGAAAGTTTTATCAAGTAGCGTGACTTGGCATTCTTGCCAGTTTACACCCAGGTATATAGTTATAAGCTTTATAATGAGATGCTTGATTTCCTGCTACCTGAAAATTTTGAAAGTATCCCACTTTGAAGAGGGGAAAAGAAGGAACAGCCACCAAAATACAAAGAAAAAAACAAACATTATGAAAGTTGAGGAGTCCAAGAAAAAAGCTAAAATTTGCAATGCTGCCATTTAGACAGTGTAAAAAGAGCAAGTCCTCCTCAGTATCCATAGAGACCCTAGAACAGCTCTCCATATCCTAAGAATGAAGTGAGGAGAGTGATAATAAGACCAAAAAGGTGTAAAAGTTCAGGAAAAGTGCTCCATATTTGACATTGGCTGTCTGGCAGAAAGAAGGAGTCTTGCCACTATCACAAGGGCAACAAATCCTTCATGGAAAAAATTCCTGTATAAAGGAGTCAGACTCCTAGGAAGGCCATTTCTGCCAGCAGAACAATAAAACCAAGAACCTTCTTGCCATTCCTTGAGGATTTGCAACAGACATATGGAGTTGCATTTGCTCACTTGTATTGTGAATCTTATTTGAATATACAGATTGAATGTCTTCGGATTATGAGAGGCCACCATTTTAAGCCTAAGAATAAACAATCCGGGCTTTTTTCCAGTAGATTTAAATTGTTTATTTTTTTGTAAAAAAAGAGAGCCTCCTTCAGGAGAAATCAGTCTCAGCCATAATATCCACAGGCAAACCTTCTTAGAGGAGTTTGTGCCAAGCTGATCAACTTTCCTCACAATGGTTCCAGCTAATTTACTAGAGAAAATTAGATTTTTCTGGAACTATATTTAATATTTTCATTCGCTAGAAATCATACAGCATTGAGAAGAGGTTAATGAAAACCAACTCTAAACTTTAATACAACTTATGGATCTCTATAAAATGTGCAGCCATTCTCACTTCTGACTCAGTCTCTTTTCTCAAGGAAGGTTTCCTACTGTGTCAAGCAGATAACCCATCCCCATCAACACAGGCCAGACTCAAGTCACTGTTTAAAAGAGGACTTTTCTTTCTTTTCACATGAAATGTTTCAGCCTGATGGGCTTGCAGCCAGCCACACCACAGTGCTTCCTAACAAGCAGCCAGCCCTGCAAAGCATTGCATTCATTCCTATTTGGTGCTATCAGCAGGAGCGGTGGCTAGAATCAAACTCCTGTGATTTAAATTGATACCTATTTCTAAATTATAATTTGCAGATCTGTATGATGTGACTCATTGAATACTTGCTAAGATATTATCAATGTTAATGAAAACCAAAGAGGCACATAGCCACAGATCTAAGCATTGTGTGAGACCCAATTATCCTCTATGCATAGGGGCAGGTAACTGCTTGTAAGCCTACTCTTCAACTATGCATCCTTCTCCAGTATGCCCAAAAAAGTCCTAGTAATAAAGATTCTGGAAACCTGCATGTTGCTTTAAGTCCTATTACTGGAAACAAATTTATCTTATTTTCAACATCTGCATAATTTCCTGCTCTCTTCTTATTCTTTCCATTATTGGAAAAATACTTGACACTACAAGCTCTTAGTAATTTTGAAAGACTAGTCAGAAGTACTGTTGCATCATACACTTCACTGGCATTAATTTGAGCAATTTCACCTGTACGCAGTAAAATGCTTGAAAGTAGATTTTTTTTTTTTTTAGTTCAGACTTGTCCTCTTTTTTGTTTCTGACAAAAACCACAATCTGATCAACTATTTCTTTAATTCTTCCACCAGTGTCTCCTCCCCTAACTATTGATGCTCTCTGATTTTGCCTACAAAAGTACGTTGCTAGCTTTCTGTAAGTGGAAAAATTTGAGTAAGAACACCTTTATTAAAAAGGGAGACTATTAGTTCCTTCTGTGAAAGTTGAAGAAAATACCAGTCTTCCACAAAAACTAATAGAGAACCACATTAACATTACTAACACTTTGAGAAAATTTGAGGAATGGTAGACAAAAATACATAAAGAAAGCCTGAAGAATGGTAGAGAAAAATTTACAAAGAAGGCCTGAACATTAGAACAAAACAAAAGAAGTTATTTTCTTTTTCCTTTGCCCACTACTTTACAGAATCTCTGTCATTAAGAGTAATAAGCACCTTATGAGGGATTCCATGAATCCATCATACAGAAAGTAAAGAAATAATTTAATGTGCTCTTCGGAAAATGTGAAAAGTGACTGTGAGTCATGGGATTTTGGGGTGGAGTGATACGCTATCCCCTTTTTTCCAACACAGTAATTGCATGAAAACATCTACATAAATTACAATCATATTTCCAATAAACAGACACAAGACAGACATTACTGGGTCAAAGAGTATAAATTAGCTTTACACAGTCTGAGCTGTAAGACTGAAAAGCCAAATGGTTAACATAATGTCTCTCCAAATCGACATTTAGTTCATCGTTCCCATCTTCATTTGCTACCTCCATATGCTGACTCTCACTTTCCAGATTTCTTACATTCACCATGTCATGAGCAAAGTCTGTAAGCACATACTAAAATCAACCTGAAGAAAAACCCTGAGTTTTTCCACATTTATGGAACTACTTCAGCCCAAGTGAGAGACTGAGATGGCTTTGAAACTCAGGGACACGACGAAAAGGGAGGAGAGCTGAGATAGGTGGCACTACATTTAGGGAGCACAGGTGACACAGCAGCATCTTCCAAGGTGTGGGGTCTTTTCCCATCCTTGCATACTACAGGATATGTGGGAGAAACTCAGCTGTGTCAATTAAAAAGCTCACGCCCAGCAAAAATACTTCCAAATCTGACAGAAAATAGAAAAGTTTTACATTTTATTAATCCAGATTTGGTGATTTTCAGAACTAAGCAATGAAAACATAATAGTGAGGATATCTTAAAAGGTTGATTTGCCACTAGCATATTTTGTCTTGGAAGCAAAAACACGCAAGGGTCTCCCCAGAGTTTTTGAGTTCAACTACGAAGTGATCTTCTGATTTTCACTCATGTTCAGTTTTATCCAGGTACCTGAATTACCTTCAAAATTTTAAAGTGCACTCAGAAGGCAGAAAAGATTGTATTAACTTCAATAATTCCTCTTTCTTATTTTTTCAGTTTCATCGTAAATAAACAGGACACTTCAGCTTTTACATGGAATGAGAAGATCCTAACTAAAACGAAGTCAAGTCTGGGATGTTGCAATTGCTGTTCCACATCACATCCTACTTGTCTAAGGAAAACCAATAAGCCTTTCTAGTAGCTGTGTGAAAATAAGACTGTATCCTGGATGGTTAGGTTTGCCTAATGTAGGATTGCTACCTACTGAAGAAGATAGAAGCACAGTTAGAAGCAGAGTGATATTGTTGTGACATAATACCTACTTGTCTCTTTTCATTTAAAGAAAGTGATTAGAAAGCACCCTCAAGCTACTCCAAAACATCACAGTTTTTCAAATGCTCCTTTTGCCTAATTCTAGCATGTTGTATTCTATTATTCATGAGTATCAATGCTCATTTTAAACGTTTGATTAATTGGAAGTGCAAGCAATCATCAAGAAAATTGTAATTTTGATTTGTGTAAGTCACCAGTTTCCATTTTCATTTCAGCCCTTTGATTTAGTGACAAAATAGCCATGTTTCTGCAGGAAACTGAATAAAACAAAATAAATCTTTTTAAAAGTTACAAAACTCCAATCCAGTACCTTAGCATACTATGGTAAAATAAGGTGATTTTAATGATGGGCTAGGGTAAGAGAAGCAAACTTTTGATAAAAAGTTTTAGATCTGCACCATAAGACTAAAGATGTGCAAGGAATCTAAGTACCACAGCAATCACATGCACCAAACTGATGTATCACTCCAGGCAAAGGAAGACAAGTACTGCTATTTAAGCAGGTACAGCTGAATGCCAAAGGCCTGTATTAAACAAAATCTGGTGGGCATCCTTCTTCCCCTGGGGTATATTATCAGGACTACTTCAGCACGTTATGCAGCTTCCCTTTCCACTACCCCTGTTAGATTTCCACTAGCCCTGCTAGAAAAGATGACAACCAGCACTGCTCTTACATTCAAAGGAGTGCAACCATGAACCGCTATGCTCCACATCAGCGCTGTTGCTTATGTGAAACCTTACCAAGTCTGACTCAGCCTTAAGGGCAGCCTTAGACACTGGTTAAGTGCAAAACTTTTTTTGCCTAAATAAGACACCCCCAAAATAGTTTCTTGCCCACCTCTGCCTTCTTATTAGTTGCTTTTCCTTAAATTTCTCTTTACAAGCTGCAGCTTCGTGCTGTGAGTGCAAATATATTCAATATAATAGTACACTTGGATAAGGGATGCTACAGAGTCCTAGATGCCCTTTGCCACAGCATCTTGCTTGAGGTATTGCTGTGGGGAACCCTAAAGATTCAGGGACTTGTTTAAACTAGTCACAACTGCACAAAGTAACATTATGGCTCATGCTAACCAAACAGAATAGAAGTCAGTTCAGCAGGAATCTAAAATGTTCAGTTTAGAAGCTGTCCATGCAAACACAAGTGTAATACAGGCATTGAACACATGTTAGGGAGAAGGAAAGATCTCTCTTGAATGGTGGACTTGCAGGTCTTGAACAGCTGCAAACCTGACAGTCACACTAGTATTAAGTCAAAGCAACAGCACACAGAAGCAGCCAGACCAATCTGGGGTTGGTCCAGCAAATGAAACTAAACCTTCCTGTCCCCCAAAACTTAAACAGGGCGGTGTAGCACTACTGCAACCTTGGCAGGCTCTCCTAAAAACATAAGCAGCAGCCTCCACACATCCAGTAATGTGCTGGCAGCAGCATGGGCAGCAGCCAAACAAGCCTGAGATCAAGGAACCCCTCCCTGGGCATAAGACAGAGGATGTGGGACCACTTTCCATCCTCCACTTCACCACTAAACTCATCTTAGAAGTGAGAGTGAAGGGCTTGCAGGATATTGATAGCACAACCAAACTGTTCACCTAACAAGCTCTAAATATTTCCATTTCCAGTCTTTTTTACTTTTTTTTTTTTTAATCTGTCATGATAACACAATCATCTATGAGAATCTTTTGCTTTATGAACTCCACAAATTATTTTTAATACTTATTATCTACAAAAGCAAAATTATTTCTTCATGTAATTTGCATATCCTTTTAAAGTGGTAAATCATTTCTTGACAGGCCTTCAACACAAAATAAATGGAAAGTCAGAGTTAGACTTAGATAGTAGCTATTACTCTTTCCTAAAGCATCTAGATCCTGTTTCTTAAGAAAAAAGTCATGCCAAAAAAGGGATCTGAGGGAGAACAAGAGGGAAACCCAAAACATACAAAAACAGTACTGATGCTTTTCATTTGTTGGAAAACCGCAGGGGTAGCACAAGATCCAATTAGCTGTTCTAACATCTCGGGCTTATTTCCCTGGGTTCTGAGAACATTTGGCTAAATTTTCAAGGATTTTCCTGCAGGAGGCAAATCTTTCACATGAATATTGGACTGCTTATATCCCCACTGAGCTTGCCAAACTAATATAGCAAGGCATTGCAAGGTTAAATATACCCTGAATGACTGAGCTGAATTCCTATTAGGCAGATATTTACAAAAGAAAAACTAAGGAAATAAAAGGAGAACATATACTAAAAATTCTGACAGTTTTTCAGCAGATGGATTAGCTTCACAAGGTGGGACTAGTGTACAACAGTGACAAAGATCAAGCATCTTGTTCTCCAACCTTGAAAATACCTTTCAAGATGATATTTCAGGAACTGTAATGGTAGCTTCTGTTTTATATATGTGTATATATGAACACAGGAAAAGCCAAAGGAAGAGGCCTTTATAGATGACCTGAAAACATTTCCAAATGTTGTGCAGGAAAGCAGACTAAAAACAAAGCAAGAAATGAGGAACTTAGGAATCAGATAGGAATATGAGAAAGACAAGTAAAACAAAGTAAAAGTTGCTCCTAGTTCTGTCTGCCTTTAAAAAACCCCATGGCTTTTCTCAAGCCTTCTAACATATCTGTGTTTATTTCAAAATTATGTATTTTATGCCCACAACTGTCTGCATCAGCCCCACATAATACATGTCAAGTCATCAAACAGAGCTTGGTTCACTAAACCTGGCTGCTAAATTAATAAAGCAGTTCCAAAACTGGCAATTAAAAATTGTCCTCAGTAAGCAGTTACTGCACCTGTATCTCCCCAGTCACTGCACCTAGGTTTGGCTTGGCAAAGCAGCACTATAAACCAAGGTGGTGGTAGCAGACCCTGGCTAACCTTCTGCCCACCCCACCTTCATTCAATCCAGCTTGTTATCCTGGCCTGACCCCTAGTCCTGCCCCTACTGCTACATCTTCCCTTCCCTCTCAAACCAACTGATATTTCTCTGGCTGGCCATCCCTATATAAATGAGTAGTTTAAGGAAAACAAGATTTACTTCACCCTACTGTAAAAATGTCCACAACAGCTTAACTTGAACAACTTTCCCCGCACTAAGATGTTTGACAGTAAGTGAAAGGCTGTGCATGCTCCTGGTCCTGTTACAGGCAGCTACACCATCTGCAAAGGTTTGGGCTACAAAGAAACATTGCCTTTCGATCATGTTGAATGACTTTCAGGATAATAAAGAAAAATCCCTGCTAGAAATAACAAAGGAATTTCCTTACTATTTACTGTGGGTGCAAAATGGGTAGGGAACTGTTCCAAGCCCAGGAATATACAAGGGCTTATGCTGTAGAGACAAAAAGTTAGGGGAAAAAAAAACAACAACAAACAAAACAAACCAAAGAACCCCAACAAAAGACCCGAACTTAAAAACCAACCTCAAACACAAAATTCAAATGAGAGATAAAGAGGGTCTTCCAAGGGTAATTCAGAGAGAAATCTTAAATCATGATTTCACCTTCTACACCATCCAGCCCAAGCAGAGACTGCAGCCAAAAGGGGTGATTTTACTACTTCCTCTCACCCTCCTCCTGGACCTGGCACTCATGCAGCTGTGAAACAACTTGAACCCAACAGCTAACCCAGCTGAACCCTACGCACCAAGACAAGAGCAGTTTTTTCCTTGGGCAACTGCCTTCTCCAAAACACTCCATGATACAGAGCTGCTCAATTTACAGTCTTTTACCTAATATTTTTCTGTTAAGCACTTAACGTTTTTGTTAAGAAAATGTCAAAGAAAAATATTTAAACAATTTCTTGGTTTTGTTTCGAAACTGGAGACTTGAAAATTAATCATCTCCCACAGTTTTGGTTTCTGTGAATCAGCAGTTTCAGATAGAAAAAACTTTGGCTGGAAAATTCCTCATCAAATTTATTTCAATTGTGCAGCCACGCAGTTAACTGCTGCACTAATACTTTATCTGAACTGCAGCACCCAATTTGTTTCATAGTTTCTTTAGTCACATGCTGAGAGGTTTGATAATTTATTACTTAGGCAAAACCCTATTGATTTACGAGTAAGGATTAAGTGGTATTTCAGCATCCTTAGTTGCCAAGGTTACTGTTGTCTTTGCTGTCAGAATTGAAGAGCAGTTGAAGTACTCTCTCCATCCCCCAAACCAATTCAAAACAAAATCTTGCCAAATAAATGAAATGCATCAGTGATCCATGGATAGGCACACACTTCTCCAGTATAGAACCACCTCTTCAAGTGCTCCTTGCCCCAGTGTGAACAAATCTAATTTTAATCAAGTGCTGGTGTCATGAGGCAGCAGAACTTAGTCAAGCAATGAAGTGGAGAAAATTAGTTGTATTAACAGCTAATGTACACATGAGTTTCACATAATCCTGCACAAACTAGAACTGAAAGGGCACTGGAGCAGAAACAACAATGTTGATGTCTGACCTGGCATATTTAAACAAAGAGAACTACTTCACTGATCCCCATACACTATTATTATTGCATTAAGCAAGTAGAGAAAAGCAACCAAAAAGAAAATAGCATGAGGTAGAAAATCAGTGTCTCCTATGACCTTTTTGTGTGCAAAGCCTTCTATTAAGGTCACACAATCAATATACAATTATTGACAGAACAGTCTTGGAAGTTTTATGCTCTTTAGGCTCTCATTGAACAAGACCACAGTCTAAGTTACCTTTTCCATCACTGGCTCTTTAGTACTTAAGATTTTGTGTCTGAAAACACTTACCTATATTTTAAAAATCCTAGATAATATCTACTAGCTTATATATTGCCTTGGCTGAGATGTTCTACAACAGTAGTACATAACACAGAAATGGCAAGGCTCAGCAAGCTGACCACTAATGACATATAAGGAAAATGCAGGAGAGAAGCAGCACATTGTGCTCCTCTGCTGCCCCAGGAATGTCTGAAAGCAGAGCAGCAGTCTTCTCCATTCATTAAACATATATCCTGCATGGACAGAGAGGAAAAGTTACCCATCAGACAAGGTTGATGAGTCTCAAAGAATTCAGAGAACTTGGCATCTTCTTTGTACCATTTATGCAGCACTCCAAATTTGAAGAAAAACAGAAAGAGGGTTTCAGCAATAAAAGCAAACCAAGATAAATGTGTCAGTTAAGTAGCTCTCTCCAACATAACTTTTACATGTTGTTGTCTAAGCTAATCTTCTTCACGATTGGTGCTTAAAACTGTCCTAGCATCACTTACATGACTACTGTAATTAGGACTTCTTTTTCAGGATATAATTTCTGCTCCTTCAGACTCAGCCACATCCACTTAGTTACACATAACTTATGGCACTTCATCCATCAACTCCGAATCCAGCTCAGTAACTTGCCTACTTGTGCATTTAGATTCTGTTTGGCCTTCAATTTTGTAGTGCAAGTAGCCACTTGTTCCATGCTGTGGCTCTTATCTCTCATTTCTTCTTAGACTACAACAGCTCTAGCAAAACAACATAAAAAGAGTTGATTTCAAGCACTTCAGTCAATGAGTACCTTCTACAGAAGAGCACTAAAATACCACCACTTCCACATTAGGACTAACACAAAAAGCCTACTGTTGATGAATGATAGAAATGTAATTAGTAGTTCACAGCTTTGCTTAAATCACTGTTATTTAGAAGAGCCCTCTATACCTACAGTTGGGCTTTTGACATGCTCTGAATTTGAGAACCGGTAGTAACCGAAGCAGCAGCGTCCCAGAGGAGCTCACGAGCATAGCACGAAATCAGAGGGATTTCATTAGTTGATAACACACCGGGCCTTACTGCCACTAGGAGATCTGGCAGCCAGCAAGCTGTGTTTATGACCTGAAGCTTTGTAGCGTGCTGGGAAGGGAGGAGGGGGCGGGAGGAGTTGTGCTCTAAAGGAGTGCTGCAATTTTTGTTCGTATTTTACAAGGCTGTTGAAGAAGTATTGCTACACTGCCAGGCATCACCAGTATGGGCTGGTACAATGGCAGGTGTCAAATTCCTTCTGTGTCACCTGAGAAGAACACACACACATCTTTGGAAAAGATACAAAGAACAGCAATACTGTCCAATTTCCTGGTTTTCTGTTTATTGTGATGATAGCCACAGATGGTGACAATCTTTCCTACAGTAGCAATTAAAGGTGATAATTATAACATCTTCAGAAAAGTTCCCAAGATAAAACCTGATGATAAAGCACAAAGATTCTGCATCCACACTCAATGAACAGTAGGAAAAACACAGAATAGTCTCCAGGCTGAGCAAAAGCATATTTCAGAAATTAGTGATGCAGCCAGACTCATTCTAGCATTTCATTAACACCTCACCTTTGGCAACCAAAACACAAATCATAACTCTAAGTTACCATTAAAATTGAGGTAAATACTAGATTTCTTTTATGCCTTTTTGCAATTTTTCTGCTTCTGAATTTATGTTTTCATATTCGAAATGTGCCCCATCTTTCCAAAACAGTGCTTCTGAACTGCCAATTACCCTGCCTTCCTTCCTCCCCACCCCCTCCTGAAATCTAGGCTGGAATTTTACAGGCTTCAACTTGGTATAAGCAATGTTACACTTTGGTTTTTATATCAATGGTTACGTCTTTCTGGCACATCAACCTAGTTCTTTTACTTTACTAAATTGATCTACTTCTACTTTACATCACAGCATAAATACATTAAAGTAAACTCATAACTGAAAACAGAATTTTGATGGTTTAGTCCTTACAAAGCAGCATACAGAATTCCCTAAGGAATATGAGCCTGGAAGTTCCAGCACTATTTTGATATTTTATTTCTTTTTTCTTCAGGGAGTTTATTTGTTAATTTACTATTCTCTTGAGATGTTGTACGTAACCCAAAAAGAAGTACTGCTTATACAATGTTCACATTTTACTCTGGTGGGATTTACTGCGTAAGAAATGTAGCTGCACTCCCCCTGCTTTCCGCAAAGAAAGGATTCTTCACCTACAAAGAGGGAGCAGTATGACACTGAGACAGTACCCACCAGACCTTCCACTGTTTGCCATCTACATCAGATCATGAGAGAAAAAAAGTTTAGGTTTTGAGCAATAAGCAATATATGTCTTTTTTTATTAGCTTGACTTTCCAAATGCCTTCTTAAGGATCTTGGACAAAAGACAGTTATGTGCTAAAGAGATAATGGACCAAGAGAATAGGCATCTTAGTGGAATAGGGAAGCCAATATAAAACACTACTTATTTGGAGAGAGAAAAGAGTATGTTTACATGATTATTTAGTTTGAAATCCTACTGGCTATCTCACTATTTCTAAATCTCCGAGCTGCAAGGGCAGCGTCTTTTTTTTTTTTAATTATTTTATAACCATATTAATTTACACAAAGTCTACAGTTATCACAGCATTCTGGTTCTGGTCCTTTCCATTCTCATTCACGAGTGGCCACTGCAGAGAAACAATGTATCAAGGCAGCACAATGAGTCCTCCCCCCAGGATTTCACTGACCACACACCAAAATCCCAGGATGGGGATGTAAAGTCCTACATTCAAAAAACCTGGAGACAAAACTGGTTTTAATTAAACTGTCATATTTTAGATGTTTATGGAAGCAGATATTGAAACAGTTAGGGGATTTCAAAAAGAGACCTGTACTTCTTTATTTGTGGTGCTAAATTTAATATAAATTATTTTCTTAGCATCTCAAAAGCTCAAACTGTTGATAGGAAAGTCGGTTCTCTGGGGAATAGTATGTGAAAGGGTAATTATATGACATCTCACCCAATACGACCTTGAGATTTGGAAGCCATGAAACAGTTTGACACTGCCCTGTTCTGCATTTTTTTTAATGTTCTTTCTGGTATGTCATATATGGAAAAATTGGCACCTGGACAAGCATCAAAGTCTCCCAAATTGGGGATTAGAGTGAGCTCATCTCATCATGGTAAGAACTAGTCTTTGTTCTCAGCATGACATCTTGCATTAATAGGAGATCATTTTCTCACAATCACTCCCATTCATCTGAAGTGCAATGGGGTCTGCATCGAACAACTCCTCATTGAATTGCAGAAAACAGGGAAATAACTGCCGAGTTTTCCCAGTTACGCTATTGATATTTAAGTGCTGTTCTCTGTAGGGACGAAACAGCTTAACTCCAAAGGGGCTGTGACCTATTTCCATGATTACTGCTGCACTAATGAACAAATGGTTTCTAAAAGGATACAACCACACCACAAAAGTCTGAAGAAAGATGGACACTCCCAATAATAGGGTAGGTTAGACAAAAGACAAAAATTTGTAGCTTTAATTCAGTACTTACTGAATAACAAAATACATGTTTGTGGACACATCCATAAACAGGTACTTTCATATTGATCTTGCATTTTAGCTCTAAATCCTCTTGGCTCTGAAGCTATTCTAGCATCTTAGGTTTGGAGGAGATGAAAGGGTGAAGATGTGAAAACACATATATTGTCCATATGCCCAGCTCTACCATGGCTCCAGAGAGTGATAAAAGAAGTCCATACTGATGAAAAACATTTCCTTTTCACATGACTCTGTTTTCAGTGCTGTATCTGTTTCACTAATGAAAGCTTAAGCCATAGACAAAAATCTCTTTTTCATTGAAAATCTGCCTTTTCATCCTATGTGGCATTGGGGTGGCAAGACTAAGAGGTCAGCAAGATCATGGAAGTCTATGAATGAACTTAAAATAGCACTTGAGGGCATACAGGCTCCAAGACCTTTGTTTTCCATGAAACAAGCATCCAACTTGTTTTCTTCATAAAAGCACTGTTACATGACTCAATTCTTCATCCTTAAGAAATCATGCTCAGTCTCATCACTGTGGGCTGCATTTGAACAATTCTAGGTGGGAATACAGTTTAGTCATCCATGTGAAAAACCACTCTCTCGAGATCATGCATATGTAAAAACTCTTAGATTACTAAAAATTTTGTAAGTTTAATGTGAGGGAGCACAGGCCTCTGTGCTTCTAACTACAAGCTGGGCTAAACTGCACACAGAAGCTAATAGACAAGACACTGCTACATGAAAGATTTGCTCAAAACAACAGAAGTGTGTCTATCTCTGTATGCGACAGAGATCAGATCTGGTGGACAGGGCCAAAAGTGCTGTAGCCTCCTTAGGGAGGGGAATGCCTTACAACACATGATTTTTAAGAAGCTTGTTATATTAGTTTCTTTCCTTTCCCTATAACTGCCATATAGCTTTCCAAAGCAATTTACATCCACAAAAAAATTAAAGGACTAGATGCTAACTCATTTAAAATACAACAGAAAAAGAATTTCACTTCTCTGACTTCAGCCATGCAAGTTAAGCATCTCACCTAAATTTTCCATCTGTACACACTCTTTAGTTCATGGATAAGACAGGCACCTCCAGAGGGTTATTAATCTCATCTGTTTCACACAGTTGTATCCACCATCCTGGTTCCCTACAGATCTCACAGATTATCTGGGCAAGTCAATCTGGCGTTTCAAAAGCCTTCCATGTGGAAAGCACTACTAGAACTGGTGTGTTCCCCAAGATGCTGTAATTCTGTTGGATCAGTACTTTCCAAAGAAAAACTAGTTTGTGACAACATAAAACCAGCTGCCCTCACTTGGGCGTTTCTTGCCAAGGAACTAATAAAATGGGTTTTTCAAGTAAAACAATTTTAAAAGGGCAGTAGTTGAGAGAGAATTCCCTTTAGTCACTCATTTCAACCTGTACCCATTGCTGATATTTTCTGAATCCCAAACAGAGAAGCCTTGCTCAAAAAGCAGCAGCAACCTCTTTTCAAAGTGGCTTTCAACAATTCCCAACCCATGGACTAATATACTTATAGGTTATTCTGTATTGCTGACCTAAATGCTTCTTGGGTCATTTACTGGCTAGCAAGTTGAAGAGTGTGGAAGCAAGTCCTTAGCAACTTTCTCTTGATGGTAACAGATTAGTTTCTAAGAAAACCAAAGAACATGCAACTTCTGTGTTAAGTGGAGATCTGTAGATGGTAAACCCTAGAACGGATTGCCCAAAGAGGCCGTGAATTCTCCACTCTTGTAGATTTTTTGATCTGAACTGCACCAAGCCATGAGCCATCTGTTACAGCTTTGAAGTTAGTCTGACTTTCACCAGACTAGAGACTGCCAGAGATCTCTTTTGATATAGTATTTCAATGATCCTATAAGGTCTTCCAAAATGAAGTCGTATTTTCTGATGCACATTCTCCTAATTGAGTTTGTCACTGGTGGATGAAACAACCATTGCTAAATAATAAGTATTTGGTTAAGTTCACTGCCTTGCTTCACCTCTATTCACATTTAAAATCTTTCATTTCTGGGGTTGGAGATGGTGGTTGTATATAAACAGACCTTTCCATATATGAGAATTGGAAGCATTAAATTTTAGGTTTAACCCACAGAACTTCATAAATATGCAACAGAGTTTATTTCTTTGAGCTTTTCTGTTTAACATTTAACTCAAGAATGGAGATCTTAAATAAGTAAATATACATCCCCATCACTATTGGATTACATAAATTTGACATAAAAAAGACTCTGTATGCAAGGATTTATTGATAACAACCTTGAGCAATTATACCAAGCATAGGGATGTTCAACACAGTCATCACTATATACCGCCTAGTCTTCTGAAAATAATTTGAGACATACTGTCATGACTTCTGACATACTTTTCCTTAGCTTTGACCCTAAATAACACAGAAATTGCAAAAATTTTGTGCCCTTAAATCCATTGTACGTAATTACAAGACTTCAACTGAAGATGACTTGTGTAATTCTCAATGAATTGTGTAATTCTCAAATTATATTTTATTAAATGCTTGAAAAAAACAACAAATAAAAGTTATTCTCGTAAGTTAGATTTAAACTCAGGGCTTACAGATAAAAGTCATGGGTCATCAAGGATGTGTCAGATAAATTACACTACTGCTTTTAAACATACTGAGAAATCTCACAATTGTTAGTGTTGTATCTTATTTATTCCCACTCAAACTTGGTGCCACAAAGCATCCTCCACGTGCTGAGTAGGACCCTTTATTCTGTTATCTTTTTGTCTGTCTTTATAATAAAATGATTCACACTTGAAAATTCAGACACTTTAATCTAATTACTTTTTTTTTTATTGCAGTGCTCTAATTAACTGGTAATATCTGAAATCTCTCCTGCAGTTTTAAGTTCAGCTTATTCCTTCTGAGAAATGTATGTATACTGCAAACTTTTTGAGATAGGTCTGTTTCGTCTGTGTTTGTGCTATGAAGCCCTGATTTTTCGAGACACTGTAGGTGTTACTGTAACATTTAAATAATTTTCCAAGTGTTCCACCCTAGTCACACTAAAGCTGACAGTTTTCAGCAAGGATTGTGGAAAGCTTCAAGATTTCTGATTTGTAATAAGTCTATTCAGAGTGGTACATGATCTCACCTTTTTTGTGCTTTTTCTGCAATCAAGATTTAAAGCATATGAAATACATGCTCCATTACACGGAATAAGTCAGAGGAGCTGAGCAGTTCAAGCTTCCTCCTCTGTGTTTTAAGTAACGAAAAATCAGCATCTGTTTTGGGCTCCCAGATTCTGGGATGTTTCCCTGCTACAAGTCAGACAAGGGACAGACAACTGCACATGAGCTATTTTAAGACAGCCTTGAAATTCAGTGGTGACAAAGTACCACTTTTAAGGAACAATTCATTAAATCTTATTTTTTTTCCTTCCCAATTTACATGAAATGCATTAATCCCACAGGTGTCTTCTCTACACTGACTATACAAAAGAGTTCAGATGAGCTCAGTTGTAGGTATCTACCTCCAACAATTCTGCAAGTCTTAAACCATGTGCTACCACTCCCATCAGACTTTTCTAATACACCAACTATTTCTCAGCTCAGAAAGGGGACGAAATAAAACCTTCCACAGGTGGCTGGAACAGAGAAGTTTGGGCTGATTTTGCAGTATGCTGGCATACAAAATTACAATTTTCAATAGTTATTGATACTTATTCCCATGCTGGCTGAACTTGCAATTGATTGCACTTTTTAGAAATCATCTGTCACATGAAAGGAAAAGAAAAAATAACTTGAAATCATAAATGGTTTGACAACACCAATGCCTCAATCTAATGAAACTGGAATCCCTTAAGCATTTTTCTGACCCAGTTTTCCTACTTCCTTTGTGAATTACAAGGCTGCAGACAACCTTTGTGAACCTGGACGCAGAATAAAGGGATAATGCCTAAATGTTCTTAAAGAACTTGTGCCTCTGAATGTCTGTCTTGACATACGGAAACAGGGACAGATTTTAATGAACCATAAAACCGAGGTATCTGAAATATTAGGCCGTAGCCAACCCGTTTTCTGAAATATTAGGCTGTAGCCAACAGCCACAGCAAATGCTCTTTATTGTACCAAACCAAAAATTACCTTGATTTCATTCCTGCCTCATTGCACTCCCTTTTATATTTGTGTGCTGTACTACAGCAGTGCAGCATGGCTGCATTGGACCACTATGGCCAAAAAGTGACTCTCACTGCTTCCTTGGGAGAAGCACTACTTCTTTGGTTGAGACCAAACCCTTACTCTCGTAACACCACCACTCATTGTAGGTTTGCTCAAAATCCATCCATGTAAAAAAGTTGGAAAAGTTAAAACCACTTTCAGTACAGCACACAAACATATATTAAACACATAGATAATATGTTTAAAATCCTACAATAACAAAACTCTTTGTGACAGAGAAATTCTCTCCTTCCATACCAGATTTAAGAGCCTAGTGCATCTAAGGATAAAAAACCCAACATAACAAGAAGAAAATAATCTCCACCTTTCTTAGTTCTATGATAGTGCCAAGGTTTGTGCTGTTTATCCCTGCCGTGAAGGGTTCTCTGTCAGAGCAGAGAGACACCTTTCCCTTGACCTTTCCGGGCTCAGTCCCATGAGACAGTAATAACTTCAATAAAAGATATCGATACTTAGCAGGAATGGACTTTTGTTAACAAGTAGTGGAGAAATACAATCCTAAAACTAGCAACTTCGCTGCCAACTAAGTGAAGGTATTAGCAGACTGATTCAATATATCCAGGGGAGCTGTATTTAAAGTACCAGTCTTCTGGGACCTCCTACCTTCTTCAAAGTCCCACATTTGATCGTAATCAACCTTCTTTGCTGCTTCTCGGATTCCTTCTTCCCATCATTTATAAGGTAAATTCAACAGTGAAAAAGCTATGTTTCACTCCTCGCATTTCATCTGGTGTTCCCAGCAATTTCATGGCTGTTCCTTTTACTGGTTTTGCTGCCATTGAAGTCTCCAGCAATTCCTTCAAACTCGAGGTTTGGGCTGTCTCCATCCCCATTGGCCCATTTACAACTTTCACCAGTTCCCATCCAACACAACATCCTGATCCACACCATCTTCTCTCCTTCTGCTACTTCAGTGCCAGGCTCTTGTCTAATGATTCTTAGTACACTTCTCTATAAAGCACCACGACTTCTCCGTTGCTACCTCTGTTTCCTTCTCTGCCCCCATTAAGTCTGGAATGAATGGTATCTGGTTTATTTATTTGGTTTCCCAGTACATCATAAGGCTGTTCTGCTCTGTGCAAGTGGGATGCCTGCCGCTCCCAGCTGTGGCACACTGCAGGAGGTGGAATTCACTAGTGAGAGTGGAAAACTCTCTCTTCCCCAAAAGCAGCGGGCTGTGCTAACCTGGGGAAAACCTTACAGGCCACGCAATAGGCTGTTATGATCTCTGCCCAAATTAAGATGCAAACTAGACCATATGCCAAAGTCAATAGTATGGATTTTATTTAACAGTAAATGTGAGGCAGAGAGAGAGAGAAAGAAATAGGAAAAGTGGAGCAGGGGAGAGAGGAAGGAAGAGAGTGACAGAGAGAGAATAACAGAAGTAGAATTACCACTCTGTGGAACCTGGCAATGTCCCATGGGGTCCTGTTCTTCTGGTTGTTGTGCTGAGGGTGTCCCAAAAACAGAGTCCAAGGGATTCATATACATTCAGGAGATGTCAGACACCTCCCCTGGTGGCAGAGGGAAGCTTTTTAGTGTCTTGAAACAGGGCCTGGATTTGTTGCCTCACTTGGATCACGTGCAGTCCTCTTGTGGTGGAAGGCCTCAGGGATGAGTCTGGGGAAGTGCTTTGGGGGTCTTTGATGGTTTGTGATCCCCTTCTCAGCTGCCTCTTATGTGAATGTCCCATGTGTAGGTGGTCTTCCCGGGGGGGTGAGGAGAGGTTTGCTCTGTTTGGCGTGGAGAGATTTCACCATCACACCCCAAAACTCTTCTCAGCCCGAGTCATACCCGCTGCATCCTCCAGGATGCACTGTCAGCTCTTAGTGGTTTGTGGCTGCCAAAGCAATTCCACAAGCAATAATAGCAAAGAACACTTGATCTTCTTTAATTTCATTATGCAAACATTTATCTGCTAATCTTTAATCAAGACAGATAGTATCCATCCTGTGCCTTACTCGTCAGATGAACACGATGTGGGGTTTTCCCTTCAGTGGCAGCAAACTTCTGAAGCTGCCTGTAGAAAAGGAGGCATTCTTGCAAATCCAGCATGATAAATAAGTCACTAAGCTTTCTTTGTATGAATGGATCCATTATGTGCACATGTTCAGTGCACTTCTACAAGTTTTTAAGGAAGAAAAAGCCACATCAGTATTGCATTATCAGATCAGAAATGAAGCATGGACTGATGCCACTGAGGAAATTAATTAATTAATTAATTAAAAGTTTCCTGTGTTTTTTACTTGGAACCTCAGGAGAATCTAAAAGATACATGTGAAATGTGCAAAACCTGGAGATGCTAGATGACTCCTGTGATGAATAACAATGCATCAGAAAATAAGAAAATGAATTTTTCATCACACTATAATGTCCCTTAACCTGCTTTGACAATTTTACTACAACATTCAGAAAATCGCTTTAAACTGTACTCTAATAGATCTCCTCCAAGATGAAGAAAAAAAACAAGCATAAACTATTTCATTACAGCAAGGAAGGAAACTAAGCATCCGTGGCAATTTTCTAATTTCATTTATGCCTTGGATCAAAAAAGTGACTCATGTGAGTACTTACACTGGCAACTACAGGAAAAAAAGCTAATTATAAATTGTATCTCAATACTTTTCTTGAGTTAGATGACAAAGAGCTCCTTATTTTCAAACCTTATGGCAGAGTACAAAAATTGTCTTTCAGATACTACTGGCATCCATGTAAGTTAGACAAAACAGTAACTCAGAGGCATCCCCATGTACTAGCAAGGAATCAGAACACCACCACAACCACAAGTTTTCTAATTTCTTCAACAACAGACATGGTCTAAATAGAAAGACATTATCTGGGGAAAAAAATACCTCAAACACTGCACAAGTGGTGCTGATGAAGAAAGCACTTTACAATCTAAAAGGCCAGTTAGTCAGTAAGATTTTTGTTAGGAAGGTCATACCCAGGGAACACAGAAGCTTGTTCTCCCCATTGTCACGGCACAGTGGAGACAAGGGGCTCCACTGCAGCAGGAAGAATGTGAGCCCCCCACAAGGGCAGGGCTACCTCTTCAAACTTTCCTTGATTAGTCTATGATACTAATCCTGCTGAAATACAAAATTTCCAAGCAAGAGCAAGCAGGAAATACTTTTTCTGCTAACAATCAGACTAAACCTGGCAAAACTGAAAACTCAAGTCAATAAGCAGCATACACAAAATAAAAATGATTAATTTTTTTTAACATTAGTAATAGTATAATGCCATGTTAAGTGCAGAGTTAACGTGTGTGCATCCTATATCTGATGCTTCAGTGCCTCAGGAAATGACAAATAACACAGAAAAATACTCCATTACAGATGTCCAAACTTGAAAACCTCAGAGCTTGCAGTAGGATGTTTTGGTTTGCAATTCTTCTATTTCTTTGCTTATTTTGGCGTGTGATTCACTGTAGGACTCTATATAGAGTAACAAAACGCAGGTGTAATGATACAGCAAAACATGTTAAGGAAAGGTGTTAAGTGGACATCCTTCAACTACAGCACAGGGCAAAAAACTGGCAAATTTATCCACAAATCCATGTACACTGTACATGGTGAACGAGCCCTACCTACTCTCTGGCCACCCTGGTGTTGTACAAGATTTCAGCAGATGTCCACTCTAGTGATTACCTCTCGGTTACATATAACAACCTGTACACTGCCTATCTACCCAAATACTCCAGCTAACTCATTCTCAAGCTAGGAAAGCACCAAAACAGTAGTTCTACTGAAAGCAACAGATCCAGTAACACTGTTTAAAATTAAGATGATGCTTAAAGGACTTTTGGATTCCTTCCCATCATCAGCTAAAAAAACCCAAACAACCTCAAACAACTGCTAAATCAAAGCATCCAATATGAACAGAATTCTACGACACAGTACTTTGTTTCCATAACACAAGTCATGGCTGAAAAAGATACTAATTATGGCACTAGTGCAGCTGTATTAATTACAGATCAATTACAGCTTCATTAATTAGAACAAATCTGTAATTTAACTAGGGTGGCACTTAAAAGTGCTTGTTCAATTACAATACATTTTGGACTTCTGTCCATCTTTTATCAAAAAGTTGGTGAACTTTTAAGTTAGTGTTGTAGGGCTTACACAGGTACCCATTCAAAGGAGGTGATGTTTCATAAATGTTATGTCTTCAGCTGTTCTTTTGCTATCAAGGAAGTTAATAAAACTGGCTAGCAGGCAGAGCTCAACCTGTTCCACCTATTATCTGCTACAGCCCTCAGGATACCAGGATCTTGTCTCTCCTTTTAGGCCTGTCCTGACAAGCATCAGTCTACAACATTCTGAATTGCTAAAAATCTTTTAAACTCAAAGTGATAATTTCAACAACAACCAAAAACCCCAGAATTTCCCTTCACGGGCAACATGAAACAGGGTAAGAGAAAAAGAACCTCTGGGTCAAGATTTCTCAAATCCTGAGGATCTGCCGAGTTTTTAATCAGCCAATGCTCTTATTAAAAAAACACAACACTGCAACAATGAAGACATTTCCCATACAAGGGTGGCATAAAGTGAGCAGGAGCCAAACCTCAGCACTTAGCTCTGTCAGATGCGGTCAGCATCTTTTTGAGATTTTTACATTCCAATACATTTGTGCCTCAGCCAGTATGTTCTTGGCAGCCCAGATACTTTCATTCTAAGTTTAACAGTATCGAGGTATTTAAAGACTTACAAGTCTACTCCATATATAAGGATGAAAAACTGAAGAATAATTAATAGGACAAAGCTTTTGCCTTCAATATTATCATCCCACTAAGAGTAAAAGACAGATAAACCATATCACATTGAATTTGCATGACAATGTTAATGTTGAGACACCACAGGTCCAACAGTCCCATGACCAAACAGACTGCGCAAGAAATGGAAGGGGTAGAGGAGAAAGACCACAGGAGAAAAACTTAGGGAAAACATGAGTCTGCTCTACAGCAGCACAGCACATCCTTATTTTGGAGTTGGGATGCCAACTAATAGCATGACTTCGCCAGTTGATTCCAGTTCCAAGTTTGCAAGCAGCTAACAGGATCTCCATAGCAACTTGAAACTTTAGTATATACTTGCAGCATTGAACATCTAGTAACATTATGTTAATAATTAACTATAGATAATATGTTCATAAGTATAAATAAAATTTTAAAACCTCTGAATATCAAACCAATATGAGCCACAACATATGCAATCCTAGTGTTTCATTAGAATCAGTGTTTTACATAGCTGTAAATCATTCTCAGGTGAATTTTTAGATAGATTACAATGATCCCAAAGCACAGAAAACTAAAGACACTCACTTTTAAATAGCACATAGCCATAACCTAATCTAACCTGATTTTTGTAGGTTGTGATGACTAATTGAATAAATGTCACTCTCTACAGGAACACATGTTAATAGAAACTACGTGCATGAGCATATTCATATATGTGTCCATGTGTGATACCTGAATTCATTTAACAGGTCTCTACTAAAAATAAATCTATACAAGAGAAAGTTAAGTAAAAATACAATCTCAGGCTTGACTGACAAGGCAGGGAAGAGGCTAAGTCTGTGGAAATAGAGTGGAAACAGAGAAAATTATTTTAACTCCAAGTAAATAAATCCTCAGGCCAGGAAAAACTCACTAATAAATATTGTTACTGATAACACTAAACAAGCTGCTTAAAAAAACTATTACATAAATGTAAAAAAAGTATGCTGTCTCAAGATACCTCCTGGTCTGGCAGGAAATACAGGTAGTAGTGGAGTTTGAGACATAAATTGCCTGTATGTGGTACACAGCCTACATGCACATTGACTAGCCTCCTATACAAAATCAAAAAATGCATTGCCTGCATGTTGGTCAAAACTGACATCACAGGACATTCAAAACTCTATAAGGGATTCAGACAATCATTTATATGTATCTCAATAGACATTAGGTACCCTACTTTCCTACATTATAAACCACTTATAACAATGTGCATTAATCAGTGGACAACTTAATAACAGACATCTTGTCTACTGTAGCTCTGATTGTCAGCATTAACTACAGCACTTAATATACTACAAATGACGTGCTGTCTGAGCTACCAAGACCACTGACATGGCCATAAAGCAGCAGATATGGATATACCACCTGCTGGCCTACTCCATCTTAAATACAGGTATAACTGTCATAATCTCCTGAACAGACACCCAGAGAGAATGTTCATCTGTGCTCTCTGATAGCTTAACACTGTTTTAGATTCGAGTTGCATTATATCTAAGGGAAGATAAGAATAAAAATCCCTATGCCATTAGATATATCTATAAATTAATAATTAGTTTATACTATTGTAACTCACATAACTTACATGATCATCGTCCTGCTACCAAAATCCACTTGTAGCATCTTGTGAATTGGCAGCACAAGCCACTTGCATTTTCCATGTTGTAAATCACAGTCAACTACCCAAAAGCCTTCAGGTCACTCTAGCTTGTCCAAAACTACAGAAAACTTCAACTATTACAACACTCTTCCCCTAATGAAGCCTAAATGTAATGTACTCATTACTTATAGCAGTAATGGGGCAAATTTTAATTGGCAGGAATCAGTTCAGGGATAACAAAGTCTGCACAAAGAGGTATGATTAATGCTTGTCGATCATAATGTAAATTGGAGGCCCACAGCTCCAGGACTAAAAATAATCCACATTACCTATTTGTAAAGCACAGCTGGCTAGGTGATTTATCTTCTATGATCAAAACAATACACTGACTTTTTGCTTTGTTATAATGATTCAATTTCCCTCACTCAACATTCTGAACTGCCTAGTGCTAACTCTGCCCTTTCCCATGCATGTTAGTTCAGTGGCAACCTTCTCTTTCCTTACTCTTACCTTATGTTGCTATTTCTTCTGGAGTCTTGACACTGAAGGATGTGACATCAAGGGTTGACATCAAACCTTTAGCTCCAAAACACTTGGCTTGTCTCTGGCTATCTTTCTCCTTCCCAGATGAATAGCACTTTACTGGTTACTCAACCCAAAATTTCTGCCCAAAAGTGATGAAAACAATGAAGGGAGCTTCAAAATCTCTAGCTGGGAAGGGGGAACAAAGTTAGTGTTAAATTTCACCTGCATTCCTCTATGAGAAAAGCACTCAAATGGTATTTACGGTGGTGACATTTTTTGCATCATAAAGGATCAAATCTTTGCAAAACAAACACTGAGATTCAAATATGGCATTATGCAGTGCAAGCAGAAGGGCTAGTTTTACCTAGTGGCACCATCAGTGCATAGGCTTACAGAAATTAAACTCCAAAGCAGAGATTTTGAACTGCTGCTCATGAGCAGTCTCCAGCTGATCAAGACTGCACCTAGTAAAACAAGAGCAAATTCAATGAAAAGATGAGGCTGACTCCAGTCAGAAAAGGCATGAGGTCAGGTTGCTGTAGGTAAGGAGGGGCTGCTTAGAGGTTTCTAGAAGTCAAAAAGGGAAGTCTCTAAAATAACTGAATAGCCTGAGTAATGATCAGAGCATTTGGATTCTTGCTGTAAAAACAACAGACAAGAAAATCCAAACCACCAAACAAAAACAAAAGAACACACATAAAAACAGACAAACAACCAACCAAACCAAAACCACCACACAATTCTTCTGATCAACTGGAATTTAATTGCAACACAAGACCAGTCAGGTTTTCCTTCTCATATCCAGATCTCATAGACTAGCTATGGACACATTTTCATTTATTTATCCATTTGTGTCACTGATTGTTGTTTACAGAAAAAGAACAACTGAATATTAGCACATGCTCTCTCTCTCCTACAGAGATGAGAAGAACACGGCCCACTTCCATTTCCTCAGAAATCCAGCAGCCACAGGACACAATTACAGGTCGGTATAATGGAGCGTGCAAAAACTCTTTATAATCCTGTCACTGGTGAGACTCCAGAGAAATTTAATTTCAGACAGTCTGAAGAACAGATAACCAGAGACACTCAACTAACAGCATCGGTGAAGTTAGTGCCTTGCATCCTAGACATTTATTACCAGGGCAGAAAAGGAAAAAAACTAAGGGATTTGGAATTTTTTTCCAACTTCTGTAAATAGCACTAGTTAAATGAAAATAGAAGAAAAGTTTTAAAGGATAGTGTTCTCCCTTTTTGTTTTCAGTATAAATGCCAGCAATTCATTAAAGAACATGTGCAGGGAACCAGAGCCAAAGCATTCCTACAATGGGAGTAAGTGAACAGGAGCTAAGGTCTAGTAATTATATAGGACAAGGAACCCTTTCACCTTTCCATTTTACGGCCCACTTTATGACTTGGGCATTACATGGGATACTGCTAAAAGGAAAACAGAAGTGTTTATAACTACTGCATCAACCCAAGTTATGTATACAATACTTAAGCTCTTATTTTCTCTCTGCTTATTATCCTCTAGTGACTAAAACTCTGTTATTCTGAGTTCCCACCAGGGTGTTTGCGTGGAGCTTTATACAGAAAAATCAAGCCACTACATACTGCACACACTTTCAAGCAATACTAAGAGATCACTTTATTTGTAACAGCAGTAAAAATCCTTAGTACTTTGTAATTGCTTCGCAATTTAGTAGAATATCTGATCAAAATAATTATTTTTAAATACTGTAGTATTTCTGAAATCAATCCCCCATAATTAATTAATACCCGAAACGCTAACTGTGCTTTCATTAAAGGGTAAAGACTCTACAAGGCGTGTTTTTCTGAAGTAACTGTATCAGAACATTTACTGTGGAATAATTATTTCAGTACATTTCTGATTGAAGACAAAGCCTTTTGCTACAACAATGACTGGCTCCCTCTGGGAAAGGTTGGGGTTTTTTGCACTCAACATTTAGTTTTTCATCAGCTAAAGTCTTTAAATGAACTGCAGCTTCAGCTGAAAGAACGGATAGGACATATAGGGTACTGAAACTTTCTGGTAACAAAATAAATGCTACCCTGCACACAAGTGGTATCAAAACCTTCTTCTCTGAGTGACTGGACAAAATTCTCCAAAAGAGAGTATTATGAGCCACTTCATTTGGGTGAAAGCATTTCAGACCTTTTAACCTTTTTACTTACACCTCCACATCTCAACATTAGAGTCTACATTACATCAGACAAGACAAGCCAGCTCACATTGCCTCAGTAGCAGCTAGCCAAACAAATCCAACTGCACACAAGGTACTAGTAATTTTTTGTTTTAATATTTTACTATTTTATTTTGCTAGACCATTTACTGTGGTATAGGTAACTGTGAAATATCTCCATTTTTAAAGATCTCAGTATCATGAAGGAAGACAAAAAGAGTACTGGACACAGGGTTCTTCTCTGAAAGCACCTAACAAAGCAAAAAACTTCTCAGATAGGTCTAGAGATTAAATATACGGTACCATCCTGGTCCAGACCTTACCAGGAGGCTTTTTTTTATCATCAGCACTCCAGAGACAGCCCTCAAATGTCACAAGAGCATCACCACAGAACACAGTGATGACACTTGATTTTATACTGCTATATGCTTAAATAAGACCCTCAAAAAGTTAGTCTTAAATAGTGTAACACCATAACTGATGAGACCAAATAAACCATGAATAGCCAGAGATGCATCATTGAAAAACTATGAGTATTGAAGAAATAAATGTCATGTTTTGGTGGTTCAGACACAGCTTTCAACCTCATTTCAATAGATGACATCAAGTTTATTGTCCAAGCTGTTGTTTCACACTACACCAGATGTCTGACAATTTCATTGTTGAAAATTGCACATATGAAAAACACAGAACTGTAGCACTACTATTATTAAAAGTTATTTATAGTATTGAAGGCATGACATTGATTTTCATGTATGAAAATTTTACTTCACATGTCCCACATTTTGGAGGTTTGTTAGATGCAGGCAAGCCCAAATAAGGAGCTAGAAGGCACAGCTACTAACAGAGAATGAAAGATGACTCCAAGAATCCATGCTCCGTGCTGCACAAGAGCAGGTCAGATTAAAGTGATCTAGTTGAAGATGTTGCTCCTCGTTGCAGGGGGATTGGACCAGATGGTCCCTTGAAAGGTCCCTTTCACCACAAATTATTGTGTGAAATTGAAAACTCATATATGGTTAGTTTTGTTATTTAGCTAGGGATTAAATACACTGATTTACAAACTTTTAAAACTTTGACCTGCACAAATTAATACATCCTGAATTAAGATGTCAAAACTCAGATGAAAAACCTTTTTCAGATATAAAAGAACTACTAACTTTGGGAAGTTATCTTTTACCTTGCAGGAATTAATGGGAAAACTAAAATACATGCTGAAAGATTGTTTCCCTGCAAGAACATGACCTTTGAATACAGGGTGAAATTTCCAAAATCAGAAGAGGCATCAAGGTGCCTGACTCACAGCGAAAGTCAGTAAGGACTCAGTGGAGACTGTCATTTATGGTGTCCTCTAATGAAAGGCAACAGCTTAATTATAGGTCATCATGGAACATTCTCAACTTTCAAACTCACTTCAATAAGGGTAAGAGGAGAACAGCCTAGTCAGGCTTTTCAGTTACAATTGCCATCCCCAAAACAAAAAAAATAAACAGTGAAGAGCCTAAACTAATTACTTTCACGGGAAAATTAGCTATTGTGACCCCAACTGGTAACAACGATAAGCTGATCGAGGGACTCTGCCCTCCCCAAATCAATTGAGCACATAAACACTATATTAAATTGTGGTGGCTGCAACATGCAAGCAACCTCCCACTCACTAGAAATTGTGCTATACCCAAGCTTCTGCAGTTAAGTACTGTTTCAGGGTATCAAAGTCCTATATTCACGGTAAAAAACATATTACTGAACTTGGTTTTCAACACTCAGTGCCTCTCCCTACAAGCAAGCAAGCAAAAGTGGCCAACATCAGACCTCTGTCACTCTCTTTTCTTTTTTCTAACATGCTATGAGCAAACCACAAAGCCTAAGTTCTTGCACTAACACAGAGCTGGCAGCACCAGCTCTCAACTCCAGTCAATAGGCGGGCAGGCTGCTCTAAAGTCCCCGCACCAACCAATTTGAGATGCATGAGCTCCTGGCAGCAAAATAATTATTTCCTCAGAGGTTCTTATTGTCTCCAGCACGCCATGAATTCTGTTCAAGTTCAATGTCAATTTATCACTCTACATTACTAGCAGCAGCTGACATCATGGGTGCAATTGTTAAAGAAAAGGGAAATTATTTCTGCCCTCGTACATTTAGATTCCCCTCCCCCCAGTAAGTGAAGGGAAAAAGCTTTGAGCAATCCAAAATTGTAGAATGACTCTTTCTATAAAAGCATTTCACTCGCCCAGCAAACCTCTCTATCTATCACCACTGAATAATATCAGGTACCACAGAGACCTGAAAGGGAATAGAGAGAGGAAGTATGACCTGCAAAAAGGTAGTATTTTTAGAGTACAATGTATTTTTTTTCCCGTTTAACATGCAGCACATTCTTTGGGCTCAATACAGCGGGGTGCTGAGCGCGCCAACCCCTCTCTAGCAAAATATGGCAGTGTGTGCTACTTACTAATCACAGCCTGGCACAAAACAAAGTGCTCTTCTGAGGGAAGACCAAACCGCCAGCGCCTCATAGAATGGAGCCCACCTGCCTCCATGTCATGACCCTGATACACTGCATGATACATGATTTTGCTTGAATATTTTTTTTTTTTAATTAAGTGAAGTAGTAGTTGGCTTAGAACCAACGAGGTCCTCCAAAAAAACCCAAGGGCCATCTTACACAGGGTGTGTTAATCTATGTCAATACAGAAGTATTCTAGCTTCATCTACCATCAATAGTCAAGTCCAAAAACCAACTTAAAAAGCCACCATTTCAACAGAAAATTGCAACACTGTGAGAGGCAAATAATAATTCTGAAAGTTAGCATTACTATAATTTTTTTCAAAAGCATTACACAGCTTTTCAGCAAAAAGATGAAATGAGTATCAGACCAGTTTCCAAAAATTCTTCATAGAGTCCAAAAATTCTGTACCTGCCCTTGAAATCTTGCAATCTGTTTAACAATATGGAAAACTTCCAAAATGGTGTAAGCATGCCCAGGCAAAACATGAGATGGAGGGGAGTTAAAAGTGACAAGACTGAATTTGAATCACCACCAAAAGGGAAAACAACATCTATTTAATACAGTGTGATGAAACCTGCAGTGTGCACGGCACAATCCCGGTGGCAAGCAGCTACACCCCAGCTAGAGAACCCTGGTGCCCAAAGGCAGGACAAGAGGCAGTGAGCACCCAATGAAACATCCTAAGACAACTTCTTTACTGCAAGAGAGGTCAGACACTGGATAGGTTCCCAGAGAGGTTTTGGAGACCTGATAATATAGCGGGCTTACGTGCCTACTCACAGTGTTATTAAAATTTGATCAAAGGATAAAAAGCCCTCGTTATCTTTCAATACTAGATAATGTCACAAACAGCACAGAAATTCCCTTCTGTTAGGAAATTAATCTCCGTGGTTTTAGAAACTTCAAAGATGATTCATTATTGATTGCCTAAGCTAACTTTCCATGTCTTGAAGGCATTTTTTGTGTTCACTCTCTCCATATTCTTAAGCAGCAGCTTTACCTGTATGTGGAAAGTTTTTATGTCCTAAGATGTCCACCCTGACTCTGTATGTAGCATCACAAGCTAAAACACTAAAGCCATGAGTACTTGAATGCTTGTCACTTTGAATCCTGCATGACACATCCTTCAAGGCAGCCTATGACACTCCAAAATGCCAAAACACTCCTCTGCCATCTTGCCAATTCCTCCTTTGCTGCATGCTTTCCAATTTCTGATCCTGGGCCTGGGTCAAAAAGGCCACAACCACAGCAAAACTGTACAGTACAGCTGTAGTGACCCAATGCGGTCCTGAGCAAGTCCTTATGCTTACTGATGGGGCAGGGAATTTGCAGCACATGACTATTACCAGGAGTTCTGCTGTGGTAGAAAGGGGAAGCAAACTCAACATTTACAGGTCACTCATTCTGGCAACTGAGATATCCTTCACATGTAACCCTAACAGTACCATCCCCGTGTGAGGGCTTGCAATTAATTATTTAGATTTCCAATAACAAATCACAAACCCAAAATGTTCTCACTGACAGTCCTGCTATGCCACTAAGCTTCACTGGCACAGTGGGAACTCACCGATCTGCCATTTGGGCTAATGACGTAAATGAAATCACTGTCATTCTCATAGCAGATCAGCACTGAAAAGAGAAAATGCTTTCTGCGATAAGATTTCAAGTTACTTGGAAGCTCAGCAGCAATGAGATCAAGAAAAATCACGTCCTCTTCCAGAACTGGACACCAGTACTGCCATGACAATATATTTTTCTGCCCACACCCAGAAAACACCCAGCCCCCATCTCCTCCTACTTGTTGTTGGAACTTTGTCCTTTCCCATGCCCACCCATATTCTCCTATTTCCCATTTTCATACGATCTCCCCAACAAATTATCACCCCTGAGCAGCATAGTCTGTTTCAGTCTTGCTCTCATTCCCCAATAAACCAGTTTTTTCTGGTCTTCTAGATCATGTCCACTCCAGATGTGACTCAGGAAAACTATGCTTCTGCACAGTCTAAGTACATGGCTGAGTCCTATTGTACATGAAAGACAGGTCCTTTGTCCTCCATTCCAATGGATAAATCTAGCTTTAATACAGCCCATGTAAACCAGGGCTGTAACCACTGGGTGACTCCTGACCAGTCCACAACTGGAGTACATCCACTATAAACATAACTCAAAAAGACTCTGTTGAGAACACGTTAACTGTTCAATGCCACGTAATTACACCAAATTGCTAATTGCGGGAGACTGATGGCACATACTGCACTTCTTCCCTTGCAGTTCGGGCTTTTCTTTTTAAACTCTGGAGGTAAAACCGGTAAACTGTTTGGGGAAAAAAATTTAAAAAAGAAAAAAAACCCAACCAACCAAACAAAAAAGGCAGGAAATATGTCACCCCAGAGCAGCAACAAGCATCACATCAAGGGGGACAGTGCTAGGCCCTCATCATAGGCAGAGGTGTCAGCCCCAACCAACACACTTTCATAGTCACTCCAGTGTACCCACAGCCTCTCCCTATCACACAGCTCCAGCCTGGTGGAAGCTCTGCCTGCTAAAAACTACCCTTATCTTTCTATTTTTTGTCCTTTTCATACCCTGTGCTACTTACAGCAAACAGAGCCCGAGATGAAGGAACGGAAGAGAGTTCATATAGTATAGGCATCCACTGGAAGAGTATGTTGGGGAGTTAAAGACGGCCTTAAGGTCTGGAATTCTTATGCATACCTGGTGGCAACAAATGTGATTTATTTGCATTTCTAAAATAAATGCATAGTCCCTTATTACGAGGGGGTGCTACACGTATGTCAAAACCAGATACGTAGGATTTTGCATTCCTACATAAAAGCAAATCCATCCCTTTGTTGTTTTTCTTATTTAAATATTTTATTATTTGTAGTCACAAAATTAACCATTATTACTACAGCTTATTAGAACAAGGAATAAATAAAGTGATAGACAAAACCAAAATACATTTGTGCTGTTGTAGTACGTATTCTTGAATACGTAGTTAATAATGCCATTTCTCGTGTTACATGAAGAGGGAAAATATACCATTTCCCACCAAATCTGATATTTGCTGTATCCGTTTAGCGTAGTCATAACCAGGCCTAAAATTTGCAAAGAAATAACTGCATAAGAACGCAAATTTATGTCACAGATAAGTTATTGTGCAGTTACATATTATGGAAAAATTTTACCTTGCAGATGAAATTAAAATTACAAATACTTAGCATTCCGAGTCAGCAAGACATTATGAATGAAAACACAAGCCAGTTCTTTAGTCTGAAAACTAGCTGCCTTCTGAAGAATAAACTGTATCTCTACTACATAAAAAATAAATACTGATGACTTGAAAAAGTTTATTTGAAGACTCGAGGCTTGACCTAAGGGCTGTTCTTATTGTATTTAAAGCCAGGGCAATGCAAAGGTACAAAAATGATTCCTCTGCAGAGAAAAGCAGCTAAATCAGATCTCCGCTGAATACTGACTTCTGTCTCTCTCATCTTATTTATACACACATTGCATTTCTCTCGGTTTTTTCATACAAGTAAGACTAAAAAAGACAAGAAAAAATAAAATATAGGATATACAATAAACTCCCATAATAGCAAGATGGAAAATGTATAAACATGTACTCCTGCAAATTTTTTTTCATTTTCATCTCTTGGTTAAAAACAACGCAAGAGGTTCACAACCAACTTGTATCACTGTAAATCAGCTTTGCATTGTGGTTCATGCAACTCTTTAGTGTGTATTTAGGGGGAAAAAATCCAATTATTTCAACCAGGTATTCCCTAAAGCACAGTTTAAAACACTTCTGAGATTAAAGAAACTGAAGTATTTTCCTATGCTATTGACAGGTGGTGTTTGATTTTGTTTGTTTTCTTGTTGGAGGTTTTTTTGGTTGGTTTTTTGGGGTTTTTTTTTAACATATAAGAAAAAACTTCCAACCAGCAAGGCACCCATGCAGCTGGAAAGGCAAGCATTTTTCTAAAATGGATTGTGTGACAGTTGGTTACTCCTATTTCTAACACTTGCCTCCAAAATAAAATGCAAATACAAAATCTCCCAAATACTTATGATCATTAAAGAAATCATATAATTTTGGGCTTTAGCAGTTTATTGGCTTGGCGTCCTGGCCAAAATCCAGCATCAGTAATTATTTTGAGATGCATCCTATTACCCTTAAGCTGTATTCAGCAATACTAACTTGCTCTCATTTTCCTTCCTACATTTACAGAGAAAATGATGTAAATGTTGTGCATGTGAGCACTCTGAAGAAAACTTTAGTGGAAGTCTACAGATGTATGGAGAAACCTTCATCAAGAAACCTTTCCATCGAATCCATAAATTACAAACAATAAAATCTTGAGTAACCCCACTTCATATCAATGATTAAAAGGATAATCAATCTTTCTTAACATGACAGGGGAACACAGGCTGGGAGACAGCTGTAGCTGCTGCTAGTGACCTCTGAATAATCCTAAAGGGCCAGAGATTATATTTATCATCCAGATAAATTAAAAAAAAATTATTTTTCTGCAGTGATGAATGATACATCCTTCAAGAGCAGAACATGCAGTTTAGAATATCTCTGTGTGCTTTTAAGTGCACTGAAGTTATGGGAAATCCGCAAGAGACTCTGATTGTTCCTTAGATTTTGTTTAGAAATTATTATTCTTCTTACAACAGCTTGGTTTTGGGAAAGCAAACAGTCCCATGTAGAAGTATGACAGTAACAAGATACGAGAAACTCATTAAAAGGAGAGAAGCATGAAGGTAAGCATGAAGATAACAAGGTGATCAAGAAGCATGCTAGAAAGGACCAGAGAACCCGGGGAGAGGTAGAAAGCCAGGCAGAGAGGTAGAAAAAGAACACAGAAAGCAGGTCAAGACCAAGAGTTCAGAAGACAGCCAAAAGGTACGACATCTGAAAGAAAACCAGAGACTGAACATGCCCTATATAACTTTCACCGTACTGCTGAGCAGGGAAGAAAGCCTGGAAAGGTTCTCCTCACAGATCACTAGACAATCTTCTCTCTCAGCAGATGGGTTTCTTTCTTACAAAATAAGAGCCTAAGTGACAGATCCAGTCTTATTTATTAGCACCCTGACAAAGAAACATCCAGCACTTGCAACTTGTCCTGGCTGGACCCTGGGCACAGAATTGCTTCTTCCTATGCTGCAGTCACCACTGGAAGAGGAAATCACACTGCTCCTAATTCAAACCCCATTGAACCTAAGGAAAAGATTGCTGCTAAAAATTACAATGAATAAAATCTGAAAAGCACAAGAAAAACAAGATATTGACTTAGACCCTGCCCTGGGCTGCTATCCTGGGTGATGGGACCCATGCCTCTTCACAGCTGCCTCCCCCACAGCACTGGTTGTGCTGTCTGTCTGAGTCTCTCCAGGTGCTCCTGAAGCTGAGAGCACTCTAAACTCTTACCTTGCACAAAAAATAAGACATATATGCTTTAAATTCATCTTGCTTTGAAAGAGAACTGCAGGGCATTTTATAATTAGCTACTAACCCAGGGAGCCAATGCTGCTGTGTATCTAGGCAAACAGATATTTTTGTGCAATGGCCAGCTATTTGGAAAAAGTATCAACTAGAATAAATCATTGTTTCCCATTAGTGCAGGCTGATTATCCTAATGCCCCAGGATTTATAGCAGCCTGAAGACCTGCATTAGCTACAGAACAAGGAAATTCAGGGCCCAACAGCTTTAATGCTAAGTAACAGCATTCAGCACCACTTCAGCCACAGCAAAGCATGGCTTTGGAGAACTCACTGGACCAACAAGTTGTGAAATGATACTGGATAGGCAGAGAAACATCCGACTGATAAAGGTTTCTAGCAATTTTGTATTTATTACCAACAACTACTGCAATACGGCAAATGCTTCCTGCACACATGGTTCTTGCTTACAAAACTCAAAGTCTGTCTTCTCTGGTGCAAAATACAAAATTAAACATAGGAAGAAACAATGAGGGAAATACGTAATCTGAAAGAACAATTGTAACTGGTTTTGACATGGTCATCTGTTGCATTTTAATAGCATCAAAGAGAGTAAATTACTTCTACTACAAAAATTCCACAGAGATATAATTTGGGTGTATAATACTTCTTAGAAGAATTATTTGTCTTTTATTCCCCTCTCAGCATGCATATCATTACACCAGCCTCCCTCCTACTTCCTTTCCCTCTGGAAGAGAACACTTCCTGTCTTGCCCTAGAAAATATGAAACCTTTGGAACAGAAAAGCTCATTTTTCCACTACATCAGATGCTGCTGCTGTTCAAACTCATCTCAAGAAATACTGCCTCTGTTAGTGGTCTGCATACTCTCTTATTTTCCCATGCCAAGAAATCAGCTAATAATGCCAGAGATAGAATTTCTTCCTGCTTCTGTCCAGTTCACATGAAAGTCAGCTGTAAACTACCACTATGGTTGTTGTGTAAAATCACGTAGAAAGCAGGAAAAAAAAGGGTGATGCCAACTTCAGTAAAAAGAATCTCTGTTCTCCTACGTAGCCCTTCAAGATCTTTAAAAAAAAAAAAAAAAAAAGAAAGAAAAGAAAAAAGCAGCTGTAGTGAAGTTATTTTAAATTGCAAGCACAAATCAGATCCAGAATCCAATATAACCCATACTCCACCTGCATCCAACATCAGAGGCTCTGGCCACTCAGTTATTTTACTGCTTTCACCAGGGATGCTGCCACAGCATTTTCACAGGTGCTCACCCCCTGGTTTGCTCTATCTGTACCAGTGCAGGCCTGCTTACAGCATCACCCTCTGGCTCCCACTACAGCACTGTGGGCTCTCCTCAACAGCACTGGAGGTGATATTTTGTTTGCAGGAATTGGACGTCATTCACCAGCACTGAAGCCTGGCAGCACATGACTCTCAGACTCTGACACACATGTTGATTCACAAGAGTCAAAACCAAAAGACAGAAAGAGAAGGGGGGAAGTTCAAAGCCACATCTGGTTGCCACCTGGACAGATAAGCCTGGAGAAGACACTTCAAAACACACACATGTGGAATGCAGATGGAAGCAGAAGCCAGTTTCATCTTGTAAAATTTCCTCTGGGGAATACTGATCTCCAGAATGATACAATGGATTATTTAGGCTTGATTTGTGATCTTTACCGTACCCAAAACTTGTATGCAGGCACACAGAGACATGTTTAGTCAGGCACTGAGTACATCCAGGTGTCTACAGTTCATTGGTTATTCCCTTCAGAGAAATGTCTCTATAATACACAAAAACTTCCATTTCACTAAGCTTTACATCATATGATCTGTACTCAGTGGACAAGAGCCAACAAGTGGGCTGAGTTACAGTTCCCCTTCTTGAGGGAGAAGGGGAAAAAAAAGACAAAAAATTACAATTTTTTACTTAGGATACTTTGACAACATAGAAAAGGGTCTAATCTGTTGAGCCTCTTTTCTCAAAAAGTGCAACAAGGACTACACATTAGAGAAGCAGCCAAACCAAGGGAATGTTCCAAAACTGTTGGTAGCAGCATGACTCTCTGGAGACTAGCATTCAATTTTGAATAAGACAGAAGCTGCTGTTGTAAGTCTTCTGGTGGGTAAAAACTAGATTTTACAGGACCATTATGTAAATTGATGAGGCTTTAAACTTACTAAATTTCATATTTGGGTTCTTAATGGGTTTTTTTTGTGGCTGGTTGGTTTTACCTTAAGACAAAGATTAAAGGAAATCCTCATCCTGAATATTGTGTGCAGTTTTGGTCACCACAATATAAGAGAGATACAAAGCTATTAGAGTGTCCAACCGAGGGCAACGAAGATGGTGAAGGGCCTTGAGGGGAAGCCGCATGAGGAGTGGCTGAGGTCACTTGGTCTGTTCAGCCTGGAGGAGGCTGAGGGGAGACCTCATTGCAGTCTACAACTTTCTCCCGAGGGAAACAAGAGGGGCAGGCACTGGTCTCTTCTCTGTGGTAACCAGTGACAGAACCTGAGGGAATGGTCTGAAGTTGTGTCAGGGCAGGTTTAGTTTGGATATTAGAAAGAGGTTCTTCACCCAGAAGGTGGTTGGGAACTGGAACAAGGTCCTCAGGGAAGTGGTCACAGCACCAAGCCTGACAGAGTTCAAGAAGCATATGGATGTTACTCTCAGGCACAGGGTGTGACTCTTGGGGGTAGTCCTGTGCAGGCCCAGGAGGTAGACTCCATTATCCTTGTGGATCCCTTCCAACTGCATATTCTGTGATTTGTAAAACTAGAAAACTTGTATTGGGACATAAGAAGAGTCCACAGAACTCAAAAATTCTCAATATCTAAAAGGCATATTGTTACCAACCCAGGTTTTGCAGTTTCAAAAGTTTTTCTTTAGCTATCAACACTTGCAGCCACTACAGTGTCAGAGAGCAGGAGACCCCACCTCCTCTCTACTGACTGACAGAATTAATTTGATTAACTTATCAATTGTATGTTTTATACTCTTCAGAGATTGTGCATGTTCTTTTTTTCTTCTAGGGACATTAAACTATTAAAAAAATCTTTTGCTAAATGTATTTGGCGAGATAACAAACACTTATTAGAATTAGCTACGTTATTGCAGCTAAAGACAAGGGAGATCTTTCCTTTTCCAAATTATTGAGTATGTCAATTAAGATTTAACTAAGATTTAGCAGGCAGTAGCTGAGGGTAATTACTGCAAAGTCATTGAGGTAAAGATATGTGCCTTATTTTTCTAGAAGCTGAATTAATTTTATCTAGCCATTTTGTACAGCACCCCTCTTCTTTATGCAACTTTGCTGCTTATTTGCAAGATACTAGACTTTACATTAGCAGGCCAGAGGATGGTACTTCCACATTATGGAATATTTTATCATATTTGGTGTTACAAAACCCACTTTTTATTTTTCTATGGGAAATCTTAATGTATTTTCCTTTTCTGACTCTCATGCTCTCATTTATGGCACCACAACTCCAAGTTAGATTTCCCAAATTCAGTCTAGTTCCTGAAGAAAAGAGCATATTAACAGATCTCTGAAACTCTTGGTAGGAGACATATTTCTGAGGGTTCCAGGTAATACTTGCGAAACATTATTTTGGAGGTTTGATCCTTAGAAGTGACCTATGTTCTTCCTGATCTAAATGGGATTTGAGAATATGAAACATTTCCTCGAAGATGATTGTATTTCAATGGTTAGATGCCAGGCATATCTCTAATAACACATTTTGATATTAATGTGATGGCATCAAAAAGTGATGATACATGAATACCATACTGACAACAAAGACAACTTAGCCCATCCTAACCCACAGATACTGTATTCTACCAGTGCTCTGCAGTGTCAAGAATTACTTTAACAACGGAAGGCAAAAGCAAGCAGAAGATGACACTTCCCTCATGCTCAGCTGTGTGGCTCCATGGCAGAGTTACAGATCTGTCTCTTACTTAAATAATATACGTTACTAGATGCACACTTAAGTCTGGCATGTTGCCAGACACAAGCTGTATGTGGGACATCTCATTGTGACTTGTGGGGTTTTTTTGAATGTGCGACTCTTGGCAAAATAAAAGCAAGTTTTCATAAAAAATGTAGATGGTGTCCTTCAGCCTCCACACCAACTCAGTGTTAGGGTCTCATTGAAAGCTCTAAAGGGCTCTGTTGATACAAGACCATCATTAAAGCTACAAGAATTACTAAATTATATAAGTCTAGTACTCATTGCTACTTCTCCATAACATAGAAACTCTCCTAAACTTACCCAAAATTGACAGAAATTAAATCTGAAGGAACACATTACCTATTAGCAACATGGATTAAGTCTGACAGCTTTCCACAACAATTCATTCATCTACATGAATGTTGCAGAACTCCCTTGGTGTTATCCAGAGCTGGAAAGATCCTCATCTATCTCCAAGTATGAGGCAAAACATGGAATTATTTTTACAGTCTTACTGCTCTGAACAGTTGCATTGGCTGTAAAACAGCCCAGTATTATCACACAGCAAGGCAGCATGAAATATAGCAGAAGTACAGGGGCTGAAAGAAGGAAATCAATGGGTATTTAAAACACCATTTAGTTGATTTACCTGTGGCATGAAGCATCATCATTTAAAAATCTCTCATGGAGATGTCTCTTCTCCAAATAAATACCTGTACTGAGGAGAGTTTTACTAAAAGGCTTTTAAATGTTGCCATTAAAAACAACGTATTAAAATCAATTAAAAGGTTTTATGAAAACTTCATTTCCTATGCTCTTTCCAGCATCAGTGCACCCTTTCATACTCCTGTTAAATCAAACAACGTGATTTTCCCCAATTCGAATAGAATAGAAAAAAGCATACAACCATCTAGCCATTACAACAAAACCTTGTTCTAGGCACCATCCAAACATTCCCAGATAGGTGTAGGGGTAGGAGTGCAGGTGTGTGCATGTGTGTGCTTTCATTTAACTTTAGGGCTCTCTTGCATAACATAGGTTTTGGGGAGGAAGCAGATTGAGTCTCATCAGGTAACATTTGTTAAGGATTTTTGATTCCCTCAAAAAGACAAAGACAGCAATAACAAAGTTATTAATATTAACTCATGAGTGGGATGCATCCTACCTAACTTAACCCAACAAAAACTACCTGACAGGCCACTTCTCAGTGTTCCATGAAGAAAGAAGGGCACTTATATTTATTAAGCTTGCACCCAAACTCAGAGCTTAGAATGAGTAAATTTAAAACAAAAAAATCACACTGGCAATTTGTTAATGATAATTTTTCACTTTTTAGCACTTCTCAGCTTGCTGGAAGAACTCATGCTCCTGATTGTGACAAGCTTCAGGTAACCGAGCTTGCTTCGTTGACAAACACAACATCTGCACCAAGAAGAAAGGACTGACAACTGATAGCTGCACCGTGGTGGGCATCTTGAGATAGCCCAAAAGAATGGAGTTTCCCTTCATCTTATTCCCCTCTATCTTTTTTTATTTTGGCTGATCTTTGGGAAACTGAAGTTTTCCTCCTCTCTTCCAGCACGATGATGCTGCAGTTGCATACAACAACAAAAAATATGGCTACAAGGAAAACCTCTCAAACCTCTATCCATCAGCATCTGGAGGCTGAAGGTCAAAAGCATCATGCATTCAGACCCTATAGCAGCTAAAAAAAATAAGAAAATGGAAGGAAAAAAGGTGCAAGCTCTGCACCATTTTTCTGCTTAGCGCATGAAAAAGAAGCAGCCAGAGAATTCTCAAAGGAGCAAAATTTAAAATTCCTTTTAAATCGCAAACTAATTTAACAGTTCCACTTGTAAAACTCAGAAATTCATCATGTGTTGATAGTTTGTGTGGTAATTTGAAAGACATGCCATTCTCCATTCATAGGCAGGCAGTTGGATTATCTGCTTTAGAAGAAAAATCCCACTCCTTCACAGCTTCGGAGCACAACTCGGGCTTCCATAGGAAATAATTAGTGGGGAGAGTGAGCCAGTGCTACTCTGTTAATTTAGTTGAATTTCACTCATTTGTTCTAGATGCAGTATTTGCTCTCAGGTTGGTAGGCAAAGAAATATGTACCTCACATTCAGTTCATCTGTCATTTGGCTACTGGAACATCATTACTGTTTCACATTTGTGTTGGGGAGGGGAACCGAAACAAAAAACACCACACTACTTTCTGTCCAGTGTTCTTTTTATCTTTCAAAGCAGCTACAAACTGCTGTTTCACTTCCTTATGTAGCAGGTCTCTGCTACATTTCTGCTTCCAAACGCTCACAATTCTATGGAAAAGTCCTCAGGGCAGCCGAGTTCGTGAGACGATACACTATTTTAACACAAGAGATTTAAAAGCTCAAAGCAGGTCCCAAGAGGTAACTTTCCAGCAGTTTAAATTAAGCAACAGAGGACTTGGGCAGCAGAATTTGGCGGCGTCCAGCCTGTTGCAGAGGCCTGGATGCACTCGCACAAAAGCATCATCATTCTTTCAAGCTCGGGTTTTATCAATGAACCGAGTGGATTCCAGGCGCTGTTCCCCCGTTGCCTAGCGGAGGGACACTCATTGAGGCTTTAATCACAGTTTGGGTGCCACAAAAGAGGGGACCAGAAGACTGCGCGGCACAAAGCAGCCCAGCAGCACATCAAAGGCGCGGGAGCTCCAGCAGAGCCCGGTCTCCTGTGCGCTCTCCCACCCGGCGGCAGCCGCCAAGGACAGCGCTGCTCTGCTCCCCGTCCCGGGATGAAGCACTAATCCCCATCACCACTCGGAGGGGAAGGGCATGGGGGGCTCTGTGAGGGGACAATCAGAGCGCTGCTCAGGGTCTTCTACCTGCCCACGCACAGGAAGGATGCCCGTGACAGGGAAACAGACAATAGCACACTACAGTGACATCGAGACCTGAGGCTTGTTATATAACTCCTTCACCCCTTTCTTTATTAACTCCGAAACGTCAGTTTTGGGGGGAAAAAAAAAAAAAAACCACAACAAAAAAACCAACAAAAAACCCCAAACTAAGCCCCGCCCCCACCACCAAAAATAAAAACAAAATTACAGATATTAGAACTATAAAGGACGTTTTAGATTATCTGTGCTTCCCTCTTCCTCCCATCATCATAGAACTGTTTCTTCTATGTGCGTTTAGAAGGGCTTTCTGTGATTTAGTTTGGATGGCATTTCTTCTGTCAAAGATTAGTCTACATTCAAATATGTATCTCCATTGAATCCTGTTTTCTATTACCCAGCTTTTGCATCTATCCTGTTAGTTCTAATTATGTCTTTTTTGAGATGTTCCAAATGCTTTCTGCTGCAGCACAGAAAAGCAAAACTTTTAGATTTTGTCCCTCAAAAATAAAAACCAGTAGGACAGACAGGTTAATTGGTACATATTCTTTCATATCCTTCAGCATTCCTACCCCAAAATAAACTCTTTTTCTAAGAGCATATTGCAAGACAACACAGACCTAGGACTTAGCAGAAAAGATAATATCACAAAAGCTTCTAGTAAAGGCAGGAAGTAGAAAAGCTAAGTGAAAAATAGGGAGCTTTGGGGGGCTAAATCTGTCTTTGACATATTGGGAGGTGCAGATCTCTTTCAACGCACTGTGGGGTTAATTTTCATCCTAAATCAGTCAGTAAAATTAAACTCAAAATGTGAAGAAGTAATATTTTATTTAGGAATTTAATAACTCTTGTGTTAAGCTTATTACTATATCCCATGATGAACAAGCAGGTTTTGTTGAAGCTGGTTTTCATGAGTATGCCATGTCACTCTAAGCCAAAACAACTGAGAATTATATTCTGGTTTTTTACATTCTTCAGCCCAGATAAGATGTGATTGTTGAATTTTCCTACCTCTGTAGGGCCACACTCAACACATGGTTTTCTAAAATGCTCCACACCTATCTTTATTTTCTATATGCTGAAGACAATCTTTTCCAAATATTTAAGACTGAAATTTCAGAGTCATTAATTGCAGTTAACATTAGTTTGTCAATTATTGTCTCTTTGTCGAAGTAACAGCCTGCTGTAGATGCCTGAAATCTAAATCACAATCTTGTTTATCTGGGCTTATGAAGGCATATATTAGACTAGATCATTGTCAGGGCACTGCATTTGTAGATGGCTATTTGCCTCTAACAAAGGAGAAAATTGCGTTCCACCACTTAAGCAGTAAAGTTATCAGTGCCTCAGAGACATGGAACTGAGACACAGAGCAGAGGTTTCCACAAGTTAAGGAGGATGTGGATATGCTGCAAAGGATGTGAACTGCAAAGTAGGCAAAAAAAAAAAATGTACTTGCAGACATGTCTGGATCTCAGAGGCTGGACAAAAACCTTCTGCCCAGGTTTGTAAGAACTATGTTCCTAGAAAACTCAACTCTCAATTTTACCTCTGTTAAAAGGGTACAGTCTATTTAAAATTGTGTCAGAGACCATTCTTATTGTGGCAAGTGATTCCAGTGGTAGGAAAATTGAAGAAAGACAGCAAAGCTGTCAGCAAAATCAGTTTGAGGGTTGAAACATGTACATTTATGTGGTCAGTTAAAGTCATGAATATTTCAGATGCAATCCTAGAATACCTACCCAGCTGAGCTCAATATTTATTTAAAAAGTCATAACAGTCAAGAGATAATTGTATATAATCAGAGCATGCGAGCAAACAAGGAGGCAGCTTATTTACAGAGACCATTCTGTTGGCAAGAAAGAAAGCATTACCAAAATTAAACCACTAGAGAACTTGATGCCAATATTGTACATAATTCAACAGCATCCCAATTACATCGCCCTTTTATGTTTTCTTGAGCTTGCAGCAAGAGACAGAAGAGACTCTTCCATACCTCTGCCATGGCTTTTCTAGTCTCTAATTCTCCTTGCCAGTCTGTATTTGCAATACAAATTAGAAGCGTCTATAAATATCTTACTTGGTTTTTTTTCATTAAATGGTCCAAGTCTCCTGATAAAGGGCTGATGTTTGCATCTAAGGGAGAAAATCAGAGGCAAACCTGCAAAATGCTTTGCTCAAGAGGCAGGGATTGTATGAATGTCAGAACGTGGGTTAAAACAGAAGCAGCTTTGTTCTGCGTTCATACCACTACATTGTAATTATCTCACTACAGCATTAATCCTGTCAGCTACAAATAACAGATTTCAGTATATCCTTGTTAAGTTAAAATTGTGCTTCCACTAGAGGAGACGCCTCACATGGTTTTCTCTACAGCTGGAAGATCCATAGCCCTGAGCATACAACACCAGAGCAGCAATGCAAAGCCCTGCTCGTGGCAACAGTGAGGCTGCTGTCACAAAGACATCATCTGCACATTGAAAAATCTCAATCTTGCAAAAATCAAATCTTAATGTAAGTTTGTATTTATTTTTAATGAGACATGTCACTTTTGTGAAACATTTTATACAGATTAAAGCCATGGGAAAACAGACACAGCTCACTTCTGCTCTTCTGAGCCCCTTCAAGCCTGAATGTTTAAGTAGGGCCAAATAACTCCATGAGAGCCCACAGAAGTCAAGGGAAATGATACAGGCTAGCAACTCCTCCCAGCAGGCACCAAGGAGCCCCTGTGCTATTTCAGACTCAGAACTGTAAACTACTTTCCCCAAGAGACCTGAGCATCTGACCTTTGCCTAAGAATATCTCCTTCTGTAGGCAAGGGCAAGAAGAAGAGGCAGCAAAGCCAGGGAGAAGAAAGAAGGGAACTCTGAAGGTGAGGAGGTAAAGGGAACAGCAGCCACTGAGCAGGGGAAAAGGCACAACTAGCAAGTGCTTCACAAAATCAAAGAATTAAAAGGACAGAAAAAAAAATTGTTTCCCAAGGCAGGTGGAGCAGGCACGATGCCGCAGGGCTCGGTGTAAAAGCCACCCCATGAGAGCAGAGCTGGGCCATGGCTGGCAGCAGTGACAAGTGCCAGCAGCAGCTCCTGTCATGCACCATGGTGGCTCCTGCCAGATGGCTGGAGGCCCTGAGAACCCAGTGGTTTTCGTAGTGAAAACTCAGGATAGTATCAAACGAGAGCAAGTTTCTTCTTGCATTGTCAGCAGAGGTAAAGAAGCTGTTACATGTCATTCTCCTGGTCTTCAAGATACTGTAACTGGAGAACAGTCTCAGCTTTCTACCAGTGTGGTAGGCTATCCCCTCTCAGGCTTCATCAGCCTCCCTGTACAATCCCACTGGCACCTGGAGGAGTTTCACCTAAGAAAAAATCCCTGAGAACTTGCGTCACCATTTCCACAGAGGGGAGTCCTGGCACTGCAATGGATGGAGAAGGATGAAAATAAGTTTTCAGGACTTCTGTAAGAATACAGGATGATGGCTGAATATGATGTACTGCACAACACTAGAATCTGTGTAATCACATTGATATATTTAAGAGAAGCAATGCTCACATAGAAAGGGCTACCTGAAGAAAAATACCATTGTAGTATTATATTGCATTAAAGGGAAAAAAATGAACCCAAACACATAGTATTGGGGAAAAAAAAAAAATACTGGCTTCAACAAAGTTTCACAGGAAAAACGGTATATGAGGCTACAGTCTGGTAGTTCTGGCAGTAGCATGGGTGTGGGGATACCCAAGTTCAAATCTTTCTTTTTCTGGATCATCAGAAACCTCCTGAATGCAGAGCCCTTACAAGTAAGGCAGTAACTGAAACCTTCTCTATCTCACCTCCACTGCAAGCCCTCATTCTGGACGCCAACAGGGGGCTCTGACTATCAAGGACAAGACAAGTCTAGAGGATGTTAACTTCTCAGACTCATACCTCCGGGACTATTAGTAAGGAGAACAGGTACTATCTGGAAAACACCACCTGCATCGGGGCTTTTCACAATCCTCTGCTGACTAGGAAGAACTCAGACCTGAGAAAAGGATTTTCAGAGGCACCATGAAAAGGAAGGAAGGGAGGAGACTGCTCTTTATTTAACTTGTTCTTGTTCTTCCACACAGGAAACCTGATCCTGGAGGATACAAACTGAATAAACAAGACCTTAGCTTGCAGGCCTTGAACAGCAATCCTGCACACTTTCAGTTTAAAACTCTTTGATAAGGGATAGTGGTAATGGCTGCAGAGCCATACACTGTGGGTTGGGTCCATTTTGATTACTTGTCCTGTAGCTGCTCCAGCCTGACCAATTTTGAAAGATCATAATGATTTTCCATAAACAAGATGAAACAGAACTATTTCTTCAGCCACAGTTTAATTATCAACAATGGTACCTGATGCTCATCTAGTACTGACATTTCAAAAATACAGTAAGCCAGTATTATGCACCTATGGTCCTGTAAATAGTATATTCATGTCTCTGTGACCAGCAGAACTAAACTCAACACCCAAAACTAGGATATGTAGTATGCACTGACTGCACAAAACTACTAACATTTCTGAAAAAGTTACCCAATCTATTTTAGCATATTTGACTCTGATTTGGCATACCAAAGAATGCCAACATCTTACCTACTACATGCAGTAAAAGTAATTGTAAGTTTCCAGAGATCTGTGTATATGAATGCATACATATCAAGGTGACATTCATTAAAAGAAAAATAGAGACTGTGCTGAATCGTACCTCTCCTTTTATTTAAGGTTAAGAGAGAATACTGTGCATTTGATTACTTATTCCTTTAAACTTACTTTCGTTCATAGAGTTGGGTATTGGCGAGTTGTTTTTTTTTTTACCTTGAGAAGCAATATTAAAGGTAAAAGAGACTTTAATGCCCTCAAAAAAAGAAAAAAACCTTCTCAAACTTCTGGACAGATCTTTCCAACCACTCTAACAAGGTACTGAGGAAATTAAGACTGCCTTTCCAATGAACAGGGCTGTAACCTACAAGAAAACTTTTAAGAACACTACCATTCAGGTTTCTGGACTAATGACATGGGAAATATCTCCTATTTCCCTCCCATTACCTATGCAAACAGACAAATGCAGAGTACAGTCTTGCTGTAGGTTGATACAGCACAGTAATTCCCTGGTTTTCTTTTTTTTTAATGCCCAAAGAAAAGCCAAAGACATACACATTTACTGCCTGGTGCAAACCTTTTGATTAAAAAAAAAAAATATCTATGCACACCTCTTGAAGACTATACTTCTTACATTTCCCAGGCATGTACAATCTGCTGGTCACATGAAGACTACTTGCACAGAGCTGGAAGCTACCACATCCCCATCTATTTTTCAATTGTTCACAAAAGTTCTCCATGTCTCTTCAAGCACAGGAAAGTGAAAGCCAGCCCAACAGTATACACTAAGTTATTCTGGCTTTTTTTATAAGCAGGAAGGAAAAAAACCTCTCCATCCTATCTTTTGGGGTAAAATCAAATAAAGGTGTCTAAGGAGCAGCTTTAACTAGTCTTCCAGGCGATTTACAAGGATCTGTAGTCAACACCAGCCCTTAAAAGCCTTGATTAATTGTCATGGCAACCAGGGCATCACATCACACGCACTTGGGCTGGGATACAGGGACAGCAGTGTGCCCTCTTACCCACACACGCATCTCAAAAGGGTAACGGGCTCCTCGAGGGGCTTCATTGTTTGGGTGCAGTTAATCCTCTATAATAGACCCTCTTAACCACGCATGGGGGACTCTCTCCATACTCCCCCTTCCTTTACAGGAAATCTTGAAACCATAGTGCTGATGTGGCTGCTGAGGCAAACCCCATACAGGGGGAGAAGGAGGAAAGGGGGAAACATCAGACAAAGAAAACAAAAACAGAGATACCACGTATTTTGGGATTCAGTTAGGAATTCATCTTAACAGCTGATGTACTATGTTTTCATGCTTTAATGACATATTTTCTTCACTCATACCATAAGTATTTCACACAAAACAGATTTTCCACCTCTTTAGGCACATGACCATCACTGAGTTTATACAAACAGCCAGTGTGGCTATACCATAACCACACCTCCAAGCTAGTTCATTGGCAATTTCTGCCTACCTGAAATCAGAACAGAGCCACAGTCATTAGGAAACACCACAGCAGCAAAGAAACAGGTCTTTCTGCCATGATAATTCATTTCTATGCCACAGAAGCACACTGGGACACAGACAGGCAAAATGAGACAGATTTTTGTTTCATTGCAACTCTCCACTCCCAACAACTGGGAGATTCAAACACTGGCAGAATTTGCCTGAAAGCTTCTTCCGTAGCTTCCTGCTCACCCATTTTGGTATCAAAACACAAACTGCTGTATATTGCCCTGTAGTGAAGTTGCTGGGTTTGGTGGGGGTTTTTGGTGTGTTTTTGGGTTTTTTCAGGGGCAGAGGGGGAGGGCACAGGGAGAGGGGTGTTGTTATTTTGTTCTCTTTAAAAATCAACAGAGCCTGTACTCCTACTAATAAACACCTTCCCTGTCTGAATGTGTTATTCCACTAGCCCGTGCAACGTGTGGGATCATTTGTGTGTTTTGTTAGGGTTTATTTTAAACAACTAGATACCAACCTGAATTATATTTATTTACAAGCTCTTAAAACTTCGACTTAAAGCAGGATTGTGGCAACATTTATGGTTTAAGGTTCCCCGAAACAAGACCAGCCCCAGCAAACAATCTGAGTTAGCTGTTTTACAGTAATCCAAGAGATAGAGGGAAACTGTGAACCAGAGAAATTCCTGCATTAGAGCATAAGCCCAAATAGAAAAGAAAGTATCACAGCTGTCCCATGGCCAAACTTGCTTTCAGTACTGTCACGAAAAAATACTGATGCTAATACCCAGACCTATAAACAGTGACACATTCATTTTCTCATACAGGCAAAAACACAACCCTCTGACCCAAGTGACAAAAGTACAATCTCCTAAAATGCCATTTCAGGGATTGGAAAGTGCTCATCCACTCATAAAAATAATTTGTCAAGAAATTTAAGTACAACCTCATATTTGCTAAAAGCTGGATAAAGCGCACTGCCACCCTTTTTTTTTTCCTTGTTAAGAGAAAGTCACAACCTAAAGAGGCTTTAGGCCCTGATCTGGAATTTCTATTATCACTTTCATCTTTTTTCAATAGAATCACAATGAAGAACGGAACAATGGGAGATGTTCTATGTCTGGATTTGTTAATCCTTTATTTCTCTCCAGGCACTGTAGACAGGCATACTGGTTTATGCTTATTATCTTCTACAATACTGATGTTACTCCTTACCTTTGTTTGCCTGTGGTTTTGATGCTCTAAATACAACAGCTTTGCTATTGCAGGAGAGAAGAGGTTGGTGTGAAGTGATACATTGGAACTGTGCAGCACCTCTCCACAACAGTATTGCAATGGAAAATATAACAGCTAGGAAGAGACAGGATCGATTTGGGAAGCAGGACTAACAGAGAAATGCTTCCAGAAAACTGTCTGCGTCAGTACAGCTCATGACCATTCTCAAGGTGATAAAACTGGTGAGTATTTTGCTCTTAAAAAATTATTTTGAAGACTGAAGCTATGGGATTGCAGATCAGAGGACTCCCTCAAAGGCACAGCTTTTGGAAAAGCAAGTGCATGGCTGCTACCTTTAGAGAGAGGCCAGAGAAGAGCAATAAACCTCCCAAAACAGCTATTCACAGTGTATCACATAGGAGGATACTATAATACATCGCACGCCACCATGGAAAGTGCAACAAACCAGTTCGGTGGCCACTGATTTCAGCCACCACTGATTTGGTTAGTTTTCCTATCAACCACAGCAATTAAGTTACTGCACACCTCGGCAGAGAGGCAGAAGTGGGTCACAAAGCCCACAGCAGCAGTGCTGCATGATAGATGTAAGAATTTTAGACCCGCTGAACACATGCCCGTCTTTTAGTTACTGTGGAAAAACTGTATCAGTGATAAGGTTCCCCTTCTAGCAACAGGGAAACACATAGCAAGCTTAAACTAAGGTTTTTTCACAAATGCCCATCCTCACTCAACTCAGACCTGCCTAAAAATAAATTTAATGTATTACAAAGGAGACTATTGTCAATTTAGGGCTGCATCACACCTCCACCACCACCTCCAGCAGCACACAGCAAGTACTTACAGGTCTACCAGCACAGGTTTTTTCCACCAGCTCCATTCAAACTCATGCTACCTGATGTCTGGCCACATTCTTTTTCCTCTCTGGGTATAATCATATCACTTCCCCCCTGTCTGAGTGAGGAATTGGCTACAGCTGATTGTTTACCAGCTGTCAATACCCAGCAGGCCTCACATGTGTTCATCACCACTCTTCTAGGAAGATCAGCACTAAGATTTGTAACACTGTAGAAGGAAGGAGGGCAGTGGGAAGCTAAGGACTGGCAACAAGCAGTTAGCTCAGATGTGGTATTACAATGCAGATGAGCCAAATAAAAAGCTTGAGACCACTGAAACATATACATTCCCTTCCTTCTTTTCAGTTTCTTTTACCTCTAAACTTTGTTTTCCCCACCTTGTCTGCCCTTGCTCCTTCCTGTTCCCTGCTCACAGCCTCCTTCCTTTCATCAGTCCGGGCATTAGTCTAATAAAAAGTTAGTGAAAAACCCAGCTACAACAGCAACCTTTTTCAGCCAGGTTAATTATCTGTGATTTTAGTGAGCTGACTGTGAGATGTGACAGAAACCAGATCTGGCTTAGCAAAAGCAGAAGGAGCAATTTGGCCAGGAGCACAGAAGAGACAGAAGTGATACCTCCTCTTGGCAGTTCATGAAATTGATTTAAGAACAAACTCATTCCTCAGCCTTAGTGCATGTTTATCTTAGCCAGCTCTGTGAAATGACTGAGAGGTTGAATCCTCACATCAGGCAATTCATGACCCTCTCGTAACAACTTCTAGGCATCAATGAAGGAGTGGTGGATTTGGATATGGTTTCTTCTATCCACCACTTTTTTTGTTTGGTTGGTTTGGTTTTGGGTTTTTTTGTTTTGTTTAACAGACTCCTAATAAACCAAATCAGTATGTGTGTACACATGTGCGTTGTTTACATGATACACATGTTTACATGGTACCAAATAATAGCATCAAGATGCAAATCTCAAAATTTATTACAGGCTTACCTCTAGCACATCCTTAGCTCTTTCTTTTTTTGTTAGCATAGTTTCACATAGAACATGATAAACTTCAGCTTCATCAAATGATCTCTCTATGCACCCATCTCCAACAAAATCAGTGTAACTACTCTTTGGAGTCAGGAAAAAAGTTTAGCTCACTAACACGCCTTCAAACCTCCGTGATGGCAACATCTTCTGTGTCTGGGTAACATGGTTTGTGCAATCATCTCCAGTGTCAGAAGAGCTTCAGCAGCCCCAGACTTGTTTTCTCTCCACATGTGTTCTCGCTCCTGTACCAGCCTCTTCACTGTGTTAGTCCATCTGTTTGTAGCTGCATGATAAACTACACTAGAGAAAATATCCATCTGGAAATACAAACCAACATGAACAGAAACTTTTTCCCATTTTTTTCCCATCTAAATCAAGCCTATTTCTCCATGCCACTGTGCAGACAGCTCCTCAGCACAACAAAGGGGGAAGAAGCTGAGGACAGGGTCAAGAATAAGACCAAGAAGCTAGGAGTGGAGCAAGGAGCTCTTCTACCACCTGACAGAGCCTCAGTCTGCAGTCCCAGCTTCATCTGACACCCGTTTCAGTGCCAGGCCACTTCAGGTGCTCTTAGAAAACCTCCCTTTGTATTCTGACAGGAAGTACCTCAGGAAAGTTAGATGCCTTTGAAAGTCAGATGTCTCTCCCTCATCTCCCAAAGCCTACATGTACTGCACATGTTACTCATTTTATTTCTTGGCAAAATTCACCCATAAAGTTTCAGAGAAGCACTACAGTAACCATAGACCAGATGCTTCAGAATACTATGCTGTATTTTATAGCACGGTATAGCATTTTATAAGCATTAACTAATCAACAACTCCTCCAGGTTGTTAAGTTTAATTATCCCCATTTTACAGGTGCTGAACCAGACCCAGGGAGGTTAAGTGATTTGCAGAGGGCCAAGAAACCAATTGGTGTCTAATCTTGGACTGTAAATCAGGAGCTACTGTATGTAACTTCTCCCCAACTGCTTTAAAACACAGTATTTCCCCTCATCTGCTGCTGCAATACAGCTTCTCATGAAAGCATGCAAAAGCCCACCCTTCCCTGCCCTGCAACAGGTTGGTTGAACTGCACTTTGTGCACCAGCTCTGCTGCAAGTTTTAGTCAAGCACAGTCATTCCACTCTGGCTTTGGTCCCAAACCCCACAACTGGATCAGGCAGCCAGTACTCATAGAGCTTCTACCCATTTTAATAACTCTGATGCCTACTTCTGCATCACACTTACATATGATGTTTTGGGGGGTGATTTTTTCCCTCAGTTTCTGGATAAAACATTATCTCTTTGTGTATGCAGCTGCTGGAGATTTCTCCAAATAAACATTTGGCCAGCTACTTTCGCTGGGCTGAGATCAACCAGTCTTAGCAATTCTCTTCCTGAGAGTTACAGGACATTTCTGATCAATCCAGAGGAAGGAAGGACATTATTCCCAAGCACCACTGGTGCTGTGATGCGAATAGAAAGGCCAGTGCTAGGACTGCACGAAAAGTTGTTTCTCCCTTCCGTCAGTGCTGTTTACCACTCTTGAACTGGTAGCATGGGCAGAGATGATCAAATAGCTTTCTTCCTCCACTCTTGTTCTGGCCACCTCCCTCACTTCCAACCACAGCTTTCAACAGCTCCTGTCTAAAGTTCAAGCTCTGGAAGCAAGTGAACAAGCCCCACATTAGTTACCCATTTCAGCTGGTCTTTGCTACTCCTTCTCAGTCAAACAGCACTGTTTCTGAAAGATAAATGCACGCATGGCCGCTGCTCAAAGAAAAATATGCAAATGCTACATTTGGCAGGCAACTTAGTTATAAGTTACATTTGTACCTTTGTTCCCTCTCCCACTTTGGGCCTGCCACACAGAACAGCAGCCAAAATGCATCTCAAAGATTAGGTCTGGTGTCAGAGCCCTAATCTTCCAAGCACCTATGCTGCTGACTAGTCCCAATGACAAGAGTATGATCATGACTTACTTGATTCTTGATGTATGGCATTTTGCTCAAACAGAGCTCATATACATGGAAAAAAATAAACATCAAAGGACAAGGAAGAAAGACAAATTTAAAATTGTCAGTGTCAGCTTCAAAATAAATGGTAGCTAAATAGTCTCAAGCGTAGCAGTATTTTGGATGTTAGTAAGAAGAGTCATAAATGAGAAAAGAAATTAGTATTGATTTGGTGGGCTCATATCTCAATACATCTATAGGCTGTAATGTGAGGATAAATCTAATAAATTAATTTAGCTGGGTAATAATAAGTTCCATTAACACAGTAATACATACCAAATTGATATGTATGAACAATTTCAGGCACCAAATTTAACAGAAATTCTTCTATGACTTAGAATGTGCCAGAATTTATTTATAATAAATATTATATTTTAAATAAATATATATAATATAACAAATATTACATGGGATGTTGAATCTGGGTAACTTCTAGTTCATCCTAAAAGATTTTAAATGCTTACACACAGTTACGGACACAGAGTCCTTTTTTTCAAGTGAATTATTAGGGAATTATTTGGTGTATTAATCTCAAGTAACCTCTTTAGAGCAGGAGCAATTCTGAATCCCAGAGATTTCACTTGGTTAACATAAATCAAATGTAACTCTTCCACTTCTCACAACCCTTCAACCACCACACCATGGCACTGCATCTTACCCTTACCACCCTGCCTCACTCCCTGGGTGCGTTTCTGCTACTGAACAGGTGTTCTTCTGTCATCTTTTTGTTTAAATAAGGGAAGACCTGCACTTTTCCTTTTCAATGCCAGTAAGATGTACCTTCATGTATGTAAGACAATCATCACAGCACCTTGCCCCTGTGCTTCTAGATTACATCTTTCAAGTGTTCTGGAATCTACTGGAGGTCTTCAAAGACAGGATTCCCCCACCACAAACTGAACCAAAAAAACCCCACCAAAGTATACTGTCTAAAAAATGCTGGCAAGCTAAATCAAAGCAAGGCATCTTTGGTAGAAGAATGTGAAAAGGAGGCAACTGAACAAGGTCTCCAGGGCTATGCACAGATGGTTGTCTGCTCTGGGACAAGCCAGATAGCGCTTCTACAAATGGTAATCTCCAAATTCCAGAAAAAAACAGTCATTTTTCTACAAAGCATCCCCCTCAGCACATCAGGCACCCAACAACAACAGCAGGGGTCCAAAATTCGACTGGAAGTTACCCATGCATATCAGGTAGGTTACACAGGAAAAGGATGCACTTCAGTTGATCATTACCTATCTTTGGGTGCTGGCTTTTTCCCCACTACAGTAGATGAAGCTTAGAAACTTTTTCTTGCCTGACAGTACTTTATCCTGATACCCAGCCTAAAGAAAATGATATCTACAACATTAAAGTTTTATTTTCTTCAAGTATCACATCCCATATCCATTAAAATATTTTCCAGCTCCCTGCTCAACTCTTCCCATCCTACTTGCAATTTGCTGTCCTTCCTCACTTTCAGTCTGCCCGGGACAGTCCCTACAGGCCTCAATATACTGGCAGAATGCAGTTAAAAAAAAATCATAACCAAAAACATCTCATGTCTGTAGCAGCAGCAGAGAGAGAAAAGGAAAGGAGCAGCAGGAAAGAAATGCTTAGTTTCATCATGGAACTCAGCTTCTAGTAAGAGGAGATTTCAGCAGGCAAATGGTTCAAATCAGGCTGCAGAAGCCCCTGAAAATACAGAGCTATTTAAATTCCATAAAATACCTGACCTTAAAATAATCACACAGTAATTTATTTAATTTTAGTAGGTATTTTCTAGCATTTGTCTCACCGCCATAGGGCAAAAAAGTCTGCAAAGATCCATGCAGAAGAGTATTGCATCTTCAGAAAGTCACAGAGGTACCTGGATAGGCAAAGACCAAAATCTTGGTAAAAACCTGAAAGCATTGGATAGGGTACAGCTTATGCCTTATTCCTCCTTGGAGCATTTGGGCCCCATTTTGCAGTGACTCACTTCAGGTCTCCTTTTTTAAAGAGTTAAACATCTACTTCCTTTCTACAAAAAAAAAGGCAGAGAGAACTCCCCTGCTTCTACCTTGTAACCACCACTCTCCTTCAGCCCATCCCAGCTCCCTCAAACTCCCCCTTTCCCTGAAAAAGTCTGAGCTAGCTACTTCAAGGCTACATTAAGGATCAGAATTTTAGTTATTAGGTTGGAGAAATCCAGGAGTGGAGCTTTGGAGCTCTCTTCCTCTTCAAAGAGATTGATGAAGAGGTATCAGAACAAGAACAGATTCTGGCATCTCCCTCCCTTGCTGCCTACAGCTTCCTCTCTATTTCTCTAAACAGGGGGAAATGTTTAGTCCCCTCTTAAGTCCTTTTCCATTTCTACCAAATGCAAAGCAGAAAAAGTCAAGTCTCATCAAAACACTTGCCAAATGAGAAAAGTAATGATGATGAATATGCAACAGAAGACAGCACCCTTTTAAAAGCAGTGCAACCCAATCACATGCAGTAAAGCAGGTTTCTGGACACAGACACAACAACTACTTTGACAAATGAACACCAGAGGACTAAGTAAAGTAATGATCATCACTATAAATGTTTCAGATTTTGTTTTCATTCCATCCTTGGCTAATACTGACTTACAGGTTGCAATTGATACTGGGGTTTGGGAGGTTGTAAGATTACTTGTAGGATACTTGTTATGATATTTGTGGGTGACTCGAGTTCTTGTTCTCTAGCATTTCTTCTTATTATCGAAGTCCAGTACCAGATAAAGGAATAAGACTCGCAGCTTCTCAGTTTTTCTTGCTGTTTATTAAGTTCTTATCACAACTTCAGCATGTCACCCTAACTTGGGTTTAACACACCAGAGCATGTGCTGCGAAAAGGAACGAAAGGCTCCGAAATGGCGACTGCTGCTAAGTTTTAAGGACTCTAATGACCAATTAACAGATACTACGTATCATGTTTATAATTCTGTACCAGTAATCCTGACTTGTTACTAACACGTTATTTCTACCTCAAATCTATTCTACCAATGTCTAAGTGCCACCTCTACTGCAGTACAAAGGGCAAGAAGAAGAAGAAAGAACTCAAGGCAACACCCAAAATCCTCCATCTTGTCTTCTTTTATATCTATACTACAAAACCTAAAACTACAAGTTTCACTTCTATGGCAAACTAAACTATAATCTAAGTTGTATTTTTGTTGCTTTTGCTTCTTCCATCAATGTTGGAAGCTTTTCCCAGGCACACAGATCAAAAACTGTATCTTCCTGGGTTCTCTGCGAGGGTCCCAGACCCTCCAAGGCAATCTGAGGTGTAGTCTCGATATCCTGGACTCCAACAGGAGGTAATAATTGTGGTGTTGCTACTGGACATAAATTACTTAATTTGTCTGTATTAGAGATGCAGCAATCTGTTTCAAGCATAGTGTGTATTCATAAATTAACACCTTGAAGCCTGAAATGCCTTGGGAGATGAGCTGGGGAAAAAAAGCATCTTCTAGTTCCAAACTTTAAATTTTCAGAACTTCTCACGTTTTGCATTAAGACAAAACCCTGACCTTTTGAAGTTCTTCATCCCCAGAGAACATCACAGCTTGTGTATTCGCAGCAGCCCTCAGAGATGCAGCAAAGCAGAGTTAAACCTGGTCTCCTACATAAGTACTCCCATCATTATGTTACCATGAAGTCTTACTCACTCTCCATCAAAAAAATGTGGTTTAGACATAAGAAACTTTACTGAATATGCACTTTTGAGAAAATCTTAACAAGGTTTTGACTCATCTACATTTTCTGACAGGAAAAAAATTGTAGCAAAAGAAAAGATTCTCTATCCAGCTTCTAAGATCCTACATGTTGCCACAGATCAGGCCTGTCCGAAGGTGGAATGTGTCCTCTCACATCACATGGGGAACAGGCAGTATAAGAAAGCAACTGACCACCACACCAAGAGAAAACTGAAGTTAGGAACTGAATTACTGTATCGGCTACAAACAGAAGGCTGGATTAATAAGTGTCCCTATTTTTAACTGTGGCACCTACACGGCATCACTTGTGGACAGACCTTTCTGGTGAGATCAAGGGTCATCCACCTTATCTAGGAACTTATTTTGTTGTCCTTGTGCACCATAGCACAGCCTAAAAATCCGGCACACTCCTTGCAGATGTATGGTGCAGTGTTGCTGTCCAGCTGCTCTCACTGAGCATGGCCAGGCTGTGGGGCCATGTGCAGGCTCGCTCCTGCATCTCTTGCTCTTTAGTTCCATACTGAGGAGAATGAGATGCATAGGAGTCAAACCTGCTACATCAATCATTTCGAAAAAGAAAAATGACTGAGAGTGAATACGTATTGAAGAAATGTTTTCTTAAATCATGAGAAAAAACGAGTCAGAGAAAGCTGAAAGACAAACTCAAAACTGGTGTGTTTTCAGTAAAAATCTCAGTAAGATGGATGACAGACATAAATAAGCACAGACAAGTAGATTAGACAATTTATAACATGAATTTCAGAACCACCAATACTTACACATTTTAGTCATAGCAATTTAAGAGTCCCCATACGGCTGTTCTTGCAACAAGTGATTTCAGCTGAATTTGAGCTCAGCTCACAAGACTCTGAACACCAGATTTCTGTTGTTTGGTTTGAGGGGTGATTTTTTGCAGTTTTTAAAGTCAAGCTTCTTCACCAACTTCTTTTTCCTAAGCTTTCTTGATAATTAGCCGTAATCAGTATTCAAGTGCTGATTGTAAGGCTATCTGCTGACTTAAAGGAAGGGAACACCTCACTAATAGCCTCAGTGTTTCCCTCTGCCTGCAGAAACTGCCCCGATAAGGACAGAGACTCCAGCCATCTCCAAAGAGACAGAGCCACAAAGGGCCCTTCTGATCGCTGCTGGCATCTGGCCTTCCCCTCATTAGCACATTAAAGCTGCTCTGTCCATCCCATAAGAGCCACTCTGTCCATTCCTCCCTCTTTCTCTATGGAGCCATTTACGGTGCTGCTCCTTTGAAACCCCCCCCGTAGTTCAAGAGGCAGTAACCCCTTCCCAAAGCCCACAGCAGAGCCAGTGTCAAAAATTCCCACTTAGAGACAGGCACCCAATGAGTACTGGCATTTTGAATGTCATAGGTAGACAGAAGACACCCGCCTATTTCACCTTGCCGAATTGCCCCTTCTCGGGAAAGTCTTTTCCGGCTCAGTATGTGGGCTTTCGGGTTTGGATTACAGTGCACTTGCCACACCAAATAACATCAAACAATCCCATTTCAGAACAAGACCAGCAAGGCTCGTACCTCCTAAGGTGCAAATTCTCAGGAGCAAAAGCAAGGCAAGGGGGACAAAGCTTTCCAATTCTGACTTCTAAACCTGTTATGAAACCACATTCAGAAACTTTGAAACCATACTTGGACAGACTTCCAGTACGTGCTACAGCAGTAACGTGGAAGCTTTGTGTACTTTAGCTCATCTTCACTCGTAAATCAAAGCATTTTAAGAGTACTGTGGCATGCCAATAATTAAGTGTGAATTCACTGACACAAGTTGTTTGGAGAAGAAGGGGAAGGGTAGGCTTTTTTCACATTTTATAGGTATTTCTCTTATGCACCCAAATTACTGGGAGCACACCTAATTTGTGAGGTGATTTGCTTACAAATTGGCAATAAAAAGTAAACTAATGAGAAAAGGAAACGGTGGACAATTTTTCATCACTTCATTTCTATATCCCCTGCCAGGATGCTTTCCTGTGGGCAGATATGACCTTCCCACTTCCTCGACCAGAAAGAATAACAATACTAACAGACAGAATAAAGCCAACCAACTGCTTTATCTATGTTCTGAACTCATTTTCTGTAACTTACTTCAGAATGGTATAAATATTTTTACCTAAAAGGAGAACTACAGCTATCTGAATTGAGCTCAGGCTCATTCTTCTACAGTCACCGTTATTCTGGGTGGACTTTGAGAAGCCATTTGTACTTTTAAAGAATAAAAATCCCAAAGGAAGCCAATTCTTTTGTTTTGAAGAAGAAAGCAAAGCAACTGAAGGTCATGAATACTCACTTTTTTTTGGATTCAAAAATTATATGTTTGATCTTTGACTTGCTTCTCATTAAGGAAAAAAGGTCATAAATTATTTGGTTTCTTTGCCTTTCTGATCAGTCAACTGAGAGACGTTACTGCTTTGGGGCAATGAAACATATTGCCTCAATTTCATTATTATTCATGTTCAGATTCTGTTTAGTACATAAAACCCTCTCTCTGATTTACTATGTAGATACGTGTTATTAGAAAAAAAACCCAAAACAACCAACAAACATTAGGTTATAGATTTTGATACTTGCAGTGCCATTTAAACAGCTCTCATCTCTGAAGAGTTAGAAGATTTGACACACGGTTCAAGTTAAAAGTTAGTCAGCTAGTGGGTCAAACTCTTCCTCAAATCCAGTATCAGGGATGAATTGGGCCTGTAACATACTAAACCAGCAAAACTTTTACTCAGACTGCACCCGAACAGCCAGGCTTTCTGACAGCAAAAATCTAAATTGCTTTTCTTCATATAATCTTGTTCAATAAATCATTGCCTAGCTTAATGAATTATACTTATTAGGAACACTATTTTTTCTTCCTTTTCCTAAGGCAGGAATTAGACCCTGCCCTGGTTTTATGCACAAGGCTAAAATTTATTTGATAAAGTAAATAAGTGAGCAAAGGAGTAGAGAGACTCACACTGCTCCTGAGAAAGTTTTCACAATTCACTAGTACAGAGAACATAACTACAAAGCTATTTAAAAGATGGCATGGGACCAAATGGTTGAAATTACTCTTTTTCCATTTTCTGATTCAAGTTGAGTATGTCTCTAATATTCTGATATAATTTTGGGGAAACTTCTGAGAAATACAAAATGCCATTTAGCAACAAGGAGCAAGAAAAAGCCCATGAAGACATGAAACAGCCCTTGAAACATCAAGACAAGGCACAGCTAGATTTTATAGCTAGTATTCCTTAAGAAGGCAGTAAGATATAGAAGTGGGTAAGCCCAGAAAAATGCATGTGCCACCTAGCTTTCTCAAAGTCCTCATCAAGGAAAGTAGTAAAATAGCAGTGCCTTAGATGTTACTCTGGAGACCCAAGTTCATTCACACAGCCATGGTGTTTTTTCTTTCCTGAAATAATCTCTTTTACTTAGCTAAAAATAACTGTCATAGCATCTAGAGATACTAACTCAAGTTCCTTGCAAAAACTTAATTTTCCTTCCTTGTCCTGATGCCCAGCACTACAGAGATAATATCCATGTATAAACAGGTATCTCACTTGTTTGCTCTTTTTTAGAGACACAATTTGCAAGAAACCCCCAAGAGATCATTTGGCAATCTTCTCCCCCTGTGTTTCAGCAATGTATATTGTTTCTCCAGTTCCTCAAAACAGGGGATAACCAGTCTTCCCAAAAGGAGATCAACCTGTAAATTAGTTCAAAAGACTTCAGGGGCCACAAGCAGCATTCGGCAGGTGATTCTCTGCCCTTCAGATCACCAGGGAATGCAAGGGAGACAAGAAACCTCTCTTTGCTGGAATATGGCCAAACTTTTGAGACCCACCAACAGGTATCTCTGAAATATGTAGGGTGTGAGGGTGGAGGTGTGGAAAACCGCAGAACTCCAAGCCGCATGATTTTCTCCTTATTTTCTTGCTTCCTGCTATAGGTGGGAGGCAATGCAGAGCAGGTGAGTCACTGCTTATTAAGAGGTCCTCTACAAGCAGACAGAGTTGGTGGAGTCCAATTTTGGCTTCAGAGAAGCTTGAAGAAGCAAGCAATCAGAAAACATAATTCTTGCTCTCCTCTGCAATACAGCAGGGCAGTCAGGGATATCTGCTCAGCAAACATCACAAGGAAGGTACCAGGTGGGGCCCTGCAGCTGGGATTTATGGACCATGGATGTGAGTCACAGGTGCAGGAACATAGCTGCAGTATGTAATCACCACAACATTTCCCCTTAATGCAATGGCAATTCTAACCCATCTTCTCCCGACTCAGAACCATAGAATCATTAAAGTGAACCTCTAAGATCATTGAGTCCAACCATCAGCTCAGCATGGCCAGGTCCATCATCAACCATGTCCCTAAGCACCATGTCTACTTCACAGATAACAGGAAGTTTGATCTTTTTGCATCAGGTCCTATTCACCATCCCTGGCAGCCCAGAATTTACATTCAAATTATACCAGTAATTCCCACAATTTTATTGAACATTTCCAGTCCTCAATGATTCTTTTCACTTTTGTGTTTTACTCTGGTTTTCTGTTGCAGCTAACTTTTTTCAGAGTGCAGAGTTTGCTGTGATCACTGAAATAGATTTTTACAGTCAAACAGCTCTGCTTTCAGTGTGTTCTCTCTCAAACACCCTGGGGGAGTTGTTCCAGTGTTTCTCTATTACTTCGGGAACTATTGAGTGAACAGAGAGAGAAGCTGGAATGTGAAGTTAAAATAAGCTTCTATAGCTTGTAAAACAATTTTAAGAGAACCTTCCAAGGCAATTCAGGAATCAGCAACTGCTACATATGAAGTGAGAGAGAGAGAAACAACGTTCAGTTTCTACCATTCTCCTGCTGTCTTGTTTCCTCCCTGACCACACCAGAGTCTGTCCCCTCCCTGAAAACAGATTATGTGACAGGAAAAGGGTTTTAAATAAAAATATTTGATTCTGATTAGATATAAGGAAGCATTTTTTTTTATGATAAGGGTGGTGAAACAGTGGAACAGGTTGCCCAGATATGTGGTAGATGCCTAATCCCTGGAAACATTCAAGGTCAGGTTGGATGTGACTTTGAGCAACCTGATCTAGTTGAAGATGTTCCTGCTGAATGCAGCAGAGGTTGGATTAGGTGATCTTTAATGGTTCCTTCCAACCCAAACCATTCTATGATTCCAACAGCTATAAGCAGGTTTCTGGCAGTCCCAGCTGTTGTCAACCTTTTTACTTTGATGTCTTCCCGAGGGTCTCCCACTTTGTCTAGCAGAAAACAGAAGCACATGAGCTCATCACAGGAATCACAGGAATCAGTGCTCAATTAGGAATCTTTCACAAATGAGTCTCAAGGAAATGGTGAACACAAAATTTAGACAGCACAGAGAAACTGCTACCTTTTTCCAGTAGAAAAACAATTGGAAAAGCCAATATTTGGGTTGTTCTGGGCTCCTACTTTATGGATATGGCATATGTATTTCTTCCTTTCCCTTTAGTATTTGCACTCTATTGTTTCCATAGAAGATGAAAATACAAACATTGTGTCAGAATTCATTTCACTGTATCAACAGAAATACTGATGAAAGCTGTGGTGTTACATGGACTGAGACATTAGTTCCCATGAAAAGTTGAAAGAAATTTAAGGAAATCTAACTTGGGAAAAATTTCCATTGATACAGACTGTGGGATTGGCTAAGGATTAAATTATCTCAGTAACAAGTCTTCTCGCTCTCCATAAATCACATAAATTTGGAAAAATTTTGCTCTTGTTTCTTTTGAGGAGGAGGAGAGAACACATTCACAAAAAAGTGGCTGAGCTCCTGTTCATTAGGGTGCTCCTCTGGGCAATGGGAAATACCATTTCTAGATTTAAGTCTGTGATTCAGAATAGAGATTTGAACTTTGGTCACCAAAGCCAATTTCTACTCTTTTCCCCCCTTCCAAAAACAAACAAACAAACAAACAAAAACAAAAACCCAAAACAAACCCACCACAACCTAGATATCCTCATTTCAATCATACATAAAAAAACCAATAAATATTGATTTGACTCTTTATCTATGCCTGAGAGTCATATATATGAATAAGCATGGTAAGTACCTAAACTATACGAATTAATCCAACACCTCCTAGCCATGACAACATGATGATTTGATGACTCCCCAGAGATCACTGTTACCACCCTTGCACAGGAGAACCTACTGCTTTTGTATCTGATCCCTTCACCACATCTTCACATACCTCTTGCCAGCCCTATGAAAACCTCTTTCCCTGGTGTCTTGTTTCAGGAGCGACACACACCTCAGGATGACCAAGAAGAAGGAGAGCAGGATCTTGCAAGCACAAAACACCTATGATGACCCAGACTGTCAGGTCGAGGAATTGAGTGAATTCTACTACACTGAGAGTTGCAAGTCCACATGTACAAGAAAATGTGTAATCAAGTTGAAGCAGCTCTTACTTGTCTGAACTTCTTTTAAATCTTTTTCGTGCTCAGATAACAAAAGATAAATATTTCTTCACTTATTGATGCCTTGGAGAATTCCTTCTACACTGGTAAATTAGTTACTGCACGTAATACCAATGTCCTGAGACCAAATAGCTTCACGTATTTGTAACAATGTAACACTTGCAGTAATTTCCTAATATTTAGAAGCTTGAAAGGGTCAAAGACCTTCATCTTGAAACCTAATATATACAGACAGAAGAGCTGGGTTTAGTAGCTCGTCCATATTATACGTATGTGAAACTAAAGCTGGGACAATGAGGTCAGTGCTGGTCCGCACCACCCCATTGCTGCAGCTGCTCTGTATACCATGTAAGAGTCACTAGGCAGAAGTGAAGGCTCCAGCAGGGGTTTCAGACAGGAGCTCTTTCTGGAGAAGTGCAACCGGTTAGGCACTAGATGGACTTTGTTTTGTAGTAAAAACCTCAGCCCTAATCAAATTCAGTGCATAAGAAACAACTGGCGGAGAGGTGAGTGTAAAGGATTTAAATATGATGGTTCCAGTGTTTTCTTTTATCTTCGGTGAATTAATTTACTCCGAGTACCTTGCAGTTTTCCCATCTTTGCACTGACCATTCTGAGCCACGCGCACGGGCAAATCGACCTGCTCCCCTCCCGCCAGCATCCCTATCCCGTAGCCCCAGTGTGCTGCTCCAGCGTGCTGCTCCCTGGACACGCGACCTGGTCAGAATCGGACAAAGATCCCACACTGTGCCATCCAGCACCCCGAATCATCAGGCCGCTCCCGGCCGACCCGGCCGTGAGCCCCGGGAGGACGCCCCTTCCCTTCTGTTCCCTCTCCCTCGCCGCCCGCGTTCCAACTTCCCCAGCGGCGCCTCCGCCACCGGCCGGGCTGCGGCAGCGAGGTTGTCGGCTCCATTCTCCCTCCGGCTCTCGCCTGTCCGCGACGGGCCAGGAAAGCCGAAGCAGGCGAGAGGCGCGGAAGCTCCGCTGCGGCGGCTGGAGGTTGTGCCTGCGGGCACGGCAGGTGCGACCGGCACCGGCGGGGAAGGGCGCGGGCTGGAGCCCCAC
>WEIV01028234.1:81532-122822 GCA_013390005.1 Calyptomena viridis | reverse complement strand
GCCCCCGCTCCCCCCCTCCCACCGCCGCCGCCGCGGGGCGTTCGGAGCCGGGACCCTCCGGGGACCTCGGGGTCCGTCCCGCCCCCGGCTTTGAGCCTCGCGCTGGATGGGAGAGGGGTCGAGGGGCGAACCGCGCCGGTGGCGCCCCAAACTTCGCCCCAGTAAATACCCATCGGTTTTCTTTGGGGTGTTTAGTTGTCTTTTGGGGGCGAGGTGGGTTTTTTTTGCTAGTCAATTGGCTGATGGCCACAGCTGGGCGGCACGGCATCTCCTCCGCTGGCCGGTGTTGTGTGAACACCCGGCAGCTGCTGTACACTTGTCCTCTGAAACGCGGCATGGCCGGTGTCGTCTTCAGTGAATCGGGAAAAGTGTAAAGAAGAAGATCGCCTCTGAAGAACACCCTGGCTCTTACACTGCCAGAGGCATATAAGGGGCTGAGGGAGGGATGGCAGTCACTGTAAAGTTCAGAGCTCCATACATTTTTCATAGAGACAGTGCACTCGAAGTTCATGCCTGGGCGAGGCTTGTTGCAGTGTTGTGTTTGTCTTTTTAAAATACGGAGAGACTCCCTGAAAAGAAATGGAATGAACGAGGGTTTAATATTTATTACTTTAAAGATAAAGATATTTTCACTTCAAAAATTGAATTAGGCTCAGAGAAGGTAAAATATCTTTTAAACCAATCATGTCTCTCTGAAATATATTACATGATATTTTTGCTAAGTCCTGTAGGTGACATACATTTGAAATTTCACATTTTCTATTCTATTTTTTCCCCTCTACTTACTTTTGTCAAGGATTTTTTGCCTATATTTCTGTTTGTGCAAACCTTACTCAAAACTGTGAAGGTGAGAGGAACATTCATAATAAGCAGGGAAATGTGGTTGTAAAGCTATGGAGTATCCCCCAGGGAAATCAGATAGATATAATACTCGAAATTACTTTTTTTTTTTTTTTAATTTCTAGATTTCTTGTTGGTAATGTCTGTTTATATGAACTATTCCTTTTGCCAATGTCGTTTTACTCTGAGTACCTCAGCAGCCTCAGTCTAACAGATCTTCAGACGAGATCTAGTAGAGCATGTTGCTTTACCGGAGGAATGCTTTTGAAGATGAGGCTCGCTCACTCGAAATCCTCTAAAGTTCATTCTCTGTTCTGGGCAAAAAGCCAGCTGTTTTCAGCATGAGCCGAACCTCAGTTGAATCGGATTATGCTGCTAAGAGATTCTTCTGTCTCCTATTCCCCCCATGGCAACCACATGTTTCCATAAGTGGAGAGAAGATGAGTTTCATTCTCGCTGGCACTCCTGGAAGTGGAAGGGACAAAGCCCCCAAGGCTGCCGTGCCTGGAGCCGGGCGGTACGAGGTGAGCTGCGGAGCTGGCTGCCCTGTGCAGCCATCCCTACTGAGTGCCGTCACCGCGTGGGTCCAGCCGTAGCAGCCCCTAAATCGCACACTCATCTGTGTCCTATGTACCTCTAGCACCTACTCACTGATGTTTCCATGTCCTTCGTTAAACGGGCTGTTTGTTTGAACTGCGGTCGGGTGAGTATTCTGGAAATACTCAGACAGTAGCAAAGGCTTTAGGTAAGAGATGTGTTTGCTCTGGGTGCTCAGTGGCCATTTCAGACTAATCCGACAGCTGAGCGGATCAGGACAACTGTGTTTGTGTAACTTTATTCCTGCTGATTAAACCAAATGAATGCATACCTGAAGTCCAATTTGGGATCTGCCAGTAAACGGGGGGCTGTAGACAGCTCCTGTCCTCAGGAAAGCCCCCTTATTTGGCAGCCCCCTTTTTGCCAATGCGGAGGGAAACTGTAGGTCTGTGCAGACATCGTGACAAATGGATTTCTTGCACATGCAGGTCCATCATAAATGCAATGCCAAACTTTTGCTGTGTCTAATGAAATTGTTACCAATTACTTTTCACTTTGTCTCACTACCACACCACACACGTAGCATTGCACCATGCCATGGCTTCGTGCTTTTAATACTGAAGCTTAGCCATGGTGGGTTTTTTCCATGATTAGACAAAATTACTGGGAGCAGCAATTAAACAGCATGTATTCTGTTTAGTAATATTAGCAGTGGACTATATAATACAGTCAGTAGTGACTGATTGAGAACAGCATTTTTTACCATTTTAATAATTGCTCAAGATGCTGTTTGTGTGGCTCGGTATCCCTCACAGTCCTAGCAGTCTTGGCCTTATTTCAAACACAGTGCTAAGTATTCTCAGCTCCCTTGTAAGTGCTTGTTCATATGTTGACATTCAACTATGGCATGTCTGGCATCTTCATTAATGTAGCACCCAAATGGATTAATTTCACCAGAAGCTGAATACAGAATTTGTAAACTGTGAAAATGTTTGGGGTTTTTTTTGTTAAGCATTTCACCTGCCAGGTGAACGTGCTAGAGGTTAAATTGATGACTCCTTCTGTCATTTACCCTAAGAAGCAATTTTGCTTCTAGCATGAGGTCTGGTTTTAAGTGTTGATTTACCAAAATTGTTATGTGAGTTTAAACCTAGGTCCTCAAAGCACTGAACTGTCTTGTTTTTTTTGCTCCCCAACAGCTTCTATAAATAAAAGGAAAAAAACTTCTTCATGGCCACTGGAGTTCACAAGGGAGCAAGTTTTTTTTCACTTTTGAGTTTCTGTCAATAAACATGCATAAAGCTGTTGTAACTGCAGCTGAAGTGACTGGCTAATGCACTGCCCAGGGACCTGGCTTAAGCCTAACTCCTAGTGCCTGAAGCATAATCCTTAAGATATATGGGGTTCTGACCTTGCAGCTGTGCTATGATCCTGCTTGAAACCTGGAAGGACTTGTGACAGGACCAGAGGTTAACCAGTAACTAGAGGGACAACCCGGCACCAGTAAAACTTAAAAACAGGGCAGCAGTATCAACAAATTTTTATAAAGGCATGCACCTACATCTCCAAGTAAGTTGAACATTCTCTCCGGATATGAGGACTTGAGCTCTCACCTCAGCTAAACCAAATTTTAGAGAATTTAAACTCAAAGTCATTCCTTTTCCAACTGAGTCTCCTGGAACTGCTGAAATTGATTTCCTGCAGTACTGTTGGCATCCCTTGGTTTTCAGCTCCAAGAAAAGAAACCCAAATTCCAATGGTTGCAGCTCTGGCCTAAGATCTGGGAGAGCTGTAGGTGTTATACTCCCAACGCTGTCTGTCTTGTCGTGGGGATTCAGTCAGAGAATCAGCCTCTTCCATCACATTTTTTCAAAGGTGGGAAAACTGAGGTACTGAAACTACTCTAGCCAAGACAGGACATGGCCCGTCATTTCTCAAGCAAGTGCCTAGGATACCAAGAGGAAGAATCAGGATCTCTTTTTCATCTATCTGAATGACTCTTCTGTATTTGCTGTTTGATTTATATCAAACACATACTTTTTATGGTAATATTTAATATAACATTTTATTTATGTTAAGCCTTTTTATTTTATACCAACATTGCTTGATTATTATTAATAAATCAAATATTACTTTTTTTCTTTATTCCTGGAATGAAATAGTTGCAGCTGGAAAGAGTGAGATCTTTCGTTAACACATTCTGCTGCAACACCAGATGGATCAGCATTAGCTCAGAGCTGAGATTCATCCCACTTGTTCTGGTATGGTATCCCAGAGAGGAGTTATTCATATTTCTGGTGAGTTTGGGTTGAGCACCACCCTGAAGCTGTAGTGCTTCTGTCTAGCTTATTTGAAATAACCCAGGTATCTTGACAGGCAGAGTTGCATTGGGAAATGGTGACAGCCTTTGTTATGGTGCTTTTGGAGGACAAGCAACAGCCATGGAGGCAGAGTGTTGGTTTGCAAAAAAGTCCTTTACTCAAAAGACTTTTAAGGCTCTTCTTGAGTGAAGTTTATTGTGAGAGCCAAGTACTCCATCCACATCCCAACACATGTGAGAAAGATTCACAGAAGCGACAAGTTTCCGACATGTGATGCTGACTATGATAAAAAGAAGCAAGGGTAGAACACAGCCCCACAACCTTTGTATTATTCCCTAGCCTTCATGCACCAATGTCCCATTTTGGCACCATCATTGTCATTGTTACAGATAACCACGGCGTCACAAGACAACGGCTTAGGAGATGAGAAGTCATCAGTCTATGAGCATACTGTATCTATTCATACACGCTAGTGGATGCGCATCTATGGAAAGGCAAAAGAGCTGTGGGGAATCTCAGGAGACAGCTCGTGTACAGTTCTCAGACAACAACTCAACTCAGCATCTAATGAAATGATAAGAGCATGAAGGCTCACAGACAGAACTGCTCTCCCTGCTGGCTCCTCACTCCCTTGCCATGCATGTGATGTGAGACATCCCACCTGCATCACACAAGCAGTGAGGAAGGTGAGGTTGACAATGCCCATTATTCACATTCATCATAAAACTATTTTATATTTCTTGTTATTTTCAAAAGGGAATATACCAACTGACTAATAATTTTTGCTCTTGTAGGGAAATATTCACACACACGCACAGACAGGGAGAATTACATTGCAATACCATTGGAGCTTGAGACAAGCAGCTGCATCCATATAAAAAAGATAGATTATACAATATAGAAAAAGTAAAATTATATAGAATTTATTCATTTCCATCACCTTGGCTGAGCAGCAAAGGCACAATAAAAAGTACAATAAATAATCTGTGAATGCCTTAGCTTACAATAATACTAGGTTCACAAGCAGTTCAGAAGCAGAACATCTGGAATAGTTCTGTTTCTCTGGAGGAGAATGGGGAGAGCTCCTGTCTCACATATGATTGCCTCTTCTTTGAGATTTCCCTTGCTTCACTGCTGCAGCTATCATTTCAGCAGTTTGTCATAGCAATGCAATCACAGCAGCTTTTTGACGTTAGCAGACATTTACCTACTTGTCCTTTTCCTAATTTGCATAAAAAATAAATGAATCCTGCAGAGATTAATTAAAAACAGTATTAACTCTCTTGCTTTGCTTGTAGCACAGGTCACTTCCAGACTCAAAACCTCAGACTGGAAAGAAAGCTGAATCTTGAAAGCAACAGCTCATCAGCTCAGAAAGCTGCAGGGAGGGAGACTGTTATTTCCCTTGCTTATATTCAGTACCAAAAAAGCAAGCAGAAAGAAGTCCCTAACCCGGTAGAAAAAGAAATAAGCTTATAATAGTTGTGTGTTTCTGGTTTTGTGCAGCCTAATAGCATTTTCAATCTACTTGTTCTTTTCAATAAACCACATTAAAATTACTTTCATTTGTTTTGTCGTGTGATTCTTCTCCTTCCTCATTGCATAATTAAATGTTAGCCTACAGTATGCCCTAATTTAAGTGTCTCTACTTGTCCAGAAATAACAAGGTTTTTAAATGATCCAGTTCTTCTATTGAAAAACAGTAACTCTTCTACCTGTTACTGTGCAGCAATCAAAAAATGTGATACAGATGCGAAAAATCAAACCAATTCCTTTTGATTTTGAAGAAGAAAGTCTGGAAAAGTCCATTTCAGGAGGAATATGAGAATATAATACTGCTTTATTTCTTTACTTACTTGTACTTTACACAAAACTCCCCAATCTTACAGGATCTTCTCTGCCTTGGGGACTCAGGGAGCAGGTTGGAGACATATTTTGACCCACAACCTGGGAAATGTTTTGGAAACAACACAGTAGACAGAGCCATTCTATTCTTCTAGGAGCATCTGTTTCCCTGCCATGGGAATGAATCTTTCCCACGTCTCTCCTGGGACTGCATGCAAAACTATTCATGTATCTAGGCACGTTATTGGCAATTATCATACTAGCCCAATGACAACTAGAGATCAACTTCCTAAAATTGGAAAGAAGGACACACCTCACAGCAGAGGTGGTTTATTAGTCCATTTGCAAGCCAGATAATTAACAATCTGTCAAGAAGAGGCCTGGGCTTACAAGAGTGAAGTTGTTCTTGGACTAAGAGGCATTTTGCTGCTCCAGTTTCATCACACCATTTCCAAACAGAGATAGCTCAGTGGAATGTAGTGTCCTGTGATGTATAAGAGATCATATAAGGTCCTGTTACCTCTGGGTAAACAGCATTCAAACAAACACTCAAGGCAAGAGGACAGAAACATAGAATCACATTGTCATTTAGGTTGGAAAGGACTTTTAAGAGCATCAAGTCTAACCATTAATTCAGCAGTGCCAAGGCCACCACTAAACCATGTCCCTAAGCACCACGTCTACATGTCTTTTAAATACCTGTCTCCAGGGCTGGTGACCCAACCACTTCCCCAGGCAGTCTGTTCCAATGCTGAACAACTCTTCCAGTGAAGAAACTTTTTCCAATATCCGATCTAAACCAGTGCCTTGTGCAACTTTAGGTCTTCTCTTCTCATCCTGTCACTTATTACCTGGGAGAAGAGACCAACCCTTCCCTGGCTACAACATCCTTTCAGGTAGTTGTAGAGAGTGATAAGTTCACTCCTGAGCCTCCTCTTCTCCAGGATAAACAACCCCATCTCCCTCTGCTGCTCATGATAAGATTTGTGCTCCAGACCCTTCACCAGCTTTGTTGCCCTTCTCTGGACACGCTCTACCACCTCAATGTCTTTTTTGCATTGTGGGGTCCTGAACTGAACACAGTACTCAAGGTGTGGCCTCACCAGTGCTGAGTACAGAGGGATGACCACTGTTCTGGTTTTGCTGGCCACACTGTTTCTGATAGAGCCCAGGACTGCCAAACTCCAGGGAAAAATTACAAGGCAGTTTTGCTGGACAAGAATTCCATTTGTAAAGAGGATTTCAACATCTAAGAAAATCACCTCAGGAGAAGAATGAGTGTTCATGTTGTCAGGGAAGAAAGCTGTTAGATGGACTGTGGAGAAATTTAAGGGGCTTCCCAAACAGCAAATGTGTTAACCTCTAGAGAAAACCAACCACACATATTGTATGCCTCAGTGATATTATAATGCATTTCATTGACAGACTTTTGTCCTAGCTAATAACACCAGAGGCCTCTGGGTTTCTAATTATTGCTGTCAAATCTCTCATAAGGAAACAAAATAGTTGGTCTGAAACCTAAATTAAACCTGCTGGAGATGCAATCACGACCCCAAGAACTGCAGCCCCAGCCCTGACCAAGGGTGAGCATGGTCCTTCCTCCTCCCCCAGAGCCAAGGGGAAAGGGGTCCAACTGAAGACAGGCTGCAGGAGGCAGGAGCAGAAGGATTGTCTTTTCAAGCAGTTGTCATGATGGCAGTGGCAGGTTTAGCTTTTTCCTCTTCATTTTACCTTCGCAGTCCAACCATTTGAAGCTGTACTGCTGTGACCACAGCTGTGTATTTACTGGCACTGCCTGCCTTTTTTCCTCTATTCAAACTTTTCATGTCTTCAAGCTCTGGCCTTGTGTGCATCTAGTCCTACCTGCCTTGGCTCCCACTGCACAGAGCCACCCTTTCAGTGCTGATCCATACATCTATGACAACACAGAAACATTTCACTTAATTTTATTGGGAGGAGGATGGCTGACATTTGCACTGCCTTGCCTTCTTTCTATCATTTATTACTTTCTGAGACTGTCCAGGACTGTCAGAATCGTGGTTACACCTTGAGTCTCCCCTAGACTATGAGATATACATGAACAAACATGCTTTTTTTCAGCATGATGATGCTCTAAAGACACCAAATCACAGCATCTTTAGGTTAGAGGCTACAACAAGCCAGATGCTTTATTAACTCCATCAAGTCATGGCACAGACTGCTCAGGATGGAAAGTCTCTGTCCTTGGAGGTTTCCAAGATCCAACTGGAAAAGCCATAAGGCACCTGGTCTTACCTCATGGCTTACGCTGCCATGAGTAGGAGGTTGAACCAGAGTCTTTCTGAGCTTTCTTTCAAGGGAAGTTATCCTACAGTCCTACAAATTAGGATTTTAGTAGTGCCGAGTTATGTTTCAGCAACATGTGTGTGTGTAACTGTGGGGCCAGAAAAAATCAGAAGGAGAAATAGCTGGGAAGAGTAACCTTTTCACTACTTTTGGTTTTTTTAGGATTAAATTACAGAAAAACACAAAAGGATGAGGATTTATAAAGTGACTTATTCCCACATGGGAGTAAGGAGTGAAAATAAAATATAGGTAAATAAAGAAACAACAAAGTGCTTGGCCAATTCAAACTCTTAATTACTCAAATTTATTGATAGAAATAGCAGAAATTCAGCTCTCTTGCCATAGTCCTTCCTGGACTGGAGAGAGGAGCACCACTTGGGATTATTACCTCAGTAAGATTCAACAAGTTCAAAATTCATTGACTGTCTGTTTTAGTGTATCCGTCAATAGGGGTAACAGTTAAAAAAATCAGATAAAAATCAAAATATTTCCTTCAGAGGCAATCCTGTTCAGGGATATTTACTATAGTTTTCTGGTGATTCTTTATGTCTGGTACATTTTTTTGAAATGCCTTAATCTTCTAAAAATAAAGATTGGTCGCCAGGTATTAACAAGTTCTCCTTTCAAAGTGTAAAGTGCCTTTCCATGTTATATTTTTCGCATGTCACTCTGTTTTGCAGGCTTGGTTGGCAAAACACAACTGTAATTCTGAGCAAGTGGAAAGAGGGATTGTTGTTAAGCTAAGTCTAAAAGCTAGTGCTCTGGAGGAATTAAAGGTGCAATACATAGTTTTGGGGGCAAGAAAATCACACCTGCTAGTCACACTTTGCAAATAGGTGAATTTTTTTGGTGACTAATGAAAGTTATATCAGATTCAAGGCTTTATTTATTATTTATTAGTTATTATATTAGTTCTGAATTACTGAAATAGCAGCAGACAATTAACAGGACGACTCATGCTTAGGAAGGTATCACCTACCGAGGTCATTATGTCAGCATCATCAGTGGTGTTCAAAGAAAGATACACAGAAAGTGGAATTATTTCCATGCTTAATCCTGATTGATTTCAGAGGTTAGATGTGATGATCAGAGAAGCCATGTCCCACAGTAAGTTTTACAGTCTGAGAATATGCTAATGGTTCATAAAGGGTTATCTGTATGAACATTGAATTTGGAAAGAGAGGTGGAAACCAGAGTCTATAGGCAAAAGCAATGAAGGAAATTCAGCTTTTTTTGCTGACTGGGATGCTAACTTCTTTTGACTTGTTCCTTTTAACTTGTTCTCAGAGCATATTCAACTAGTTCCCGTACTAAACAACTGATGCAAAACTTAGGTGGAAATTTTACCCCATTCTAGACTTTTATTGCAGGTGCATAAACTGCTGTGGCAAACATAGATTTTCTTCTTATTTTTATGCACATTTGTACCAAACTGCAGAGCTAGAGCCTCGCCCTGCTCTGCACTTAGGACAAAGAGCAGAGGAACAGGATGAATAATGTGCTTGTCCTGATGTACAAGCAACCGGGATTTGTCCTTTCTACACTGGGTTTAATGAACATGCCTATCATATTCTGGAAAGTATTTAACTGTCATGCTAACAGAAGCAAGAGCTATCCTCAGTGATAAGAACTACTTAGCAGACAGATATAATGCTTGTGTTGAAGTAAAAGCAAGTAAATCCCACCATAATGTGCTCCTGTACATACTGTGAAATCCTTCTGAAGGAAGCACAGCCTGGGTAATAGAGTTTAAATCCAGTTCAGATGACTGGGACTGCTTTTCAGCTTTCTCTGACTCAGTAACCCAGCACAGGAGAACTGAAGACAAAGTACCAGAAGGATGGTAGAATGCAAAAAATTTCAGAGCAGGACTTGAAGACTGAATCGTACCCATTAAAATGTATTGTCTGACAGCTAATCCTGTAAACTACTGCCTACTATCCTGTGAAAGGCCCACCAGATATTGCCAGTCTTTCTGCTTGCTGAGTCCTCCTTTTCTTTGGACAAGCACAGACTGCATTTGCAGTTTCAGATCAACTCTCTTCACCTCAACATATCCAAAGAATTTAGCAGAGAGGAAAATGGGCAGCAAAGCTAACATTACTACAGGGCAAATGTCCTTTCCAAGTCTATGAAATGCACAAAGATATTTCAAATTTTACATCAAAGACTTTTAATAAAGAGTGGAAATCCATGACACAAAAAACACAGCCCACTGTCTGCTTGAGTCTCTCTGAATTTAAATTTGACTGTTTTGAAATTACAAGGAAGATAGGTTGATGCAAGAAGCATATATAGTGACAGGACAAGGAGGAGTGAATTCAAACTTGAAGAGAGTAGATTCAGATTAGATGTTAAGAGGCAGTTTTTTGCTCTGAGGGTGGTGAGGGGCTGGAACAGATTGCCTAGAGAAGTTCTGGATGCCCCATCCCTGGAAGTGTTCAAGGCAGGTTGGATGGGACTCTGAAAAACCTGATCCAGCGAACAGTGTCCCCGCCCTTGACAGAGGGGTTGGAACTAGAGCATCTTTAAGGTGCCTTCCAACCCAAATCATTCTATAATTCTATGAATACTACCATAACAGATTATGGTATTTTCACCTGCTGGACCAACTGCTGGACTAGGAGTCCCTGTGGGTGACATTCATCCCTGTGGGTGACATTCATCCCTGTATGAGTACAAGAGCCATTCACAGGAGTCATACTCCAGTCATTTTACTTAAAATAAAAGAATTTTACTAGTAAAATAAAAGCTATGTACCTCTCTTTCCCAAGGGCCTGGATTTCAGACAGAGCGAGACATTGTCTTCTTGTTTTGTAGACTATTTAAAGGCTGCAGTACTCAGAGGAAGTGTTTACACTGAGTAGCTGGACATGAGCTCTGGAGCTGTGTTCAGTGGTAACGCAGCAGTAATCTGTGCACAGAACAAGATAGAAATCTTGGTAGGCCCCTTAGAAGCTGTAAGGTTATGTCGCACGTGTAAGCAGCTTCAGCAGCTTTCTGAAAGGTCTGGAGGGTTTAAGAGCTACAGTACAGCAGTGAAACACACCCAGAAAATGTCAGTGTGACAATTTTGTAGGTTTTCAGAATGAAACCTGGAGAGAGTCCCTGAGCAAACTCTGGAAGCCCAACCATATTTTTTTTACAATCCCTACTATGTGTCTGAAAGTCAGCACTGCTGATGTTTCTGACACAGGGAGCACTTTGGGAGTCTCTTGTGGTGTTTTGGGATGATTTCACAGCACATGAAAAGGTTTCTTCAGCACAAGGAATTGTCTGTGTACAGCAAAAATTAACGATGAGAAATGACAGCTAAATGGGCAACACTTATCAGATGGAAAATACAGGTTTACAACCATCACTGCTGCTCTCAAACCTTCGTACTCCCCAAACCATGCCCACCTGTGTGTGTTTCACCCGTTTCTACTATCTCCATACCATCTTCTTTCCCTTGTTCCACCATTTCATGTGCTCTTTGCAACAAACATCATGACATTAACAAGTTACATTTTGCTCCTCCGTAGACTTTCCAAGCTTAGACTTTCTTCCTTTGCCTTCTGTAGTGAGTTGACCCTGGCGAGATGCCAGGTGCCCACCAAAGTCACTCTATCACTCCCTTCTGCTGGACAGAGGAAAGAAAATATATCAAAAGGTTCATGAGTTGAGATAAGGACAGAGAGAGATCCCTTACTGACTACTGTTGCTGGCAAATCAAAGTGGAGATATTAATTAAATTTATTACTGACAAAATCAAGAGAATGAGGAGTAAAATAAACTTAAAAGCACCTTTCTCCCAGCCCTCCTTCCCAAGTTCTGCCTCCTCCCCTCCACAGCGGCACAGGGAGATGGCAAATGACGGTTGTGGTCAGTTGATCACAGGTTGTTTCTGCCTCCCATGGGATGCAGTTCTTTACAAACTGCTGCCACATGGGTCACTTTTCCACAGAGTGCAGTCTTTCAGGCACAGGCTGCTCCAGTGTGGGTCTCCCACAGGCCACAAGTCCTACCAGGAAAAACCTGCTCTAGCGTGGGCTCCTCTCCCCACAGGTCAGTAGGTCCCTGCCAGGACCCTGCTCCAACATGGGCCTTCCACGGGATCACAGACTCCCTCCAGCATCCACCTGCTTCTATGTGGGCTCCCCCACAGGCTGCAGGTGGATCTTTGCACCCCTGTGGTCCTCCATGGGCTGCAGGGGCACAGCTGCTCCACCATGGTCTGCACCATGGTGCAGGGGAACCTCAGCTCTGGTGCCTGGAGCACCTCCTGCCCCTTCTTCTGCACTGACCTTGGTGTCTGTAGTGTTGCCATTGTTGTTCACATGTTCTCACTCTGCTCTTCTCTGGCTCCCATCTTCATCTGCACAATAACTTTTTTTTTCCTTCTTAAATATGTTATCTCGGAGGTTTTATTATCACTCCTGATTGGCCTGGCCTTGGCCAGCAGCAGGTCCAGCCTGGAGCCAGCTGACATTGGCTCTGCTGGATGTGGGGGAAACTTCCAGAAGATTCTCACAGAAGCCTCCCCTATAACCCCCCCCTCGCTACCAAAACCTGGCCACAGAAACCCAATACACCTTGTGACTTTTCCAGTATTACATATCTGAGTGCACGGGTTAAAAAAGAAGCATGATTGACATTCATGGCAGGAGCAGAACTGATGCAAAATAGATCAATATGAACATGGGCTAAACCAGCTTCAGTACATTTATCATAGTAATTTACACCAGTTTAAATCAGTTTAATTAAACTGACTCACTTTTCTGGTAGAGACAAGGCTTTACAGTGTGACAACTTTACTCCACTGACTGGATTAAAATAATAAAAAAGAGGTGGCTGGTGACTTTAAGGTTCAAGATGATGATGAGTGACTGGTAGCATCATGGAGAGAAGCCGTATGAAGGTAACTGGATGTGCTCTTAAATGAAGGAAATGAGTCAGAAGGAAGAAATTTCCCTTAGAGTGCAGTGTTTTCTAGTAAGCAAGATTAGTCTGTTAACCCTGTGTATTATCCATATCCCTGTAACCCTTGCCTCTGGTGGTTGGTAACCTCTGAGCAGAGCAAAAAGCTTTGCCTCTTGTCAGAGGCAGCATAACTGATCATTATGCATTAATAGATGGCCACTTTTACAAAGTAAAAGTTACTTGTTTAAATCACTTTCCTCTTTAAACCTTGTTTTTAGGGCAAGTCTCACCCCTGGGGAAGGTGTAATAATACAGCTATAAGTTTTACTTAAAAATTTATATCAGTTTGGGCACCTGTAGAGTTAGATTAGCACTGATCATTAGTGGGAATTTCCTAAGTTTTAGCTTGAGTCACCTAAACTCTCTAGGCCAGCCTAGATTTTGCTGCCTCTCTGCAACATTTTCAAGTAGACTGTTATATAAAATTTCTTTATCATGATGTATTTTGGGACTCAACAAGAGATCTCTGGTTGAAATGCTCACAGGCATGGTAGGCTATCAAGCCGTGCCCTTTGCCATGGTGAGCATTTTGCTTATGGCTGGAACCAACATCATTTTTACCAAACACAGTTTTGTAGAGCTCATCACCTACAATAAGACAAAGAATGACTTTATGTGAGAAATCTTCATCATCCTCTCTTTCCAGTTGACAGATGACCTCAAAGCAAACATCGTTTTCAAGCCCCTCCATTACAGTGAAGATGACTTATTGTCATGTCCTTATTGCTGGCAGTTCATATGTCTGCACTGTGACCACTCAGAGGCTCACATCAGACATTGAGGTGATGTTACTTACTTAAAATTTTTCCCCGTGGAAGAGCTTGGAAATTTATGTACAGACCACATAATGATGCAAACCTGTTTGCTCTATCATTCCCCAGCTCCCAAAATAACGTGTCATTCTTCTCTACTGCATTATCCACTTTGAGAGCAGAGATAATTTGTATGAATCCGATGGATTATGTTAGGTAGATGTGACTTTCTGTTGCTGGTCTTCCCTTCCTTCCCCACCCCAACACTTTGGGGGGAATTTAGGTGCCTTAGTGACTGATGTTTCCTTTAAAACAAATTGTTGAAGATTGCTTATATGCAGTTTCTCATTCTGGGTGAGACTTAATTTACTCTCACCAGGCTCTGCTTTCCCAGAAAAAAAAAAGCTATCCCAAGCCCAATGATAACAAGCCCTAAAAAATTTCAAAATCAGGTGTTTCTCTCTGAGTTCATGTAAGATTTCACTTCAACTCACAAATGTTCTCATACAAGTACTTCTGTTCTTCTAATCACTGAAACTCAAGAAGGGTTGATTTTATTTGGTCCACTTCTTCCTGTCTGGTTTCCGACTGCTTTTTCTCCAGAGTTTGTCTGATGTCTAAGGAGCAAATCATTGAAAATAGCTCCTGTCTTGTTTAACTAATTGCTACACTGACACTATGAACAACAGCAAAAGAAATAAGGTAGGAGTTTGAGCAACAGTAATGTGAAATGTATGGTAAAACAGGCACAAAAGGAAAAGGACAATACTAGGAAATAATCGGTGTTGTATTCGCATCCCTCCTACCATGTTTAACAATTCTTTCTCCTTTCCCAGGAGCTGACTATCACAGTGCTGCCTCAGGATTGCCTGCTTTCTTGTATCCCACAAAATAAGTGCATTTTGTTACTGTTAGATTCCTTAATTACTGACCACTTCTATTGCAATATTAGTGTGATACATTTCTCCATCCTCTTCCAGCAAGCATTTTTGTTGTGTTCTATTTGCTTCTCTAACACTTTTTGGCAACATGCATTTTAAGATTAAATGGTTTTGTCTACCACAGCAAAGTCACACACAACTGCTGCCAGCTTGAGTTTTATTGTGGTATGGATTTTAAAGTTTTACCAAGCTTTTGCCCTGATAGGTAAAAAATGAAAGGCTCTCACTAAGTGTTTTCCATTATCAAGAAATAATCTTCAAATATATTTAGAGTTCTCCTCTAGTAATTTGCTGCCCAACTGTAATAGTCCATTAAAAAGTTAAGCATTTAGAGTTGACAGAAGACTAGCAGCAAGCCATATGGGCAGGCATCACACCTAATAAGGGAGGTTACTGAGATTTGAATCCATTTCTTCAAGCACAACCAGGCATAAAAAATAATGAGTTGGAATTTAAAGAGTACCATCTCTTGCACCAGTCTAGATAGTTATGGCACAGGGTCAGATATAGAGCTCTTGACAATAGCTAAAAAGATACATCTGGAGTGTTGTTCCGTTCAACTGGATTCCAGAAGTTTAGACTGGTAAATACAAGCCCTAATCTGAATATCTTGGACCAGTAAGCAGATTTCATTGAAAATTTGTTTTCAAATGAAGGAGGACCTACTAAAAGCTGGACCCTGATTTTGTGGCTTTGTAAGATAAGGTTTTTGGTGGCAGTATCAGCCTGAGCTGTTTGGTGGCCTTCCCTTCCTCCTCCTCACTGCCCTGTCTCTTCCTACTCTTCTGGTCAAACAAATTGCTGCCCGAGGTGCACGGGCACTGCTGTTCCCACAACACTGTGAATGTGATGAAAGAATCAAGAGAGCTTCAGGTCTGTTGCGTAAGGGGAGCTGAACTAGCAGTGTTTAGCAGTGCAGTGGGGCAGCAACTCCTGATAGTGCTGCTGTGTGGAGACTTTGTGTTGTGAAACCAGAGCTGAGGAAAGGACTACCAAAGGGCTGGGTGTCATTAGACTCCAAAGACACAGGGAGAGCCCACTGGGATCCTTGATCACTTGTGGTCTTCAGATTTCTAGTCATTCAGTTGACAGAGTGGCACTAAATTTAATACTTGACTGTCATGATCAGTTAAGTGACCTCATTTGCAGAAGTGTAGCTCCTACTGGTGTCACCTTCAGGATTAGAAGCCAAGGTTCTGGACTTATTTCTCGAATGCATAGGGCCAGGTTTGCCTTCTTGCAGAATGACACCCGGTAGAAAAGGGGTTGTGCCTGCTTCAGGAAAATCCTACTTGCTGCTTGAGGTTTGAGTAAGGAGATTATCTCTGCTTCCTCACCTGTAAAAAGATAATTACACCACCCAACTTTATAAAGAGCCTTTGCATCTCTAGATAAAATGTACTACAGAGAGGCATGACATGAATTATTCAAGCTAAATTAAATTAATTAAGACTGTAGAAATTCAGTAGCTTTTGCTTCTTTTTTTTAATGCACTAGGTTCAGATTCTGCAGTGGCCTTTGTGGCCTCAAAACATTCTGAAAGCAGAGCACTGCTAGCTCACAGCTCTGCTGAAAATATTTTCTTCGTTTTCTGAAAATATATTATTTAATTATTGACGAGTCCATTTGTGAGAGAGCTATTGAAGTATGACCAGCTCACCACAGTGTTTTTTTCTAACCATAGACTGCCACAGGGAGTGAAGAATGGAATGTCAATGCAATCTCTGTGAGACAGCAAGATGGATTTATGAGGAATTACAAGATGGTTTATAAGGAAAAAAATATCACTTGGACAACAATGTAGGATTATAAGGAGAGGTCTTGCACCGTTCAGGGAGGACCTAGACAAAACATGTACAATATCACTCCAGGATGCCCTAAATCCTTTGCATCAGTGCTTTCAGGTTAGCTGTGCTACTATCCCTGCTCTGGGCCACTCTAAGTAGCCCCTCTCCCTTTTTCTGCCCCCAAGATGCCAGGAGATGTTTCCTGCATGAAATTCTGTGATTCTCATATACTATTTATTTTGCCAAAAAGCTGCACAGCTCTTAGTAGAATAGATTAAAGAGAGGTGCCTTACATATTACATCTGTAGTCATACTCAGCTTTCCTTGCTGGAGCATAAGCAGACATGGCATTTTTCCCCAATACAGAGAACTGGAAGCTAGCGATCAGACTGGTTCCACTGATTAATTTATATATTTTTTAAACATATCTTAGGCTGTCAGCTTTTCTTGGCTTGCGTAATCCTCTGCCCTTTCCTGGAATCTCAGAGGTGTTGTGGGGTCCTTTGAAAGCAGACTTGACTACTGGAGAAATCTCCCAGCCTGGATGGGTAGAGACCGACATTGTTATCCCCACTCCTTTGAAGTTGAGTACCTGAGCCTGGCTTAACCAGGTCATTATTTTACTTTTCCTTGCTCAGATTTGTAACGAGCCTTTTATTGCCTCCTTTCAACTAACTCTATGAATTCAGCAAGCAGCAATAGGAAATGTGAGGAGGGGGCAGGAGAAACTATATAGTATTAATCAAAGGGTCTGCAGGCATTTTTCAAGTTTGCCTTGTTTTGTTACCATAGAACTCCTCGTGATCCTGAAAACGGGGATTTTTGCCTAGAGCCTATAGTAAACAACCTGTCACTGCTGTGTTTCTGTTTATTTTACTTAACAAAGGGAAAAATTCTGTCTGGCATGCAACAGAGCAGAAAGGCAGGAGGTGACCAGGCCTGGGCATGCCACCCCCTTCCTGCTGCTTTGGAGAGACTGGGCTGAGTCCCAGAGCCAGGCAGGCCCTGCTGGCCTCTACACTGTGCCTGGGGCTGTGGACACAGCTTGGAAATGGCCTCTGTCCTGGACAAGGGCAGAGGTTTTGTAATTGGTTGTGAAGTACCTACTTACCATCCAAGCCAACAAGATTTATTTTCAGAGGCAGGTATCAGACCCAGACAAACACTGTACTGCTGGAAGGGGCAGAGGGAGGGAGAGCAGCACCTGCTCAAGGTGAGGTTTTGACAGCTGCCAAGAGCATCTATTGCTTCTGCATCCACTGGCATGAAGACGGAGCCGAGTGCAACCTACCTAAAATCTAAGGGAAAGGATAAGGCTCAGGAAGATTCAGCCATCTATTTTCAGTGCATTCTCCCCTTCCTTTTCTTGGTGCAGGTGTGCTTCAGGTTAAAAGGAACTGTGATTTGGAGTATCTTTATTGAATCACCAGAAAGAGGCAAACTGCCAGGGTAAGTCTGTCTTGTAGAGCCCAGCTCTGGTGGGATTGCTGTGTTTCTGTAACAGAGTAACCTGAGGCTGTGGACCAAGGGTAGTAGGAGCACAAGCTGTGCCATGAAGAGGAGCTGTGTCTTGCTCTTTAAAGGGCTTCATGGCATCTCCTCACAGGATACAGCTTCTGTTTCTGAGGCCAGGCTGTGGTTTGACTCACAGATTTTGATGCCAGTGGCTAGCTACGAGGATGCATGGGCTGTGGTGTGGTTCTTTAGCTGCTAAATGCCCACAGGAGATTTATATTAGGGTGCAATTACAGAGTACATGTTTTCCTGTGCTCTGGTCTGTGGTGGACATCTCTGAACCTGTCTAACACCTCAGCCACACATAGCAAACCAGAACATAAAGGAATTACAGGCATTACATTTTTGGAAACATAATGGATTTTTTTTTTAATTTCACAAAAATAAATCCCAACCATCCCTGTAAAACCCATTTGCTATTTCATTTCTGTTGAGGTGAAATGTGAACAAACTGGTGGGTACATACAGATGTTCTTGGTCAACTATCTGGTGAGGTAAGGGTATTTTTTATTATTCTTGTTTCCTATGCTGTGGTCACAACAGAATATGTGAGTTCCACATACTCATTATTTGATTGCCTCCAAAAATAGATTTCTGCATATTTCATCCACCAGTAAACTTGCTTTTTTTTTTTTTTCTGTCAGTTGTGCCTGAAGCCATACCGTGCTCTAAGCAACTACTGAAAAGCTTTCATACTTTCTCCTGCTTTGCAATGAATCAGCTACATAGATGTCAGGGCCCTGAGGGCATCACAGGCCTTACTGCTCCTACCCAGCCTTTAGTGGGTCTACCTGAGGCCAGGATCCTCATTTCAGCCCAGACTAGGGCTGTCAGTCACTGCCCCACTGACACGGCAGCAATGCTGGCTGTATGTTGGGATACCTCAGTCATACATCAAAGCCTTGTTTCTGGTCCCGTCTCCTGCCCCCTCTCATTTGGCTCCTGATGGGAGCTTCTGCATGGTCCTTGGCCCTTGTTCTTCAATTCCCATGTCAAGGGCTGCTGTTGGACCTTGTTATAGCCATTGTCTCTGCCCACTCTTGTCAGACCTCGAGGGCAGCACTCACTGGTGAGGGCGTGGCCTGTGCTGGAGTCACCCTTGGGTCTCAGCTCATGCCCCTTTAGGAAGAGCTATCCCTCACCGAGGAAACCAGTTCCAACAACTGTAGAAAAATTATGGCAACAATACATCTACATCTTGCATTATTTCTGTGTGCAAGCAGTAAGCACTACTACTGACTCTGTGCTAAGTGAAGAGAAAACACCTATAGTCCAAGTCATGTGTATTGTGGTGGCTTTGCACAAAAGCAAAAGTGAAGAGATGGAGCTCAAACTCCAAGGTGTTCCTGTTTTAGAGCCATTTAAAGTCTTTAAAACACCCATTCAACTATCCATAATTTTAGTGATATAACTTACTAATTACCTGTCTTATGATAATGCCTGGTTCTTAGCAAATAGCTAACAAACCAAATCCTCTCAAACCTTCCTCATTTGGTACTTCCTTCATTCCCCTGACTATCCCAAATGATCCTCCCTGGTTTGACAATCTTACTGAGGGACAAAGTCAGTGCTCCAGCCATGGGCTTACAATTGCAAGAGTTTCTCCATGAGAAGAGACTACTCTCGTGGCATGTGATTTCCCCCACAGCCCAGCTGCCAACGCCTGGATCAGCCAGGCTCAATCCCTGTCCATTCACCCCCTCTCCTCTGAACTGTCCCCAGCTGATCCCATCTTTCCTGAGAATGCTTAAAAATAATGGCAATGCCCACTTGTGGAGCAGATATGCCATGAGACATGATGTAGTTCCACACAAGGCATATCATTTGGTGGTTGCTGAGGGGGCCGGGACAAGACTGTGAGGGTTCCAATTACCTGCACATAAAGTAAATTGTTTGTATCTCTGTGAACTGACCACAAAAAAGACACAAAGCTCAGAAACAGCTTGCAGAATACAAACAAGATAGTTATAATGATAACTGATCTTGCAACAAGTCACCTTGTTATTTCTCATTTTTCCAAAGTATAGAAATGCTGACATTTATATCTTTCAAAAAGAGTTGCATACCTTATGAACACGAGAGCTGAAGCCAGACCTCCATACCCTTCTTACATTTTGTTTGTCAAAATAACGTTTGGTAGAAGCAAGGCTCTGACAGAACACAGATTTTTGTAAATATCGCCTAAACTGCACCCCCTAACTTCCTCTTCTTTCTTTCATCCTCCTTTCTATTTCTTAGTTACTATCTTACTTTCATCATTGTAATTTCTTCAAATCACTGGTCCTTCTCGTGGTTAATTTAGCTTTCTGAAATAGCTATGAAAAAACATATTTTCTCAAAGAAAAAATAAAATGCTGACATTAGAAAATAAATCACTTCTAAAAATACTATTACTAGTATTTCATATTCATCAAGAAAAGACTGACAAAGGGCAAAATGAAGTTATCTTTTTAAAAGTTATTAATAGAAGTATGAGTTAAGAAACAAATTATTGAAAAAATATATAAAATATATATGTGTGTATATATATATATGTTAAAAGAACATGTAACTGCAAAATATCTACTAACTCTAACTGGGAAAGAGACATCAGGAGTATCAGACTCTTAGCCTAGTTTTAATTTCTCCTTATGTGAGATAATTTTTTTTCTTCAAAAATAATTTATTGAGCACAAAGCAGATACTCAATTAATCTTTGATTGCCCACAGTTTTCCCCACTGATATGAAGTCAGAGGATACACAGAGGAATAAATTCCAGCTATGAGGTGAAATGTGGGAGAGCAGAGACAGAGCAATTATGACTGCAATATTAGAACTTCCATTTTGCATTTGCAAAATCTTGTATTTTCCAAGTTTTACTCCAAGGGTCCGATCCTTGTGACTTAACTGTAGCCATTCAGGGCTGTATCAGGTTCTGTAATGTGTCACACCAGTACCCAGTTGCTGATCTAAGCTGTGTGGCAAGTTTTGTGCCATGGCTTTCAGTCTTGTGCAGATGTTTTGTGTGCCTGACATGGCATGAGTTCCTCTGTTCAGGCACTGGAACTCCAAAAACATCAGTGGCAGCCACACAAACTCCCCACATCAAAAAGGACTAGTAAAGACCAAGAAACTTGCAGGCTTGTGTCTTTCAGCTTACCTCCTGTATAAGCAAATTGTTTCAATAGTGCCATGAAGTGCAAAAGGGAGTTGATGCATTACAGATAGGCATAGTGAAAGGCAATCCCAGAGACTGAGCACACCAAGAACAGGTCCTAACCTCAGCCCAGTGCCCCTCTGAAGAAGAGGAAGGTCATACTGTTCCTGCAGTAGTGTGAGCCATGCCAGCCTTTTGAGCATTATACAAAATCCCAGAGAAGCAGGTCAACACAACGAGGAAAGATCACCCTGATACGTTGTGTATTTGCCAGGGATTGACAAGATATGCTCATGTTGTTTTTAAATTAAAGTGTGTTATAGTACTCTAGTGGTCTCTGGAGGGCTTATTGTATTCAACCATCACTATTGATTAGCTATATGTCCTGACATGTATCATGTGTACTTCAGAAAGCCAGGATTCTCATTTCCCAACTTCCTAACAGTTAAAACTATCTGATCCCCCATGGCACATCTGCATTTGCAGTGCTATTCAGTAGTCACGAGTATTCTTCCTCAGTATTTCATGTAATACTGAGGGGATGAGCTACCACAATTAAATGACAGAAAATGTTAGCACATATTAAGAAACTACAGGAAGACGGGGCTTTCTTGCTGGACACTTATCTGCTTGATTTTGAAATCTCACAACTTCAAAGAGACTGAGTAAGAATGATGAACTGGAAATATCATTTTCTACAAAAGGAAGGGACATACCCATATTTTATAAGCCGTTAGAATCCAGATTGTGAATGCCATCAGAAACAGAGGATGTGCAGTCTGTTAGTTACAGATTAAGTTTACTGACACAACACTTTTACCTGGGAATACCTATGTCACTGACAGATTAATGCCATCTTTAACAACCTAATTTACTAGATACCAATTTTTGTTTTAATCTGCCCAGCAGCTTTGTGTCCAAAGCTGCTGCCTCATGTGGCTGCCTGCTGGATGAGTAACTCAGGAGTGGAAAGAAAGAAGAGAAGAAAGGGAATTCTCAAGAGATCTGCTCAGGAATGAATTTATCCATGATACTAAACCTCGCAGTCACGTGTCTTGTCCTCAGTGTGCTTTTACTCAGTTCAAGTTCAGGTGGTATACAGAGCCTAACTAAACCAACAGGACTCTTGCCCTACCAAGTTCACTACCCTTGGTTTAGGCTGTTGTTTTTTTCAAGTGGCCTTTTCCCAAAGAGGGGACTACAACATCCACTATCAGAGAAACAATACAACCCACTGTTATGGTTTGACTCTGGCTAAATGCCAAAGACTCACACACATCCAAAGTTTCTGAGAGAAGGGAAAAAAACTTCAACTTTTGTGATAAGGATTGTAAGCAACTTCTATTAACTATTTCACAAGCAAAACAGGCTCTAAATTAGAATATGAAGAATTCACTACTACTAAAATCATAGCTTAAGAGTTTAAGAGTGAGAAGTTTGATAGATGTTACAGACACCTTTCTCCCCCCACCCCTCTCTCTTTCAAAGATCTTTCTCCTTCCCTCAGTGGCCCAGGAAGACAGGAGTGGGGGAGGGGTATGGTCAAAGGTTGTTTTTTTTCCCGATGATCAAAGGAAAAAAAAAGTCCAACCCCAGGCTTTTCGCATGGGGGTTTTCTTCCCACCTTGTGCATTACTGACAACAGCTTATTCAGGTATTGTTGTCATGTAAGTCACTTTACCATAGGTGCAGTCATTCAGGTGCTGCTTGGCTGCTTCAGTGTAGGTTCTTACAGGCCACCAGTCCTCCCAAGAAATGCTGCTCTGCTGCTGCATCGTAGGTCTCTTCTTCCCACGGCCTACAGGACTCTATCAGGCCCCCACTCCAGGCACAGACATCAAACATCCCACAAGATCACAGCCTCTCTTTTCCAGCACTTATCTGCTCCAGCCTGGAGTCTTCCAGTCTTCCATGGGTTTGCAGGTGAATCTTTGCTTGCTATGGTCCCCCACAGGTTGCTGGGGCCCTATTCCAGTGTTTAAGGCATCTTCTCTTTCTCCTTCTCTCCAACCTTGGTGTTAATCAAACTTCTCACTCTCCTCTCTCTTAAGTGGCCATGATGTTCTGCCTAGCATTTTTTCTTCTCCTTCTTAAATATGTTATCACAGAGGCATTACCAGCTGACTTTGACTAGCTTGGAGCTAAGAAATTTCCAGCAGCTTCTTAAAGAAGCCTCTCTCACAGCCCCCCCAGCTAATAAAAAAAAACCCTCTGGCTACTTAAAACCACAACACCCACTTCCTCTGGAAGAACCTCACAAAGCAAATAAAATGCAGAGGTTTCATATGTCCCTCTACCAGGCTCCACTTATTAATCCCTATTAAAAGAAGTAAATCTCACCCAGGAAGCAGCTCCAGTCCCCCTTCCACTGGCAGCCCACCTACAAAGGCTGAGCTGGGACAGGGCAAGTGACAGGGACAGAATCTTGAGGATGAGCATGAGATGCTTTATGGGGCACTGACACTGCAAATACATACATAGAAGCAGGCATTTGTGACAGTCAAGCCCCATGGGCAGGGATGCATCTCGCTCCTCAGCCACCTCAGTGAGGCCTAATGGAGCATGGCCACAGATGAAAAGATGTTATGGAGGTTGCATTGCCCTGTTTGCACTCCAGCAAACATAATTTTCCTTCCTTCTGTCTAACTTCTCTCATTAAAGCTTTCTTGGCAGCTGTTGGTGGGGCAGGGGGGATGGAAGGCTCCTGGCACTTGAAGTGCATCCTGCTTTGAGAGAGGGCTCGGTGGTGAAGGCAGCAGACTTTTCACAGCACAGCACGGAAACAGAGGCAGCAGAAATTCTTTTTACACTGAAGAAGAAATTCTGTGTACCAGAAACTTCAGCTTTATTTTGGCCAAAATTGTTTCTGTAGTTTTGCTGACTCACCTCCATGCCATAAGATTCACAGCAATAGCAGTGCGTGGAACTGCCAGCAATGCAAATCTTCCAATAACAGAAGTTGCCTCCCAGGATAGAAAACTAGTATTTCTTCTGCTCAAAACACTATATGGCCTCTTTTAATAGTTTTACTATTTGCCTTTGCCTTCTCTGAGTGCCTACCACACAGGATGGTAAACAAAGGCACCAGTTTCCTTATAACAAGGCATCGTGCTGACAATACATTGCATTTATCTTCAGGCTTCTCTGGGGTGCTTTGCGGGATGACTGGCCTCCCTCATTCTTTCTTTCTTTACTTTTAACATGGTCCGGGAAAGAGCAGTGTCTATTACTCCTTTCTCATTCTTTTTCCTTCACTTCAGAACACGCAGCCCTCTTTTTTTTTTCTGCATTTATCTCCTGAGAAGTTAAAAAAATCTGTGGATTTTTGAAGCATAAGGTCCTTTTTTGAAAAGTTTTGAGAGGTGGGTATGACATAAGCAAAATAATTACTTTTGCTAGTCAAATTGGCTCAATTTTGGCTGATTACTTTTTTGAAGCTACATTTCAATACAGCTCTGATCAGATCAACCATTTTCCATAGCAGTATTTTTTGCCTGTGTGTTATTTTAAGCTTATCATTACCATGGGACTTGAATTCATTTGGAACTCATTAATAATCAGTATAATTCCCTTTCATTAGAAATCTCTTACTGGAGATTGTCACAACCACTTGTTGTGACAATTCCCATGAAGTCACCATCTTTGTAGATATACAGCTGGTGATGATACAATAATATGTAATTTTACGTTAAACTAATATTCCCTAAAATAATAAAATACCTTAACATATTCCATGCATAGTTAATAGAAGATCAGAAGGCTGAAAGGTACAAATAGACAATTTTCTTGGTTATCAGAATTCCCCTTTTTGGTTTGGCAGAGTAGAGGGATTTTATCTTGCATATATATTCATCTTTCTTTGCACAGTGTATTTTTTTGCCATATATAATGGAACTCACAACATGAAACATTGACACATAGCCAATGAAGACAGTGTCCTTCCCAACAATAACAGAATGTCTTGGCAGTTCATCATGTGTGAAGTGAAGATTTTTTAATCAAAGACACTGAAAGCCTGTGAAGGAGAGAGTAGATGACCAAAAAAAAAAAGGAAAAATATTTTAAAAGCGTACTTTCTTCTTGGAGCATGGACTACAGTCTTCAGTGTTTCTCTCTAAACTTTCACTGGACAAACATATTTGTATCTTGACCCTTTTCACAAGTTAGTGGTTTTTGTAGAAATACTTGTACCAGGCTAACAAAGCTGTGCACAAGTATTCATGCTGCTCTCAAGGAATGTCAGTATGTCACATTTCCCTGAACAATAACAGGCTGTAGAGCAGGAAGAAATTTTAAGCAGCTTTGAAAAAATGTGGAACAATTCCCTTGTTTTTTCTCTCTTCCATGTGTATAATTACTCCACTATGTGCCAGAAAACCAACACAATTTAGTTCTGCCTAAATCTGGTGAGACTAAGAAAGAGCCTTTTCTGTAGCCACACTTCCTCTGATAACTTTTGAATTCTTTTCTGGAAGACAAAGAGGAAAAGAGCAGTCAGCTAAAGCTGGGTCTGGAAGCAAATCGCCTTATTTGAAGAAGAATGAGGACAGGAACAAGGACATGTCCTATGAGAAATTTATTGCCTATTTTGTTGTCCAGACTTGATCCTATATCAAATATGGCAAGCATCTGAGGACAAAAGTTTCTTTCAAATGTGCACAATCTCCAGCGGCATTTCTGTTGCTACAAATCTGACTATTTTCTCAAGAAATTCCTGACTGTCTCTCATAGTGTTTGAAGACTCCACTTTCAAATTACTTCTCTCATTTCTTCTAGCTCTGTGGCGGGATACAATAGGAGGCTGCCATTCCTGTTGGCTTTCAATGTTGGCTTGATCCACAGGAATAATATCTGATGCACCAGTAACTGTACAAAAGTGGTAATGACTCTATGTCAGGCATAGGGCTGCAGCTCATCCGCCCAAATGCAATGTGGACGATTCTCTGCAAACTGGTCATCCAAACCATTCTGTGCTGTGGCAAAGGGGCATTTTTACTGAGTTTGTCTCAAGTAACTGCAAGTGTCAGTTTCTTTCTATGTACCATAGTGAAAACACAACTGACACCTTAGGAGTCATGGCTGCCCTCTGGGAAGTGCTACCAGGAGAAGTCAGACCCATCCCTGATGACAGTGCCCTGGGACCCTCCTTTGGTTTTCAGCATGAGGAGACAGAGCTCACGATAAAGAAGAGAGTTTCCTTAAACTCCTTCACAGCTCAGATGCATTGTGAGGAAAGAGACCTTCATCCTTCTAATGAGCAAATGTGTTCAGAGTAAATGCACTCCTTGAAGGGCGTTAATGCTTTCATCACCACTGGCTAATGAGCCTGAACTTGCACCTTGTACTAGATACTAATCAGATTCCTCTCTCTATACTCTCTAAAGCAGTGCAATTCACGCTGCCAGCAGACAGTGATGCTATTTAAAAATAACCACACTGGAAGTTCTTATTCAACATTTCTGTCACAGGAGCTGGTAAAAGACTAGTCACAGGCAAGAATGGGGCCCATTTTAATATGCATTGCATTCTTAATTTCTTTTAAAATTATTATTATTCCATTTAAAAATCAAATAAAAAGACCTTTAATTGAAGAGTAACTACTTCTTGTATAATGTAATCTGATCTTTTCCCTCAAAATTTCAAATTACTTTAGGTTTTGTGGGGTTTCCTCGCAATCGTTTGCATAATCTACAACACTTTATGGACTTTCTTACTTGCATAAATCAATTTCGCTTCTTGTTCACTTCATCACTTTCAAGGAGATTCTTTTCTGCTTTACTGGACTTAAATTAATCCTCTGGAGGAAGCAGTGTCATGACACGGCCAGCATCAAAATCTGCATAATGAAAGCAATTTTTTCCATTTAAATTGGCACTCAAGAATATCACTGCTCATTAGTAGACTTTAGATCTTTTATTTCATTTTAAGTGAGAAAGACAAGCATTCTTTTCCTAATATGAGTTTCTTGCATAATCAGTGGCCCAGATACTTTTAAATTTATTGCGGTGTAAGTTAGATTCCTAAACACCTTTAAAAAAGCAGTCTGTGTGATTTGTAAAGTATTAACATTGCTAGAAAGACTATCAAAATTGGCAGGCTTGATCAGAATGGTAGTCTGTCTCATCTGGTTTCTCTCTGGTGTTAAAATTGATCTGAGAAGATGGTTGAATAATGGATGGATGTGAAATCACTTATGATGAAAGGGGAATTTCTGCTGGTGTTCATCTTAGATGAGGCTTACTATGAAATCCGTACTGAAATTTTTAACTGAGATGAGTGCTCAGTATAACAGCAGAGCTTCAGGAAAAAAAAAAACTCTTAGGTTGGAAAGGGGTGAGATGCAAAATATGTGTTGCTTGCCTCTTAGATACTAGCACACAGCTGCAAAACAGCCACGTCTGTTTCACTAGAAGTCTCCAGGGATATGCCTTCCAGGGTAGATGCCTTCACACTCTTCCACAGTCTGAAGGCTTTATCATTAATAATTCTGTATTTGTCTTTCATAGTTTCAAAAGAAGTATCTCTGGGTGAGGAAGAGCACTTCTTGTCCTTGGGCCTGTAACACAGCTGCAGCTTGAGCTCCTCATGTGCCTGTAGCCTTGGTCAGGCTCAAGACCCAGAGGCTGCCCACTGTTGGCTTGTCTCTTTGGCCTTGCTTCAGGCTGTCGTGCATGACTCAGCTCAGGCGTCCCTGGACAAAGCTACTGATTTAATGGTCTCAGGGAATCCGTGGGCTGCACTGACCTTTTCCACCCTGTCCTGTCACATTTCCTCGCAAAATATGTGTATTACTGGGTTTGGTCCAGTTGTGAAAAGTAGCATTTTCTTTCTTTTCTTTACTTCATTAGGAACTCTCTGTTTCCATTCGAATATTTTACAGGATCAAGTAGCAATGATATCTGATTGCCTTTTGTCAAGTTTCCTGAGTTATGAATGAGAAGTTGTATTTGTCTGCTAAATACGATGATAAAGAGCATTTAAAGACTCAGAGGAAAGTGTTGATGCACCTATTTCTTCTGCGTAAATGTGTATTTTCCAGTCACTGACTATTTCATTGTCATTACTATGATGTAGAAGGAACACAACTGAATAAATTGAACATAGAGAGCCTCTGATAAGAAAATACATGTTTCAGAAACAGCATTGAGGGTTATATTTAATTTAGTAACATTTGTGAGAGACTTTTTTAAAATTACTTTCCTAGTTAGCATGTATTATTCCAAAATACATGCCTTTGATTTTAGAAATTGTCAGAGGAAATGAATAATTGTTTCACAACTGTTAAATGTCTTGTTTGTCTTACATATTCAGTGCCAAATAAAAAAAAAATCATTATGCAAAATTCACTTATGCTAAAACTTGAAAACGATTTACATGCTAGAAAAGTGGAAGACATGGTGATCTTTTTTTATTGCAAGACACATTAAAACCCAAAACTTCCGTCTGACATGTTTCAAGGTACACATTTCTGTTTCATTTTCCATCAGTCTTCCTCTAATTCTCTGATCTACTGTGAAATAAACAAAAGAGTGCTTTTGACCCTGGATAAGCATTATTTTCTAGTTTGTTTATCAATGTTTTTTGAGCGAGATACCTTGGTTGGTCAGATGTATAACTGAATAGACTTAATTATTTTTGGAAAATGCATCCTATTTATACCAATATCTTTTGAGAGCTGCATTTGTGAAGACACTCACATTTTCTACGTTCATGGACAAGATGCCTGGATCTGGGGCAAAAGGAGAAGAGTGGGGTTAGTGACAGTCCATCACTTGAACACTGTGAGAGTGGAGAGAGGGAAGTTTCACTCTGTGTTGTTTCAAAGCTTATGTTGCAGTTACTGAATAAAACAGTCAGTGTGTGTAAAGGCATGGTGCATAATTTTCCATTTCCTTGGTGACTATGCCCAAACCTTGGCAAGAGGGGTATAGCCATGTTGTTGAAAGTTGGGGTCCTTGCTCAGCCCTTTGGATCCATGTTGGTAAAGCAGGCATACACCACACAGCACTGAGCTGTGGATAGAGCCACCTGCCAAAGAGATGTTGCTTTCTGATCAACATTTTCTTTCTGTCAGCTTTGAGCATCATCCTGCTGACAGTATTACCACTAGGTACTCCCTGTTCAGGGTTCTGTCTCCCTAGTCTATAACCCTCTCCAAGCCCTGTACAAGGGAGAACAAGGCTGGTGGTTCCCCTACATGTTTTTATTTGACTAAGTCAGTTTAAAACTGACTAAGAAATTTTTTTGCTTCTACCAGCCCTTAGGTCTTCTGGCACAAGAAAACTATTTGACCATCTTGTGCCATTGTGAACAGCAGACCCCTAGACCATGGGTGTGCAAGGACAGTGTATTGCAAAACAGTGAAAAATCCTACTGCAAAAAAGTTATGGGCCTATTAGAGCTGGAGGTCCTGTGGTCAGGATGGAAACTTCCCTGTCTCCCTGAGGTCAGCAGTTTGAAGCCAGAAAAAGATCCTGCTACACAGCAGTCAACTGTGTCAGACTCTAATATTGGGGGTTTTATTTTATTTATACTAAGTTTTCAAATAAAAACAGAAAGCATGCTCTCCATCCCAGGAGTTTTTACTCTAATGGGTTGTTAATGAGCTATCAATTACTTATGCAAAAGAAAATACAGGAACACACATTCCTTAGATAAAGGTTGTCTGTGTTTAAATGTTGGAGGCTTTACCTTTCTCACCTGGGTTACTGGCCCTTCATACATTTTTGCACTCACTCTATTACAAGGTCTAGGATGCAACACTCCAAGCAAGATTGTTATATCTGAGGATCATGTACTCATACTCTAACCTTATGTAACACTGGCAGTTCCCTGTGTAGGTTGATAGGTAACACTTCTCTGCTATGGAGCAGTCCCAGTGTATTATCAACTCTCAAGCCCTCTTGTGAAGCACACTAGCAGTTAATCTTATTTCTAGAGGCACCGTCTCCTTCTTGATTGTGGATTCTTGAATTACAATGGCTAAAAAGCATTTACATCCATTCACAAGAGGACCAGAAGCTAAACTTTCTTCCATCCACCCTTTGTTATCCCCACAGTGAGGAGTGATCATTGTCATGAGCTTGACCTCATAATGAAATCAGTGACCTTGAAGGTGGCACAGGCAATACAAATCCTCTTGTTCACCGCAAGTTTAGAAGCCGTTTGCCTGACTCCTTTGATCAGCTTCCTCATGAATGAGAAGCCCTCAGCAAGACCTGCCTGAACCACTTAAGTCGCTCCCTCCCATATGTCGAAGAAGAAGCATTTGTGTGGCCCACGAATATCAGGATTGCTAAACACAGTCCTTGGGCTGCTATGGATCCTTTTCTTTCCTCAGGCTCCTCTCCTACATATTCCATCCCCCATTAACCCTTTAGTTGTCCCCAGGCTATCCTCCATCCCAGGGAACAGCATCCTACCGCTCACTGACTTCTCTGTCCCACCTCCTTCACTGCCACCTGCCAGAGCTCCCCATTTTTGGGCTGCCTGAGCACAGCAGAACACAGAGGTGCTAGTAGTGGAAGTGGAAAACAAACAGTGTAAAACAGCATAGAAAATAAAGTAGAAATGTAAAAGTGTGAAACAGTATGGAAAGGAGATTTTTATTTAAAGAATGTATTGCTTTTTTTCCAGTTTGTGTGTGTGTGACTGAACCATGTCAAACAAGCTCCACATGCTGGAATTAGCCAGGTTGCTAAGGGTTAAGGTATTTATGAACTTGTTAAGAGTTCAGAACATTATGCACTGTTCACAATGTTTAATTTTAACTGCCATGCTAGAGAGAATCGTTGATTACACTATCAGTTTATTCTCATTGAATTGTTGTATCTTTTTTTTTTTTTTTAACAGCACTATTTCTGTGTTAAAAAAGATATTTCTCCTAATTGACTGGAAATGGAGGATTTTAATTAGCTAGGCTTTTCATGCAGAGGATTTCAGCTGCTGAAATCCTGGGCCAGTATACGGTTAAATGTCAGTCTATAGATTAATGACTTTACTGAAAACATTTTATCACAGATACATAAAATAAATCCCCTTCCCAGAGAGCCACAAACCTTCTGTGCCATTGAGGAAGGGAACTGTACAAACCAATAAAACCTGATTGCTCCTGCACCAGCAAACACCAGCGATAAGACAAAAATCATTATAAGCATCAAAGTCGCTAAGCTCCTTGGCTAGTGCTGATGTTGTGGGGCTGAAATATGAGGTGTGCTGCCTATTCAGGGTGACTTTCTCCATAGAAGCTCAGACCCTGTGCCTTCAGCTGGCTTTCTCAGCACAGGAAAGGAGGGATATGTGCTTTCATGCTGAGTGTATGTGAGTGAGAATATCCTGTGCTTCTGGAGCAAGAAAATAGATGCTAGTTTTTATCCAGAGTTTAAAGCTCAGTTTTGGATGCTCAGAGGCTGCTGCTGGGATAGACACAATCTGGACTCTGAGCTGCAGAGCCCCAGCCAGACATGTTTCAAATTTATGACAGCTCTGAATTAAGCCTTAGGTGCTTGGTTTTTTAAATTTCCGATTTCTCTTCCTTCCTTAAACGTAAAAAGCTACCCACCCCACCTTTCCCCACATGCTTTCCCCTTCCTTATAGGATTCAACAAATAGCTGGCTGTGACTATAATAAGATGCAGTAAACGATGCATCTACTGACTGACAGTGGCATCCACAGAACATGCAGGAACAAAATGAACAGAGATCTCTCCTGGAGCACACACATTTAGCAGTGACAAGAACAGTGCACTGAATATTACACAAACGTTTGGCTGCATGAGTGTTAAGGCTTGATTGTCTGCAGGTAAGGAAATTAATCTGATGTTTAGATTAGGTTCATGTCTACACACTGTAAGTACAGATTAAGTGGATTTTTGTCCAGAAATGAAATTGAAGATGCTCAAACCCACAACCTTTAAAATGCTCTCTTTTCCAGGACTAAATCCTTAAGGTTCTAATTGTTAAACAGCCAAAACTTTGTCTCAATGAGGACAGAAAAATAACACTCTTTCACCGGCAGAAAAATGCATCTTGGCTAGATGGGTGGCTCCTCTGAAACTGCTGCCTCACTGTGAACATTGACCTGCTCAGGAAAAAAAAGTATATAAAAATAATTCCTTCAGGTCAAGAACTGCATCATCTTACATTACACTTTTAATTTTTCAATGCAAGACTGACTGCTGTGTAATTTTGCAAAAGCAGCTCTCAGTAGTAGGAGCCATGTTTAATTTAGCAAGCTGAGGGGCATAAATTCCTCATCCTCAAGGAAGGCCCTGTACACTAATACCACGAACATACACAAAATATCCCCCTACTTCAAAAATATTAGGCTGCAAAAACCAGGCACTGAAGAGATACCACTGCAGTTATTTGTACAACTTTAATTCAGTCCACTTTCATGACTGTTGTGACACAGTCTTACACAACCTTTCTCATTTGGTCTTCTGCACTGTGAAGTGCATGGGAAAAGGTAAGGACTCATTGAGCAGATGGCCAGTATTTCATTTTCTTTCCTTTTTTCCCCCAGTTTTTAGCCCCAGACCTTGTCTATTGCAGACTTTTCAAACAATTTCTGAATAAAGATTTGTCTATTTTCCCATGGCGTTTTCTTTAGCCTTATTATTACTTCTGACTACTTCAGACACTGGTTTACTTGTACTTTCTTGTAGATATTGCCTCCTTTGGTAGGTGGAGGATGGAGGCACTGAGAGATCAAAGTCGGTGTGGTGTGTGCCTGACTGAGGCAGCTGGACCTACTTTCACTGGGGCAGCACACACAAGAGTAGTTTAGCTCTTCAGGACACGGTTTCCAGTACTTCAGTTGCAGGTATTATAATATCTACAATGGAGGGGAAAAGAAAAGGAAGATCCTATAGAAAAAGGGATATGTCAGATTCTGAGACAGTGACTGTACTTTGCAGTGATGAAGGAAAATAATGGAAAGATGATTCAAGAATAGCCAAACTCTAACTGGTACTGGAGCCACTATGGAAAGCCTGTAACAGAAGCTCTCCCAGGTGTCAGCTGCCTGTGTGCACTGGGGAGCACCAGGCTGGGCCACATCAAGGGAATATAACCTGTTCCGGGCTGCTGCACAGTTTTTGCTTCCCAAGAACAAAGCCTGTGTGAGAAGACTTCCCCCACCACACGGCCCAGCACAGTTGTCTGTTCCAGTTGCAGCTGAAGGGTCTCCTCAGTCATGTCTCACCAACAAGAGATCTGCAGTGCATGGGTAAAGAGGAAGCATTGCCTTGTGTGGGGAGGGGTCTCGTTGGGACATCCCAATTTCCCAGTACTCTTCCTTGAAGTAACAAGCAAAAGTTACACAAAGGAACTACACAAGTTCTTTGGTTCTGCCTTTGCATCCTAAAATACATAACTTTCTACCTGATACTGTATGATCTTCAGTTACTATACAAAAATAAACTATTTTCAGGAGAATGAGGGAAAGCTGAAAACTTATTTATCACCCAACCATTATAATGTGGTTGATGATCAAACAACCTGTGAAGCTGAGATAATTTTCTTCATCTTCAAGTAGCCACTGGAAAGCCTCATTACATGCTTGAAGTTGCATTGCTTAGCAACAACATTTCAGAAATTCAAGTTATCAGCATGATCACTAATAAGACGGTAAGCTGCAAAAGAATCCTGAATAAACTAGATTCATTTGCATTTCAAAATAAATGAGAGTAAATGTCAGATTGTGTTCTGGAGTATATGAACTCTTCTTAGCACAGATATATTGCATTTGCTCAAGCATTTGTACAATAGAGACAAATCTGAAATGTTTCTAAAATTTTATAAATACAGCATATCTATGGGATCCAGACATTTTACTACTCTTCAACTGTTAAATTCAGCTAAAAAAGTCTGCTATCAGCAAAGCATGCTGTCAAGAACAACACACAAGAGCAATTAGAAATGTTGTTTTCTATGGCAGGACACGAGAATGAATGAAGAAAAAGATACAATTAATATGCTGCAATGTATGAAATCCATTCGAAGGACTATTGGGTTTATAAAAATATAGTTCAGGAACACTTACTAAACTTTATCTACATTCAGGGAAAAAATTGGTTAAATGTCATATGAAATGCCTTCATGGCCTCTGTAAAAATGTAGACACTTGAGAGCAGCATGGTTCACAAACTCGGAGGAAGTCTGGGAGGTTTCTGCAGCCCTAGATTTCTGGTGAAACGTACAGAAAACAAAGTTGTGGGAGTGCTCAGTGAAAGTGAAATGAATGATAGCCCAAGCCTATCAATAACATTGCCTTTCTCACCTGGTTATAATATTGAGCTGATCAGCAACCAAGGACAAAAGTACCTGTTAGTGACCATGAAGCAGTTGTTTTGAACTTGTCCTCATATAATCTCCAGAGAATTGATCTTGAAATATTTCTTTCATTCATTCACTCACAGGAATAATAATACTGGGAGGAGAAACACCACTTATTCCCATTCCTTTTGAGGCAAGCCACTATTACCTAGAGGTCAGAGCTGAGACATTGTCTTACTTACCTACTTGTAGCCAGTAGGCTCCTTCTCTAGCCAGCACATGTATGGATGTTCAGGCACTTCCAAAAGGTACCACCTCCCATCGGTGTAAAACCTTCTCTTTGGCTCCTAGCCATCTTCAACTCACTGCTTCAAAATGCACACACTAAACTAGAGAAGATTAATTTTTTCTAAGAGCACCACTGGGACAAACAAAGCCACTGCAGTGACAGCTCTGAGAGCAGGAAGCACGGGAATGACCTTAGGAGAGCAATAAGGGTGCGAGGGGAGGCAAGCAGACAGGAAGAGTATCCAGGGTGAATGTGTCACAAAGCAGTGAAGGGAGGCCAGCTGAAGCTTGCCAAATCCTCTTTATTATTCTTAATGTATTTAATATTACACACTCTACATCTCATTACAGTTACAGCTAAATCCTACATCTGCTGCTAACTACTAACATGTCTACCCTACACTACCTCTACCTTCTACCTACCTCATAACAACGTCTGCCAACAACAGCAATAGCTATATTAAGCAATAACAATATTTACAATATCCATCCAGTTATCTGAGGGTTAACTGTCCATGAGCTGTGCACGTGTCTTCTGGTCCAATCACTGCTCTGGTCAGGCTGTGTCCGTGAGACGTGGTCTTGCTGCAGACTTCTCTGCTAAACATGTTTTGATTACAGGCTGCTTTGCTTCATCCATCTTCTCAGTTCACCTCACCATGCATCCCAACATGAATGTAACCCATGAATCTCACCCAGTCCACCACAGCAGAATCTTTCAGAGCACTTTCTTTCCACAGATTTCCTTGCTTTATGTAGGACCCAGAACACAGGATGGAGAGTATGTACACAATCAACAGTTGAAACTCTTAGTTTTATTTAGTCAGCCCTAGCCTTTATGCATATTAGGCACAAATTACTAGTTTATTCACTGTGGTTAATACCAATGATTTTGCAAGCTATCTTTCTAGAGTACTTTTGAGGTGCAAGGAAAAAGAACTGAATAGCCAGGTTTTACTGTTGGGAGACTGACACATGGAGATATTAATTGGGATGCCTAGTTGAGAGGTCTAAGCGGTGACTTCTTGGAGCTCTCAGCAGTATGTACCACTCTCCTGTGTTCGGAGCACAGCTCATCTGTTATGTCAGTAGCCATGAATTCTCAGCATTTCCCCAGTCAAGCACCAGGATTTCAAGCTTAGCAATTGAGGATTGTGTGTGACAAGTTTGCCTGTAGAATCTTGCCTTTGCTTAATTAGATGTGTCAGATAAGCTTAGCAAAAGACAAGGCTACTGACCCTCTCTAGACCACAAGTCCCCTTTTGCATCCAGATGGAGAGATCTTATTCCTTTAGCAGTGCTAAGATCTGTACTTGTACAGCCTGTATTTTACAATTCCACCTAGGATGAGTTAGATATGTCCTTCTCCACTTCCTCCCAAGAAAAGAACAAGACTTATCCTTCAGGCTTTCTTTTAATTTTAGTTGTCAGCAAATAAAGACAAATTCCAAAGCAAGTTTTCTCTAGTCTAGAGGTCATTCAGTGGGAGAGCTGTTTTCCCTGGAAGGGAAGAATATGAATCCAAAGGACAGGTAAACATATCTGAAGGAGAGAAAAAGAGCATGGCCTTGTAAAAGAGACAGAGGTGAGGCTGTTTGGATACTTCAAGAATATGAAGATGCGTGTCTTAAATGCCATGCTTCTTTCAAAGACTGTTATCAAAACATTTTTTGTAAAGTACAGAATTATTGATTTGCTATAGTATTTAGGTCTTTTCCAACCTAAAGCCCTAGTCTAAAGTTATCTCATCCTGCAAGCAGATATTATTTCAATTTTATATTTTTAAGGAAAAAAATAAATGCATGTGAAGTGGTATTCCCCTTTATTTTAAAGCCTAATATTGGAAATAGCTTGGAAAACTATAATTTTGAATACTGTGAAACCTCTTACATTTTGACATGCACACACAGCTCTTCTGGCCTACATAATAAAATAAGAATGGAAAATAGCTCATTCTAAACTTCAGTCATGTTTAATGCTGAAAATAAAACATGTAGACAACCTTATAATTCTCATAAATAATGATTCTATGGTCCAAAGCAATAAATTTAAAAACTGTGGTTTCTGATAACGTATTCTGCAGTGACAGTAGAAAAATAGGTCATCATTTTGAAAAGGAGAGAAGCTGTCTGTCATGTTGAACATACTAACAGGAAGTTTTAAATAGTTTCAGAGGCAGTTAGTCCAAGATATTTTTCTTCTGACTCCCATGTCCCCAGGCACAACATGTGAATGAAGAGCTTGTGGTGTCCACTGTGCAGTCAGGGTTACTGCATGTGTCCATCTCAAGGTTTGTCATATTTGGTGTTAAAAATCTATGTCTATAGGTCTGTATCACAGAACATTGATCTGGATGACCTTAACCAAACCACAAGTTCTGCTGAAGAAGAAAAAGAAAAGGAGGAAAAAAAAATGAAACAAAAGAAATGTGTTCAAAGAGCAGAAATTACTGTTGTCAGCTATGTGAAAGGCATGTTTAACTGCAAGTCCTGCAAGGTACAAGCTACCACAGAGCAGTGATTCATGTTTTATCTTTACTCAGTGAAACACAGTTGCCCTGATAAGTCTAATTTGCCAGTTTTTCAAGTAGATAATTAACACTTTGGTGGCTGGACTTCAATCAAAACCTGTGGATTACAGGGAAAAGTATGTTCAACCCGTAGCTCTCCATTAGCACTGGGTGGAGATGGTCAGAATTTGGTTTTACATTTGTCTACAAGTCTCTACAGTATGTTTATCTCTGCAGATGTAGGGTGTGGGGTAAAGCTCACTTCCACACAACTAGGGCAGGATGCTGAGCCTGTGCTTTAATAAATATTTGACACAAATCTCTTTCCAGCCAGACAAAGGCAAATTTTTCTTCATTTAGTTTACTTTCCAAGTTGTCATTGTCTGATTCGTTGTAGTCTGATGTTTTATTTTTTCTGTGATAATTGATTTATATGTCTTATCCACTTTATCATTAAGTTACAAAAGAAGGATTCACCAAATCTAATTTTATTGTGCTTTTTACTTTTTGTCCTTCCACACTCTCTAAAGCAGCTGCTTTGCAGCAGAGAAAAACCTCCTTAGAATTTTCCTTGCTCTCAGCCTTGTTTATCTTCACACAACATTTCTGAAAGTGCACTACTTGTCCAGTATCTCAGGAATAATCCGTTCTCTGCATAAACTCACAGTAATTGGCCTCCAAAAGCCAATTTAACAAGTTTGGTGAAATTCTTTCATTTCAACACTAATTTTGAAATAAAGGTTAATGGCAAAGTCAACTAAGAGCTGTTTGTTACAAAAGCAAGTAAACTGAGCTGTTTTCAGTTGACTTTGCATCAAATAGATACCTATAAAAGGTCCAATAATACACGTGCATCATAAAAATTGTTCTTGAAACATTGAAAAGGACACTTCTGACCAGAAAAGAAGTGACTCTGCTCACCAGCAGTGGATATCTAAAGACCAATATATCTAAGACCAATACTTGGTGCTTTTCCTGTACACAGCTTTGAGCAAAGAGCACTTCCAGAGGGCTATTCACTGCCCTAGTCTCAGACATTCTTTTGTTCTGTAGCAGCAGTGCCTGCACTCCTCCTCAAAATGAAATAACTGACGTCTGTTTCATTAATTTCATTAGTTCCTTCTGTAAAAGATTTATATTAAGAGCCCAAAGGTATTCTTGCAAAGCTCACCTGGCAGGAATTTCCAGTAAAAAAATTTATAGGCATAATATTGATGAAAAGAAAGGCCCGTTACACAGTGGAATTGTACTATGCCTGAGTCATGGTTTTGGTTACCCCTGGGGTACTGGGGCTGGACATGACCTAGCAATGTCCACTCACATTTCCTCCAAGAAGGAAAACAGGCAGGTGCACTGGTCTTTTGTAATGGGAAAACCCAAAAGAGGAAGGAGTTGGAAGAAAGAAGTCCCTGAAAGCAAACCTGTCAGAGACTTGTACGTTCTCTCAGTCTAGCAGTGGGAAGGAAACAGGACTGAAATGTCTGGGAATTTCCTAACCCAGGCAGTAACAGCAGCCTACTCACTTTTATGGTTTTATAGACATATATGTAGCGGTTTTAACAGTTGCAGAATGAACATTTTGAGATTTCAGATTTCTTAGTATCTGGCCTTCAGATATTCTCTAGGAGCAGAACTCGCTCCAACTTTTATTAGTTCACCTTTGCTCTCATCTATTTAAAAGTTAGGTTACAGAAATTTCTTCCAATACAATATACAGTAGTGTGTGGATCCCACAACAGTATCTTAAAAATAATATTTACTGCTTTACAGCAACACCATCTCAGTTGGATTGGGAATATGTATAGCTATATATGGAACTGGGAAGCCGAGATTGGATATAAAAATCTGACTGGGTTGGGAGGAAGTTGTTACCAATGCCAGAAGAGCTTAACAGGTAATTACCTCATATTTTCTTCTAAAAACTATACTAAACTATTCTATGGTGGACATTAACCTGGCTGCTAAAGAGTGCAAACTGCTAATAATTTTTATTTTGACTGTTTTCTCATGGATATCTTGTGGTCTGACTAATAAGACCCCCAGGGATTTTGGTGTTACTCATGGATTTCCCACACAGTATATGGTACAGGTTTGATTTTTTCCAGAGTGCAGAAGGCTTTAGTTGTTAATCTCTGCAAATTCCCACTGACCTCTCATACATGCACAGTTCTCTCCTTAACAGTTGCTTCAATCGGCCTCCTCTGTCATTCCTCTTGCAGCAACTGAGAGATGTTTTAAGCCATTCTGGAAACAGTTTTAGTAGTGGGCTTGGTCCCAAGAAAATAAGAATCTCCTCCTTGTTTCCCTATGTTTTCCCCAGGGAAGGCAGTTTTCTGTTCAGTGAGAAAATAAAGGGTGTGAGGGAATGTGGTGTAGGGCACGAAAATACTTCAGAAAATGTAATTTAGTGTTCTAGTTCCTACTTCAGCAGTTGGTATCGTCTTGTTTTGCACCTTATTCTGTTTTTGTCTAAAATAATCTATACTTTTTCATTATCTTCATGTCATCGCTCCATATACTTAAGACTAAAATTTACTGTTTCTGTATCATTTCTAGACACGTTTTGGGGGTGGGGTGGGGGAAGACTGTGCTTTCTTTTCTCCTGAGAAGATATTTTAAGCCTTTTGCTACAAAATCATTATTCAGGTAGCTCCCCAGACACAGGCTATCCTTTTACTATTTCACATGGGAGACTCTTGAGCTCCACCTTCTGGAAAATCTGAGACAAACTTGTCTTTCCGAGCTGGTTCCCGCGAAAGCTCGGTGGTTTTGGAGCAGTCGCCAACTTAACCTGGCAGAGCATCGCAGGGCAGATGTGCCCAGGCTGCCACTCAAGGCAAACATCCCCCTTGTGCTGCATTTTCCCATGTTCTCGAAGGAGAATCAAGGCTTCTGCAAAGTTTTTTGAAAAAACAGATACAGCTCCAAGGCAGGTACCACTCAATGGATCACTTGGGTGAAAAGCCCTTATGATTATTTTGATATTAACAATTGTGTCATAGCTGGGTGGAATAGCCTTGCAGACCCATTTCTCTCAGTCTGAACATCAGCACGAATAAGTTTCTCCAAGCCAAATGAGAAAATACATAAATACCTTTAATCGCATTTTTCAGCCTTTTGGATGTTTTCTGGCTTCATCAAGGTGCAGGTGATTTAAACACGCCTGGCTGACACTGACAGGTTGTTTCTCTTTGTTAGGAGAGGTTGAATCAACACTTCACATTATATTCTTACCTTGATCTCCCTTACTCAGCAACTGGACTTTTTTTGTGCTGACTTCAAAGTCACACACTCAATTGTAAGGATTTTCCTTTGATTCTTCTGGATCATCTCTCCCAGGTAAGAGTATAAGCAGCCTTTGTCCAACCCTGTCCTGAAATACTGCACAGATGAGCAATCCAGACTGAAACCCTGGCACTGGTTTTGCTACAGCCTGCTCCCTCAGGGATCACTGTACCATCAACCCTAAGCCAGAGGGAAGGAGGGGGAAGACAGTCTCTAGAGAATCCTGAAGGTGCTTTGGTGCCAGGTGGTTGCTAAAATTATTTTTGCTGATTCTATCCCAGAGAGGGACGTTGAAGCAGGACTGTCCTCCTCATGCATACAAGGACCAAAATATGTCGAGGTACAGAGTCAGCCCCCATAGATGCTTGGGCATTTGACCACTTTTTCTCCATGGCACCATTTAGATGTCCCTTGCCCCATGTGCACTCCATAGGACCACAGCTGAACCACTGCATGGGAGCACAGCAGCAGCATTGTGGGCAGTGCTGGGCCTGATAGGGAGCAAGAAGAACGAGAAGATTTGTAGAAAATTTTCTGTGATCTTCAGCAAGACACTCAGTTCTCCCCTTGGGGCATACTTGGAGAAACATGTTTTCATTACTGTAGTGGTGCCCAAAAGCAGCAACAGGCATATCCAAAACAATTGGTTACTGTCCAGGAGTACTGGAAAAAAGCTGGATATAATGTGGGCATCTATAAGTGGAGGAATGTTACATCCTTACTAGGATAAGCACAGTTGTTTAAGGCATAGAGGCTGGGTGGGATCAGGAGGGAAATTTAATGCCATTAAAAGATGTATGTATCAATATTTCATTGAACCCAAGAAAAATTCAGGTTACTGGATGTCATGTAATCCAACCTCCTATTCAATCCAGAGTCAACTTCAAAGTTACATAGGGGTCCCAAGGTTTCCTGGTGTTATTATTTTCTTTTAAAAATGCCCGTAGTAATTGCTTCTTGTTATCAAA
>WEIV01028234.1:60421-81416 GCA_013390005.1 Calyptomena viridis | reverse complement strand
AAGGGTCCCAGACCCTCCAGGGCAACCCGAAGTGTAGTCTTGATATCCTGGACTCCGACATCCTGGGATCTTGTCCAGTGAAGGGTAGCAAATCAGGGTTAGAGAGACAGCACCCTGCCTGGGCCCTGGTTCCAGCATGTGACACTTTCACTGAGACTTCTGTTTTTGCATTTTTCCTATATGTGGGTGGAGAGTCTTGCTGTAACTTATGGCTGTTAGCTCTGGTCCCGTCACCATACACCTCTGAAAAGTCTGTCTATGTCTTCTCCATGACCCACTATTAGTTTGTAACTTTGTTTCAAAAAGCACTCTTCATTTAGAGGAAAGAAGTGGAGAAGTCACAGTAGCTAGGATAACAACCGCACTGTCATCTTGAAATGTTTTGTTTTCTTTGTGTGATTCTGAAAAAAAAAATTAAAAAAGAACAAAAATGAAACAAAGTAGTACTTTCACTGCCTGAATGTCAAGAATAATAAAACTTAAGCTCACCATCAGCCTCAGACTAATTTAGTGTTTTTACTCTCAACAACACCATTACGATATTGTTTTAAAGATAACTCCAGTTCCACTCACCAGGATGTGAGGAATGTCAGGGTTCTGACACTTGATCTGATACCAGAAAATCCTCTTGCATTGTCAGAATTTGAACCCTTCATGAACACACATGACTTCCAGGAGAAATCGAGTTGCCATTGGGTCCTCCTTGTTAGAACGCACTTAATTTAGAACAGATGCCCACTGTATTTACATTAGATGTGTTATTCTGATTTAATGTGATCAAGTTGTCTTATGACAAGTATTTGCAGAAACAGAAGAGAAATATATGGGGATATGTCTGAAAGCTAAAATGAAGGCAGGTTTTTTGGAAAAGAGTTCATTGCCTGCACGGATACAAAAATCCTGTACTGAACAAGATTTGGATGCCTGCAAAAGATTTAACCCATTTGGACAAATAATCTCTGTATTGTAAACTCAACAAGGTTTTCCTCTCAAAGAAGGGAAGGAAAAGAGAAAAGGAGAGTGGGTCTTTACTAATGTACCATCATACTTTGAGGTTACTGACAGGAAGCTGTTGAAAGTTCTAGGCTCTAACAAGACTAGAAGAACCAAGTTCATCTGATGAGACACAAAACATATTTTCTCTTTCCAATTAACAAAATGTAAGGATTAAATTTTCCTTCCTCCTAATTTTTGACAACATTCTCCCAATTTAGGAGCAGTTAAGTTGATCAAGCTTCTCACATGTTCTTCTTGGTCCCCCAAGGCACTTCCTCTAATGCTACCCTTCCAACAGAACAAGCTGCAAGTGCAGCATGCCTGGGCAGGTGAGTGCAGCTTGGTGCTGCAGAAGAAGTGCATCCTTTCTAGATATGCTAGAACAGTGAGTCTCATGTCCTGCTTCCCTTTGTCCTTTGGACTCTTAGTATTGGCTAAGTATATGTGTGTAGCCTCCGTATATCTGCCTGTAAGCACAGCCATTACATTTTATTAAAAAAATGTTCCTATTTTCCCAACACTCACAGAACGACGGGATAAGAAAAATCCTGTACAAAACGTTAGTTGAAGGAAGGGATGTGAGTACTCTTCCCCGCTATGCAATGTACCCAGCAGAGGGTGCAGTCCTCCACCCTACATGCAGCTGCACAGTAAGATTATGTAAGAAGTACATGTACCCGCTGGAGTGGGTTCAGAGGAAGGCCATGAAAATATTCAGCGGGCTGGAGCACCTCTCCTATGAAGACAGGCTGAAAGAGTTTGGGTTGTTCAGATGGGACAAGCGAAGGCTCTGTGGTGACCCTGCAGCAGCCTTCCAGTACCTAAAGGGGCCTGCAAGAGAGTTGGAGAGAGACTTTTTACAAGGACACGTAGTGATAGAACAAGGAGGAACGGCCTTAAACAGAAAGAGCGTACATTTAGATTAGATGTTAGGAAGAAATGTGAGAATGGTGAGACACTGGCACAGGTTGCCCAGAGAAGCTGTGGATGCCTGATCCCTGGAAGTGTTCGAGGATGGGGCTTTAGGCAGCCTGTTTTAGTGAAAGGTGTCTGTTCCCATTACAGGGAGGTTGAAACTGGGCGACCTTTAAATGTACCTTCCAACCCAAACCATTAAGTGATTCTAAGACTAGATTCCTTTATTAAAATATTAGCAGTTTCCCAAATAAGATAGAAGTCTTCTTTTCCTTCTAAAAGGCAGACTGTTGCTCAAAAACTCAGAGAATGTCAACAGATTAGAGGTGTCTGGGAGTAACACTGATAGAGGCAGCCAGTGGTGGGTGAAAGGGAGAGGAAGAAAAGCACTGTGGCCCTGGGGTGAGGTGGGGTGGCCCCAGAAGAAGCCAGTCCTAGCAGGAGCAGTGGGACCAGGGGCTGGTAAACTTGGGAAGTGGGAGATTGTCTCCTGTGGCCTGCCCTGGGAGAATCATGGCTCCCACGTTCTCTGGTAGTGGAACAGCCACCGGTGGAGGGCAAGCTCACATCTCCTCTGAGGGGTCTCCTATGGTAGCTCTGAGATTCTGTAATGAAAACCAGGGGAATTTTCACCACTCTATGTTGTCTTTCCCATGACATCCACAGTGTACAAAGTAATTTGGGCCCTGCCTGCTCTCCTTGCACAGAAGGAAAGATGAAAGCTGAGAGTGCTGCCGGTATCATCCTTCCCACCAGTTTCCTCTCTCCTGCTACAAAGTGATTCCTGCTGAGGGTCCAGGCATCCCTATCCAAGGCTTCCCTATCTAGGGCTTCCCTGCTCACCACACTTCACACAGTGTTACAGATGTGTCAGGCAGGAAATGTGCTGTTTACAGTAGTAAAGCAGCCAGGAATACAGACTTTTGTAGCCCTTTGAGGTGGTTTTAATTAATTTCCATTACTTTCTCACAGCAGAGACAGGATTGCTTCCCTTGCAGACACAGAGGTTTTCTGCCTGTATGGCCTTGAACACTTCTAAAAGCAGGCACTTTGGCAAGGAAAAGGTGAAGAACACATTTTCTTTTTCCTGTAGCACTTGTCCACCAGTGTTTGCTTTTCCAGAAGCAAGTATATCCAAAGGAAGAGAGGGTTTTAAAATTTAAAAAGCCGAAAGGAAAGCTCCTTGCATTTTCGGTCCTAGTGCACCGAAATGTTTCCCATCAGTGATGAATAAAGCCCACATGAGGTTTCAGCCAGTGGCTTAAGTAAAATTTCTTCACCCAAATCTTAGCTGGTATAAACCACTCCTGATTAACCCTGAGTGAGTAGTCTAGAGGGTCAGGAACAACAAAAATGAAACAACTGGACAGGGATTAATTAATTTTTATTTTTATAAGGAAGACCACAAATATATATTGCTCTCTCTCCCCATATTTGATTTTTCTTTTTTTTGAGAATAAGGAAAAAGTGAAAAAAACTGCAATGTAAAAAACCCCTCATTTTTGCATTGTTTGCAGCTTCACTAGCCTGGAAGTACCCTGGGAAGTGCCTTGCAGCAGTGATCCCAACCCCTAACACATGTTTCTTTCAGCAATTATGCTATGTATGTACAAGTTGTCTTCCTGGCTTTAGAGCACTGTTGCTCAAAGACAATTACTGTTCTGCCTACTCATCTCTTTCAATCTCTATTTATGTTTGCTTTACCTGTGTAATTTTTCTCCCTTCTGCTTTGCTAGTTTTTGCAGTAAATTAGTGTGCATGCTTTCCATTACATATTTCATTTCAAACATAAATTTTCAATCAATTTTGTATATCCTAAATACACTTGAAAAGAAGCATGTCTCGCTTGAAATCCCATTTTTTCTGACATTCAGAAGGAACATCAGCAGTTTCAGCTACAGTCCTTTTAATTACTTTTTCTTTGATTAAGACAAATTTATTTCCCAGAGTTATGTGTTTGCACAAAAATTAAAAAAACCCAGAAAAATCCTAAATCAACAAAATTACACTGGTTTTGAAAGTTACCCTGGCTGCAAATATTTATCACCTGAACATCTGTCAGAGCTGTATGTCCTAGAAACATTCATACTAAGTTTTTTCTTAATGCAGATGTAAGGAATGGTGAGGAAGGGAGCTTAGAGACAAAATTATACAGCATGAGAAATACAATCTAATCAAGTGTCTGAGGTACATGGATATTAATTTTGTCTCCTGCTCTTTCCTCAACAATGGTCAAGGTTTCCTGTGTTGTTGTTTCTCCTAAATTTCCTTCCTCTGTTGCCTCAGTTCAAGAGGTTCAGGTGGAAAGAGATGTTGATTAAGTTCTGAACATAATTTCAAATAGAGATAAAAGGGTGTTTTCTTGAGGTTTTTTTGCAGTGGAGCCCAGATAACAGACAAACTCAAAATTGTTTTTATATGAAAAATTGCATACCTTATCAAAATTCAAGAAGATGTGCACACCTGAGAAGCCGTTATTGAAAGACCCTGTCTATACCCCCTCACCCTAAATGATCCACCTGTTATCCAGCTGACATCCTTCTCTTGTGGTGCAAACTTTAACTTCAATCCCTGTGGTCAAAGTAACAAATGACTGAAGAGCTTTCAGCTCATCCTGGAAATGCAATGTGTTCTCAACAAACATCTTGAAAAGAAAGCATTAACCAGATGCTTAGTCATTGAGGATAGGATTGTCCTAATTGAATAAAATACTCAAAAGGCCTTCAGGATGTTATCAATTCTGCAAGCTACAGCTTGAGATGCTTTCCTGACCCTTGAGGGACAGAATGCGTCAGCACCGTATGCCAGGTCTTTCAAGACAGATGTTTAATAGGCTTAAGGAGACCTCTAGGTTTGCTATAATAAGAACCTAAGAATGGCCCTGCTGGGTTAAACCCAAGATTGCCCAGCATGTCGCCTCTGGCAGTGGCCTTCGGTAGGTGACTACGGAAGGGTGTAAGACCTGGATGACAGTATATGGTACTCTCCCAGCCTCTGCTCGTATTCAGCACCTGAGGTAGAGATGTTTTCTTTGCATTTAACAGATCTCAGTGGATTTTTTTCTTGTGTTATTTTCCTTCTTTAGACTCCTAGTTTGGCATTTTTGGTGTTCTCTGTGTCCTACCTGCTCTGCTGACAGGTTTATAATGCACCACCTGGGCTGCCTGAGTCAGAGTGAGTATTTCTGAGAGGATACAGAGACAAAACAGATTGCTCCTGTGGGAACAACTTCTGAACAGGGCAATTCTTAGCGTTCTGTAGCAAATAGGCAGATTGGTGTAGCAAGATCACCACCAACCAGATGTAATGCACTGGAAAAGACATCCTAAGAATAACTTATATTTTGTTCAGAAGTCGAAGGCATGTTTTAAATTTCACAACGACCTTAGGCCAAGTAAGGAAGACCAAGTCCGAGAATGGCCAGGCTGAGACAAGGTCAACAGAATTGCTTTTCTCTGTGTGACTCAGATGATGTGTCACACATGGGACTGCTGTATTCTAACCACAACACACATGCTCAGCTAGGGTACAAGGCATAGCTGCAAAAACAAAGGGTGTCTTCTATTGGTATCTGAGTGCCAATAGGGTTTTTTTCCTAAAGCATGTTTTTGAAAGCTGAAAGACACTTTGATCTAAGAAGAGTTTTTCCACTATGAAATGGGAGTACGTGGCCAGTTTTCACAGCCTTCTTTTTCTGTAGGAAGAGTAGTTGAGAATTTCTGACACTGTGTTTGCAACAGGGATATACCAAGACAGCAGTGTCCATCCTCCTTTATACGCACAACAACACTTTGATTTTATCAGTGTCAATTTATAATGTTAGAAGTTCTAATGCTAAAACCAGGAGTATCAGACATTTCCCAAGACTCCTTACGGACCCAGCATATTCTCCATAGCTTTGAAATCTGCTATACTTAAGGAATCTTCTATTTTTCCCCCTATATTTTACTACTGCAACCCATCATTGACCAAGACTGCTCAGCTGATCTTGGCTGAGTATTAAATCGTAAGATTTGTTGTAGCAGGATCCAAATCTGGCAGCTCATTGGAGAAAGAAAGTTGCCCAAAGCATTCTGATGCTTGTGGTTTCAGGTTTGCTGTCAGTCTGAGCTATGTTAAGGACAAGGCTCTACACAAATTTTCTAAAAATAGTCAGTAATGTTGACTGTCCCAAAAGACCTGAGTTCCTGGAAGAAGGTGCTCAGGTCTTCTTAAAAAAATTGTATTTATCAGGCTGGGTCCCTGAGAGCATTAGGGAATCTTGGCAGTTCATTTTTGCAAGCATGGATTTTTCTGGATGCTAACTCAGCATTGTGCAGAACATAACAAATAGTATTATGTTCTAGACATGGAAAAAACTTGCTTTTTAGAGGGCTTTCCTACTTTATTTATTTGTGGGGGTAGAGTGGGGATGGGGTGTATTAAATCTGCAGCTTCTCTAGGTCAGAACATTTTCATTCTTTTGTAATTTAAATTTTTGTCTTACCTCTAAACTTAACACCTTGATATACCCATCCCCAGTCACAACTGTTTGTTGATAAAAAAACATGTAACTGAGCAATTGGCTTTGAACCTGCTCTTTCTTTTTTTTCCTTTCAAGTATCACTAACTTTCATTTTTTGTATGTTTGCAGATTCTGCAGCATAGGACGTCCTCCTGTTGCCCTTCTTTCTGATGTTAAAACACTTGCTCCATCCCTTCGCAAGTGACTTTCTTCTATCAGCCTGCAAACAACAAAAGAGGATAAAAGGAAGAAGAAGCCAGATTCACATTTTAATAGTCTAGGGACTGGACATCCCCTAGAACAGTGGAGTTTGACTGCAAAAGAGATGATTGAATCTCGCATGTAACGCCTTGTTCCCACAGGACAGCCCCAGGTGGACTTTCACCACTGGTCTTTTGCTGAAAAGATATATAAAAAAAGCGCAAACATGATCTGCAATGAAATGATATTATTCTTTCCTTTTCTTGCTTTCCACTTTGCTGCTTTCAGTCTGACAATACCATAACCTTCAGAGTCACCTTTGCAGAGATCCTGCTCCCTCTGGAGCAGCAGTGGATGCTCTGCAGCCTTTTGCTTCTTCCCTAAGGTCAGATTACAAAAGTTTCACATCTGAACATTTTTATCTTCTGGTTTGTGCTTTTTCTGACTGGTTTATGCTTTTTTCTGGAATCTGCAGAGTTTTGTGCCTTAAAAATGATACAGACTCAAACCAAAGACTTTAATTTTCTCTGCATACTATGGCTAAATAGGTTTTCAACAGCCTTTCTGGAATTTCTTCTTTTTTAGATGGGTGCTGGTGCTCCCTGTGTTCACATTAACTGCTTCAACATTAGCACTTCTTTCTACAAAAATGTGTTTTCTTAGAAAGCTGGAGCTTGGCCTAACATATGATACACTCTAACGTATCAAAGCAATTATTGAAAGCAATTTTCTAAAAAGAACCCCAATTGCACAACAGTTTATGCTTTGGCTCTTCAGATATAATCTTCTTAGACTGATAATCAACTCTATTAATAAGAACATGTTATCGCACTGTTTAGGAACATTGCAGTTCTGAATCAATCAAAGTAGAGCTTTTTTTTAACCTGAAAAACTAGACTAGACTACTGAAAATAAATATATATATTTGAAAAGTATTGTTCTAAACACATCAAAGCAGAAGCATTTATTCAAAGTTGAAAATTGAAGGTGCAGAATGATGTGATCATGCTGCAATATTAATTTCCTGCATAAAAATGAACTGTGTACTACAGATCGGAGACATCAGATGACATTTAATTGATTCCCTATTCAATAGGTGTAATGAACAAGATAAGCTGGCATGATGCCCTGGAGAATAAGACTATGAACAATTTAAGGTCAGAATAATGTTACAATTGGTCGCTTGTGGGCCTGTTGTCTAATAATACGTTCCAGCCATGGAGACTTGAGTTACCTGAGCCATCTCTTTTACAACCATAATAAAAATGAATAAGAGTAGGTTATGTCACCCATTCACTGATTTAATGTCAAAGCTGATGCTATCTGGTGGTGGATGTCTCGCTGTAATTGTCCTGATGACCCATATTTTTCTTAGTTGCTTGCAAAACAGTAATTGAAGGCAGAATTGCTTCTTTCACATTGGTCAGCAAAATGCTAAGGACTTGAGGAGAAGATGTTCTCCTCAGGTCAAAGCAAGAGCTGTATCCTTCAGGATACAGTAATGCTGGGATTACTCACACAGATTATCCAAATATGGCCACTTTTTTCTTCTGGATATTTTGTACAAGCAGAATTTGGGCCTTTGCATTATCTGTACAGTTTTTCTGGACTCGTGATCTCCTCCCTAGAGCTATTGCATAGCAATTCAAGCCAGGTATTGTCCCTAGGCAACAGAAACAGTTGTGATGCTTCCATGAAACATCACAAAGATTTGCTGTGCCTGTGTCTGTAGGCTGTATTAAGCCTCAGGCTTTCAGCGAGGGTTGCATTTTTGGTCCATGCAGAAACCATGCCCACAAAGCAACAGGTGACAGCACTGATATTTCTGTGAACACAGGGCTGATTACTTCACCAGGCACATGGTGTGTTTTGAGAGATGCCAGGTAGAAAGGTGGCCGCCAGAGGTCATCAAATAGATTATGTTGCCCTGGTAGTACTGTGGGTGTTGTGTGTGGAAATGGGACTCCAGCTTAAAAACCTGACAACTCCTTTTTTATGTTTCCCCAACAAAAAACGTACATAATACCCTTACAGGTATTGACGCCAAAGAAGATTTTTAAGATGGTGAAAAATGCAAAAAACGATCAAGTTTTGTTACAAGCAGACCCATTTCTACTCATTGTACCAAGATTTGGGATCAGATGTGCAACATCTTTAGGGACCTAAAGATGTAGGAGGCTCTTGTTGAAAACAATAGGAACTAACACCAAGGTGATCTGAAATTGTGATTAGAATAGGCACAGATACATTGGCAAGTGCCTTAAAAACTGGAAAAGATTGATAAACCTGGCCCTCACACCTGAAACAACACCACAGTAAGCAGTTGGTGTTGTGATGACTCAGACAGACTTTTGGCAGAGTGTTTGAAGTGGAAGAGCTTTGCCTAGATAGCATTTACACCTTCCCAAAAATTGTTTTAGCTGCATACTGCAGGAAGAAAAAAACCACCTCCTGGAATCTCCAAAACAAGGAGTTGTACTACGTTTCCAGGGTTTTATAAGATGGTATAACAGAGTCAACACACAGCATGTAAAAAAAGGCCTGTGATAAATCAGTTTGGGAGCTTTGCACATTTTGAAACATGGCACACCCTCAGATCTAGTTATTTGCCTCGCACACTTGAGGAGGATCTGCGTTGAGTCTGTTTCATGCCCTCTGTTAGAAGAGGCTTGGACCCAACTGAGGAGCCTACCTGCCAAACATTGCCAGAGGTAGCCAGAGACCACAGCTCCAAGCTTGTGCTCTCACAATGGGGCAGATGAGGCATAGTGAGGAGCCAACTGAGGGGGGATGCAGATACAGGCCTGGGCACTCCCATTGCTCCTGTGGGTCTGTGCTGTGAAAAGGGCTGAGGAAGGTAGGGGGTGATGAGTGTGGTGGGGTTGAACAGCCTTGGTCTGCCTCCAGCTGTGGCGTTGTGTCCATCCAAGCTGTGCTGAGCATCACCTCTGAATGCTGGCATCTGAGACTCATCATGTGAGTCTGTCCTGAAGAAAGAGTAGGTCTCCCATGGGCCCTCTGTTGCCCTTTTCCCTCCTTTATACACTCTGAGAAAGAGTTTGTGAATAAAATGCAAGTGACCCTGAGACTTGCATGCTCTTTTCCCCCAATAATTAAGCTTTTGCAGTTTAACATAGCTGTTGCTGTAATGTATTGTTGGCTAGCTGACAGCTGTGAACATTATGTACAAGGAGCTTTCTGAAAGCTTGCAGTTATTTTTCAGAGCTGATAGTTCCTTTCTTGTGATGCTCTCCTCATATATAACTCTGCCCTTGTAGATTTACAGCACAGCAGGGCAAATAACAAGTGCCAGGAAATAGGGTAGAATGCCTTAAGATCTGAAAGCATTGCTTCTGGTTTATGAATGGGATTGCAGCTTTGCTGTCCACTGCCACAGATGTTTACAAATACTTTTAGGAGGCTCTAGAAGGTGTTTCACTGATTATCTAGCTTCTCACTTCAAGAAAACATTGAGATGCTGGAGTGTGTCCAGAGAAGGGCAACAAAGCTGGTCAAGAGTTTAAAGCGTAAGTCCTATTAGGAGTGGGTGAGGGAGCTGGAGTTGTTCAGCCCGGAGAAGGCTCAGGGGTGACCCTATCACTCTCTACAACTACCTGAAAGAAGGCTGGAGCAAGGTGGGGGTTGGCTTCTTCTCCCAGGCAACCAGTGACAGGACAAAAGGAAATGGCCTCAAGCTGTGCCAGAGAGGTTCAGGCTGGACATCAGGAAGAAATTTTTTTACAGAAAAGGTTGTCAAGCATTGAAACAGACTGCTGAGGTGGTGGAGTCATCATGCCCGGAAGCATTGAAAAAATGACTGGATGTAGCACTTGGCACAGTGGTGTTCGATCAAAGGTTGGACTTGATGACCTGGTCTTTTCCAGCCTTAATGATTCTACGTTTCTAATTTAATTTACTTCTAAGTCTATACCTTGTAAAACCTGACAACTGTGAGGAGCTTGGTGTGCAAATACCTTCCACCTTTCCAGTCCCCTACAAAACCAGCAATGTCCACTCTCTGAAAAAGAGCAGAAATTAAGAGCAAACTTCTCTCAGGTTTGTAGTCACTAGCATACTGCCAGCAGAGGTGTGGTCAAGTTCTCTGAACGTACATGGCAAAACTCTTGTGCAGAAAGCTGCAGTCTCTTGTACCTGGAGGTCTCTACATCATTCCTCACATGCTGCGCTACCTTGTGTACAATGCAAACAGTTGAAACCATTGTTCCCACATCCCTACATGCCTTGTGAAGGCAAAAGACCCTGTAAGAAGTCTCACCCACAGTAACAAACAGAGGTCTTGCTTCTGTTGTAGAAAAAAATAAATTCATTTGTCCTGGGAACAATAAAAACATAGGCTAAATTAGGTAAACACAATTTCTGCATCAGGATTTGAATGCCACCAGCAGTAAAATAAGGGAGAGCAGGAAGCAATAAAACTTGGCAGTATTAAACTCATTACAGTGCACAACTATTGTGGTATTAATGAGATCCTTTTGCACATGTACAATGTGTGCAATGCAGCTGAGCCGGTGTCAGTGTAACAAGTTTTATCTCCTTACTCCCATTCCTATGCACTTTTAAATTCAAACTGGAGATGATGCATAAACTGAAAGTTAATTTTCTTTTCTCTTTCAATTGAAAAGAAAGACGCCCCCCAAAAACTTATCTTCCAGCATTGCTGTCACCTCCCACACATTTTACATATTTTAAAGATTTCTTATGAATAAAACCACACATGTGCATTCAAAGGAAGTCAACTTTTAATTTATTTGGAAAAAAAAAAAAGCTTCTTAACAAGGGTAGACTTCTTGATTGGAAGAACTTGAAAGCCTTACTAGCAAGGGCTGCAGCACTGCAGGTTGAGAACCTATTGCATAGAGAGAAGTTTCCTCTCATGCCTCCACTTGTATGGGGGCCCCTGCAGGATGAGGGGGCCTGTAAGGAAAGACGCTGGTCCTCAGTACGTTCTCTTCTCAAGAAGGTTTGATTCACATGAGAGCAGAGGGGGTGTGTAGGACCAAGTGGAGGCTTGCTGTTGAGGCAGGAAAAGCAGGGTTTTGCAGAGGTGAGGACAAGGTGACAGGTGGCTTTGGGAAAGGGAGCTGTGTCTGGGAGACAAGGTGCTGCCACAAAGGGCTCCTTGCTGCTGTGTGGGCAGGCACCACCCTCATCTCGGCCTTTCCCCTGAGGTGGATCAGTCAGGCTCTGCCCAGCTCCTTCCTGGGTACAAAAGTCAAAGAACTAAGTCAATACAATGTTCAGAGTGTCTGGAATTGCTTTGAGTTTGCTGCGGCTTGAAAGGCTTGCAGGCTTGCAAGGCAGAGAGTGTTGTAGCCAGACAGCTAAATAAAATGTGGTCAGAAGTAGCTACACAGAGATAATTGCAAGGTAGTGATCATCATCAGACATGCTGTTTTATGCCTCCAGAATACACTTGCACAGAGAGGCTCATCAGACTGAACAGGACTTCAGTAATGAAGCCAAGGGTTAGGAAATGGTCTTGCCATTGCTGGACAGCATGGGGTAAAATCCTGCTAGTCCTGTGCCACCATCCCTGGTGTTGAAGCAATGAAGTGGGCAGTGAGCTGAGCCCACTCTGCAGCTGACATGCAGCATGCACAGGGTTTGGCAGGGAGTTCCTGAGACAGACTGCATGGGCTGTCAGCTGATACTTGATGAAGATTACGATGTTTTGATCCATTAAAACAACTTTAAAATATGTTAGTCACTCATAAAACTCACAAGTTGGGTCTGTGAAAATCCAAGCTTCTGCTCTGAAAAATAAAGGGACCAGCAGCTGCTTCTGTCAGAATGAAACTGCCAGGGTCTTCTCCAGGGCAGCTCCGCAGACTTTGATGCTTTCTGTCCAGACCTGGAGTGTGTGTGTCTTGATCTGACAGTGTCCAAGGCAAGACACTTGGTCTTGTCTCTGAAACCTTCACAAGTTTTCTTTCACCCCTCAAAGCTACAGGTTCAAGGTGCTGAATTAGAGCAGCCCAGCTCCGCAACAGACTTTGCAGGGATGGAGTGCTGGAAAATGATCATGGAGAATTGAACCCCAGGTTGAACTAGGTGATCTTCAGCCATTCTCCTCCTGAGCAAAATTTTTCCACGATTCTGTAATTCTCATCACCATCTTATACCATGTTCTTTCAATGTCACTGTACCATCAAGAATCAGGACCAGCATAGTACTTAATTCTGTGTAAGACATTGTTATTTCCATAATGCCAATATGCCCTCCTGGAGTCCCATTTCCAACAACATGACTGCTCTGTCATGATGGAAAGAGGAAGTTTTATTTGCATTTCAACTTCAAATATTGTAAATTGCAGAATGACTCATGACATCAGTTTAACAAAAACATTTTTGCACTGCCAGATTTAGAGAGAGGGCCCCTTAGTAATTGCATTTTCAGACACCTTTGTGCTTGCAAAAAAGTACTAGGCACCCTACCAACAAAGTGGCAACTTTTGCAGAATTATAGAATATAAAGCCTAATGGGAAGCTTTTATCTTTGATAGCTGAACTCAGAGAAAAATTTTCCATTAAAATTACAGCAAACACCTGCAGCCAAATAGTAAGAAAAATGTTTCGTTTCAATTTATCAGCTACTGGCCTTCTAACATTCACAGAATCACAGAATTATTTAGGTTGGAAAAGACCTCTGAGACCAAGTCCAACCTCTGACAGATCACCACTTTTTCAACTAGACCACAGCACTCAGTGTCACATCCAATAATGTCCTGAATGCCTGCAGGGATGGTGACTCCACTACTCCCCTGGGCAGCCTGTCCCAATGCCTACCCATCCCTTTTGGTGAAGAAATTTCTCCTGATGCCAAATCTGAATCTCTCCTGGTGTAGCTTCAGGCCATTTACTCGTGTACTATCCCTTGTTACCTGGGAGAAGACTGACCTCCACTTTGCTACAACCTCCTTTCAGGTAGTTGTAGAAAGCAATAAGGTGTCCCTGAGCCTCCTCTTCTCCAGGCTAAACAATCCCAGCTCCCTTGGCTGCTCCTCATATCACTTACCCTTTAGATCCTTCACTGGCCTTGTTGCCCTTCTCTGGACACATTCTAACACTTCAATGTCATTCTTGAATTAAGGGGCCCAGAATCGGACACAGTACTTGAGTGCCAAGTACAGTGCCAAGTACAGGGTGACAACTGCTCCCCTGATCCTGATGGCCACTCCATTTTGAACACAAGCCAGGATGCCATTGGCCTTCTTGGCCACCTGGGCACGTTGCTGGCTCATGTGCAGCTGGCTGTTGACCATCACCCCTGCTATTTAACGTAGTAATACGGTTCACCATTGTGAACTGTATTACAAAACTATTGTATTAGTAGTGTTTAGTTCAATTAAATATTCCCCTAAAACTGTGTTTTGTATACAAGCAATCCATTAGGGTCTCCTGCTATGGGTGGGGGTTTTGTTGGCTTTTTTTTGGGAGGAGGGGGTTGAGGGGCAAATGGCCAGGAAGTATTTTTGCAGACCAGGGTGATAGATATAGAAAACTGAGAACTGACTGACTGCACAGAGTTGGAGAAAATATGCTATATTAAAGCAGTAAGGCTTGTCAGGAAGATGAAAGCCCTGGCTTGTATTCACATTCAGCCAGTTAGATAGTGCAGCAAAAACCTCCAGGCAAACAGTTTCATTAAACATTAATTTGTGAAGCACTTCAAAGTTAAGGTTGAGGCATGCTTCTGTATAATACATAATATTATTCATCATCTAAAAAAGTTGTTTTGGATGCAATTAGGGAATAATCCTACAGCTCTCAGCAGTGATTCAAGAGAATTCAGGGAGGTCTTGCATCATTTAACACAGACAAACATACAGCAGAGGAAGAGCTTGCAAGTCTCTCTCCCTTTTAATTTGTCAGATCTGAGGGGAAAAAGGTTGTGGGGTTTAAAGCATGCCTTTGATTCATTTACTTTAACATTTCAAGCTTATCAAAGTAGCTTAGCTCCTGGAAGACAGAAAACAGGATTTGTTTACACTCATTCATGGTATGGTGAAAATTGGACAAACAATAAGCTTCACAGCAACACTAGTTAGCTTTTGCACAGGATGAGCTAAAATTCAGGTCTTATTCTTCAGTTCCTTCCTCACCCCAGTTTTATATGCACATGCCAATTTACATGCCAATGAACAAACATGATTAATAGTGAAAAATTATTTCAACTATTAAGACCAAAAAAAGTCATTTTCTTCAACACATGGGAGTATTCAGGGCAGTTAGGATTTCACACACATGCTGAACTCATGAAATATACAAGGAATCAAACCAGCAAGATATGCTTTTGTGTAGTTTTGTACAGTACTTTAGAAAGCATTTACAGTATATAAGAGTATACTTCCTTCTAAAAAGAATGACCTTTATTTTACATTTTACTTGGTTACCCGTATTCATTCAGTGCAGCATGCTATGGTGTACAGTTGCTCTGTGCATATTGATACAAGAAGTCCTAAAGAGCACTGTAATTTCTAGAACTGTTTTATAGGCCTACTTTCTGTAACAGCTGTATTATTGTCCATGTCCCCAAATTCCCTGCTGCAAAGCAACTATTTCAGAATATCGTGTAACTCCTTTACGAGATCAGTTACTGTGCATCCCTGGAAAACTATACAGAAACTTGAATCATTTGTCCATGAGTAGCAGTTACCATGAATAGGAGCTCTTACTTCCATTGGGGCAATTGAAGATAAGTTTTCCACCAGTTTTAATATTCTTTAGTATTGAAATGACAAATTAATTGCAGCAAGCCTCCACTGCTGACTCCTAAAAACCAGCTGAGGTAGGAAACCCCAGCAGCATCACACCTAACAATGCTCTAGAGCCAGCTTCAGTTGAGGTTGGAAAGCATCTCAGGGGATGATCTAGTCCTACACCCATCCCCATGCATCCCAACTTTTTTTTTTGAAGGAGACTCCACCACCTCTCTGGGCAACCTGCTCCACTGCCTGACCACCCTCATTGGAAAAGCTTTTCTGATGTTTGAACAGATTCTCCTGTATTTCAGTTTGTGCACATTGCTTCTCAGCCTGTCAGTAAGCACCATCACAGAAAGCCTGGCTAGATTTACTCCTCTTCCATCATGTGTTTATACATGTTGGCAAGGTCCCTCCTCAGGCTTCTCCAGGCTGAACAGTTCCAGTTCTCAGCCTCTCATGGCCCTAATCATCATCATGGCCTTCTGCTGGACTAGGTTCTCTAGGTCTGTGTATCTCTCCTACCAAGGAAGCCCAGCACTGAACCCAGCACTTGAGAGGTCTCTCCAAACCCGAGTAGAAAGGATCATCCTTATGGACCTGCCAGCAACATCTTCCTAACACAGCCTGGGAGATTATTGGCCTCTGTTGTAGGCTGGCTCATGGTCAGCTTGTCACCACCATTTGCAATGCATTTCCAAACTTACCTGAACACCAGCTTCCCCTTTCAGCATCCAGGCACCACTCGGATAGCAGAGGCTTCTGCCACACCACACCCCGACTTCACCCTGCTCCACAGCAGGGCTGGCAGGAGGCCCAGCATAGCTCATGGCTCAGGACTGACTCAGTAGCAGGGAGAGGAAGCATGCTTTTCAGTAGCCAGGAACAAGTTTAGCAAGTTCCCAGGACTATCAAAGAAATATTTTACAGTAAATGCTTTACTATGAAAGCTTTCATAAGAGTTTCTAAGTAGTTGGAAGTGGTAGATAAAAAATTTGTCTAGTTCTTACACTGGAGTGCAAAGGAGTACACCATTTGAAGTTCTCTCATTTCCTCAGAGTGACACAGCAACATCAATCAGGCTGCATCTCCCCGGCCAAACCTCCAAAAGTACTCATGTATCACCATAGCCTGTAGAAAGATTATAGTCTTTTATTGATTTGTTTTACAGATTCAGCTTTCAATAATAAAGTTCAATAAATCAACTCCCTAATCATAAAAACTCATTTTACACATTATGTACAGGTACCCAAACAGCATGTCATAGCAATACCATAGACCTTCACACAGAACAAGCTGGGGAGAGGTGCTAACTGCAATGACGTACATTCAGAAATCAAGTTGTGGATATGCACAGTGCATTTGGCACACCTCACTGAAGATTGCCCACACAGGGACAGTAAAATAATCCCAACTAAGTGATAATGTGGATTAGTTCAACTACATTAATTCCAGGAGGAACACTTAATTCACAATTAAACTAGCCATCAGAAGAGATTTGATTAAGTTGAATCAAATGCAGCTGAACTAATCATTTTAGTTTCATTAAGCAACCCTCCATAGACAAATCCTAGGCTTCAAGATCTGTCTTCAATATTAAACAAATCTTTTTAGCTGAGATATGCAGAAGTTTGAGGACCGAGTGGAGCCCAGGTAATAGAAGTATTCATTGGCAGTTTGATAAAAATATAGAAAATACATGACTTTTGAGGACTACACTAAGCTTTTCCCATTTTATATCTTTACTGCAAGCACAGTAACTGCTTCAGTGACACAGCAACACTTACATAGGGCAACTTAAACACAACCTTACATTTTAATGAAACAAAAGTCATATTACAGATAAATTTCAATACTCCAGTTAGCTTGTTGCAGGGTATCTACTCCCCACAAAAAATTTAAACTTAACATTCAGTGAAAAAACTTGCCTATGGCAATGACAGAAGCCAGAAAACATTGCACGACTGTTAACCTTCTCTGCCATAAAGGACCTGGCACACACAAGAGACCAGTCTGCAAACTGTGCTTTGAGCATTCAGGCTCATCTGGAAAGCTATTTGATGTCAAAACCATTAGTTAGTTGATTAAACATACCTTCCTCTTTTATGAGATAAAGCAGACCACAGATCTCTCCTGTAACTGCAATCTGATCTTCATATGACAAAAAACTGCAGCTCATTTATGCAATCTGCTTCATAACATTACATCAAGCAACAGTCAAAATACACCATTTCACGAGGCAGACATTCACTCAAAATGTGACAATTCCCTTTTAAAAGCAGTTATTTTCCCTTCTAGAGACATGGCTATCCCAAAGGAGATAAAGCCACTCATTTTAAAAAGGTGGGGGGAGAGGGAAACAGGAAACTTCCAGAATGAAGCATCCAACAGTTCTACAGCCTGCAGGGCAGAAGGCTGCAGCATTAATGTTTGTCACCAGTAATACAGCTCTAAAGATATTGCTTTGTCCAAATGCTGCCATAAACTTTCATTCCAAATTGCTTCCAACAATAAGAATGTAACTCAAACAGGGCATTCCAGGATGAAGACAATTTAGCCAATGTATCTATTTAGTTCTCAGTTTTGAGATACTGTAGTGCAGCTTTACTTCATCTTCCTGCTTGTCTGCTGCAAACTCCCATTCAAACTTCTAATGCTCATTTCAGAACAAATCTGATAAAAGGCCTAAGCAGACTCCCTTGCTAGGTACATCAGCACAAGCAGCAAGTCACATTATCCATGCAAGTTGACCCAGTCCATTTTCCAATCTTTCAGCAAGTGAGGCCAGAGCCTTAACCTGCTTGTTACCTTAGATGAGCATTTTATGAGGAAAATAGGTATACAAACAATACATAGTACTGTTTATGTTTATTCCCTATGGAAAGCTGAACTGCTAAAGACATGTTTCACTCAGTATTCCTAGTCCTTTCATTCTACTTCTTAAAAAAAAAAAAACAAGTAAAAAAAAAACGGGTAGTGCTACACAGACTGCCTAATCCACTTACCATAGAAGCTTCCATTCCTTCTTATGGAATCTTCTCAGTATTTTGGGAACTTGACACTTACTGCTGCCTTAGTCATCTCAGTCAAGTAGCAGTCTCTATTCTTAGTTAACAGAATCAATTTCTCTGGAATTCACATATTACATAGTATATATATATGAAGATAAACCATTAACTCTGAAATGCCTGACCATGAAGAATTAAGGAGAAACAAAGATGAGAGTTCTTTCTTGGATTTAAGGACCTTCAGGGCATGTGCCTTCTATTTACGTTGTCCTGTAGATTTCTCAACACTTAATTCTTGCACGTTCTTTTGGTCACTTGGACATGAAAGCGACGGTAATTCAGCTTTGAACAACTTCACTTATAAAACTGTCTTTTTTCATACATATAGTCTGTGAATTCCCCGTCCCCATAGATTCTCACGCATTCACACAGACTGTCTAGAAAGGTAAGACACTTTATTGAATTTTTTGATAAATTAAGAAAGGGCTATGAACCAAACTTATGGGTCACAGGTGCATGTAAACAGACATCAATTCCTTCCCATAGAAAGCCTGACTCCATGTGCTCAGCCAGAAGTCACTTTCCCCAGCGCTGCTCACAGGCTGCATAGTGATGGAGGGCAGAGAAAAATTCTTCATAGCTGATGTTTAGGTGGGAAGGCAAAGAACTGAGAAAGAAAGTTAGAAAAGTTAAAATAAGCTTTTATAAACACCATGCTATTTGTATGGTCAGTCAGGAATATCAGTAAAAGCAAGCTATTGTCCATGTAACCTTGTGAAGTTGTTCTTAACAAGGTTATTGTCACTCAGTTCTAGTCACTAAACCAGCTGTTAATATCTTATCTTGTCACCCTTAAAATCAAACCCTCCCATTAGAGCACACAGAGCCCTTCAAATTAGGGAGAAAGCTGAAGCAGCACAGGTGTGGTCTGGTACTTCAGTGCCCTGTAAATGCTCTCACATTTAAGAAGGACAACAAATCTAGTCAGTTCAGTTATTGCTAAAATTGGAAAGGAATCCAGAGGCCTGATCACCTTACATTATCCCATTTCCATTATATTCTTAGCTTCCCCATTAGAAACCTGTAAGCTACTCAAAACCAACATAAGGAACACTGACATAACTGGGAATGGACCACTGAGACTAGGTGGCGACAGTTGTTCTTCCTTAAACCTGAAGCATGAGGTCTTCTGCTGTTGCTAATAAAGACTCAAAAGGCAACAATGAATGTTTGACAGGTTTCATTTATTAATTTTTAAATACCCTCAAATCAATCTCTTGTTCAGACAGCTCTCTTCTATCTTTCTTATGGCTATTTCCATAAGCTAAGTCCTTAAACACTTGTTTAGCTAGATACTATTCCAGTCTGTTTCACAGTTTTACAAGCAACTCACATGATCTCTGTCAGTCTAATGTGCCATGGAAGGAATCCTAATGTGCTGTCCACAGGACCAAACTTCAAGACTAAATCGGGATCAGGAAATCCATTTGTACCTGTAATAACAAGTTAAATCCTCTGATGAATTTAATAAACCTTAATTTGTTTTAGTTCTATACCCTAAGACATCTGTTTTTTCAGTAAGTATTTTGTTGGGGTTTTTTTTAATGAAGCTCCCAAGGTCAAGTTAACAATTAAAAGCCCAAGAAGACAGACTAGTCTTGCAACACCTAAACACAACCAACTAAACAAAAGCAGCCACTGCAGGCCCAGCTGGACTGTTATTTTTATGTCAGGTAGTTTTCAGAGACTTGTTTTGGAAGTGACATGGAACAGTTACATTGTTTTGAATAACAGCAAACCTTAACAATGCTGTTTAATCTGACTTACTCTAGTTTTGTCCTAGTAAACTCTATTTTAGTAGCACAGAACATGCTGTACCTTGACCCTACCTACTGCAGTACTTACTCAACTATGTGGAGCTGCAGTCAAGTAAAGTAAAAGGACTGTTAACAGAAAAAAAGCCTAAGTAGGTTTCACTGAAGAACAACTTGGTATTACAGACCATCAAGGAAACAAGATGTAAAAAAGTACCTTGTTAGATGACTTGTCTCTTTCTCAGTATAGGGCTACACCGAAGTTTTACTATGAAATTTCAAGCAAACTGTTGCAGCTGACCTATTTCTGGTTAGATGAGGGAGGAGGAACACAGCAGTATTTTTTTTCCTCCGTTACTATGTGGACAACAAGACCCGTTCCAGGGCAGAGCTAGATAACAATGATGAATTTCATCAGGTGCCCACACTCTTACTACCTATACCTTAAAACCCCAGCCACAGATATTTCCCTAGTGAGAGCATCCTACTCATCTGCTGAAGCTGAAGACAATCAGTGGCCAAACACTATCACCTCTGTCCCCTTCCCATATATTTCTGCAATGCCCAAGCCACTCCAAGCTAAAACTGGCAGACAGGAAATATGTTTAGAATGAACAACCCAAGTTCAGCTTTCCCTGATCAATCTAGCAAGTTGATCAGAACGACGTGTAAAAACCAGTAGAGCACCCCGAGGGTACCCAAGAAGCTAAGCTCTTCTCGCACCTACCTGTCTGGACCCCTGCTTCTAAAGAGAAGTTTTTCTTCTTATCAAAGTCCCAATACCAGATAAAAGAGGTCAGACTCACAGCTTTTCAGTTTCTCTTGTTGTTTATTA
>WEIV01028234.1:42512-52651 GCA_013390005.1 Calyptomena viridis | reverse complement strand
AGGATATTTCTCTAACTGTTTCTAAGTGCAAGACATCATTTTGCCTTTCAGAAGTGAAAAATTGCAGCTTACTATAATAAACTGGACAGATGTCAGTCTGTTCAGTTCGAAGCATGAAGCATCTCATCTGACTGTGAAGTCTTCCCAGAAACAACGAAAATTTTAAAGAGAGAACCGAAAACAACTCTGGTTTTCAGTTTCCAGCACAAAAGGTTCCTGAGACTTAAATGCACTCTTTCCACCAGCAAGTCTTTCAGTAGTTTGGTGTGAACATAAATAGCTGCACTTACGTGAATCAGGATAAGTAAGCTAGAGTTCAAGATATTAACACTCTCTCTACCCTATATTCTGTTGGCCATTTCAATCTTCACAGGAATAAAAAGTAGCAACATGAAACTTGGGTGCTTCCATGTAAATGCTAGAACCTTAGACTAAGTTGCTCATAATGCAAACTCATGCTACAATGCTGAACTTTATACTGGAAAAGTGGCACAAAGGATTTTGGCATCCTGTCAGCTCTTGTAGGGGGAAACAAAACTCAGCCAGCAGTACTTTAAATACTGGTAAATGTACTACAGCTTGTATAGTCTTTTCAGAAGTCTTTGAACTATGATGGTCTTACAACTAAGAGTTGTTTGGCTTTTTTGTTATATGTATTTAAATATTATGAATCATACTTAGGAGAGCTGTAAGTACTAGCCTATCCCTCTAGGACAAAGGCCTGCTTTCTTAAGTACATGCTTGTGATTACATTTTTAACAGACTTCTGGCATTTGTGTTAGGCAGCAGACCTCAATGAATACTTATAGCAGATACTATTGAATAAGTAACATTAGCCTTGAAACATACTCCTGCTTTCCACATCTAACCACATGCAAAAGCTGCTATCACCAATTTTTTTTTTTTTTTAGTTAAGCCCTTTACTTTCCTGGTGTCATTTTACATTGCCATGACAACATAAGTTTTACTCTTTCCCTTCTTCCTCTCCATATACCTCAAAGTGTGAAGATGGAACTGCACGAATTGTTAGCCTGACATCAATTCCCCTGCACTTACTCAGTGCTTTTTCAAGTCTCAGCAAAAGAATTCATTTCACTGAAACAGTGGGGAGTTGAGATAACCTCCTGTAGTTATGGATGCAGGAGTGTATGTAGAAAGTAAAGGATTATATTTTAAGAAGTCCCTGAATTTATATCATATGGTAAGGTATTAGGTGTAAGTGGTCATGGAACAAGTGTCAGACTAAAGGAAGGATGAGATCATGCATTAATTATTACTATGGCAAGGAGAGAGCAATGTTTAGCTGTTAGTTAAGAATAAATAAGCACAATCAAAAGTTAAATACAAGCCCAGGAAGGTTGAATGTGTTCTGGTAAGCAGTTCTTAATGAATGAAAAGGTCACTGTATGCAGGAATTTGTTTAAGTAAAAGCAGAGTTATGGTTTACACATAGCAATTACAGAGCCATAGCAAGTTCTCCTTGTAGTTCATCTTACCTTGACCAGTTTTGTCTTGATTTGCAAATTCCACAGTGTACTTGGAGCAATCTAGTCCTATGAGTTCTTGCTGCTGTTTTAAAATTTCATCCATCAATCTTGAATTATTCCTCTTGAAAATACCTTTAAAAAAAGGTTGCGTGTCAGCCAACTCCTATGAAGTGTGTTATAAAATCAATCTGAAACCAGTACTGACTTTTTTCTTCCTGCCTAGTGTCAGATGTGAGTTCACAAGCCTGGTTAAGAATCCAAAGCAAATGCTATAGCACATGACTAATTTCAGACCTTGGAAAGAACTCAAGTGCTTTTGTTCCTCTTTCATTCAAACCAATATAAGTAGCAAGATGCAACTGTGTAAGGGATAGTTCAAGACTTACTTCACTGTCCTTAATATGCTAGCAATAGTTTGAGAAAGCAATAACCTACCAGCACAGAACCACCAAGCCAGATAACACCAAATTTCTACAATGTCCATGATGCTTAAGTCTGCTACCACTTACTGGCACATCCCTAGAGCTGCAGGTTAACAAAGCAAATAACCACTAGATCAGCATTTCAGGTTTTGGTAACCATCCACTCTTACACCATGGCCAACATCATGGATTTCCTAACAAGAGAATTTCACAAGCTGTATATTCCGAGGAGTTAATGCAGTCCAAAGCCTTTTGACACTTAAATGATTACAGCAGACACATTTTGAGTGCAGGAAATTACAAGATTGCTTAACCAAACATATTTGGCTTCCTGTAGTAAAATAAATTCTAGCTTTTGAGAAGCATAATGCAGCTATTTCTAATCAAAAGCCACAGTAAATACTAAATGTTACAGTTTAAATATTTACAGCTAGACATACCCACTTAGGAACTGGATAATGCTTTTTTCACATTATACTCAGAGGTTGTTACCAAGTTTCATTCAGAAACCTTATGTCAAGCACTTCTGTTGACCAGACTAAAAATGCCCACTAATCTTACAAGACACACTGAATTTGTATACAATGTTATGATCAGACTTATGATTCATCACCTCAGCCTGACTCCAGGATTTGGAACTGCTACAACAGTTTCTGCATCAGTCACAGTCAGTGTATAAGCACTGGATTAAGACCATAAGCAACAGGAAGCGACAAAATGCATTTATTTAATATGCTACCCTTTAGGCTTAGTACTTTTCTACAGGTTTCATCAGAAGCTGTAATAGATGGTAAAGTTATCTGGTTTTCCTCCCATCCTGGATACTTCCTGTAAAATAAAATAATTTGTTTCATTACAGAAGTTTTAGTGATTCTTATAACTGATTTCACATGTTTACAGACAAGCAAATCTTGGTAACACACCAACCCCTATGGAAAAAAGTGTTTGAATACTTTTGCCAAGTCTAAACTAAAGTTAAATTGTTACACTTTATGCTCCTGCTTTCTAGTGTATATTTATACATAAAAGAAATCGAGAATGCTGCTTTGAATAACACTGTTTGATACAACTCTGCTTGACTAAGTCTGCTTTGTGTTAGGGTTAGCACTAATTGTCTTCCCTACATCTAAGGTCAGCAGCAGTGCAGCTACTGCAATTACTAATCCCACACCATCTTCAATTAAGATCTTTACAAGGTCACATGTGCCTCACCTTTAGGAGTCACTTGACTTCCACACACTTTGAGATGAGAAAAAAAAACTACGTTCAATATCCTGACAAACATGTGACATAATTAGGAAAGGCTCTCAATCCGGGAAACAGATTGAGAATCTTCTCCCATTTCCCCACCCAACACTGATGACATCAAATAGTCATTAAAGGTTTTTGCCTATTCTGGTTAAAGATCAGAATAGATTTAAGAATCCAGACTCCAGCTCCAAAGTAAATGAGGACATTGAGGACAGCAAGTGGAAAAACAGACCAAGGTGTTTGCTGCTCAGTAAACAGGAACATCAGATAAGAGACTTTCTCCAGCTATGAAGTGAAGGTCCTTAACACACCCACAGCAGCTACAGAAGACTTGCTAGATGTGTCAAGATTTATCTGAGTATCACCCTTCTATTGTCCTCATTCATCTCACCCACCCTCCTAGTCATTCCAACTTGGGTCCTTCCTGGCTCTTGGAATAGCAGTTTAACAAACAGGAAGCTACTGTAGTTGTATCATACAGTTGCAGGATGCCTTTCTTGGACAAGGGCTCCAAATCTAAATCCCCACTGACACGGCAACCTTGACACATATGCAGTTTTCCTGAAGAGAAGATCATGAAGCACAGTAGAAGGCAGTAAAAACCCAAATTAACTGAAATCTTAATTTAAAACCAATAGCAGTCAGGAACTTCACTCCTTCAGCATTTTGTTTCTCATTCAGTGCACAACAGACATATATATAACTGCAAACAGCCCTGTCAAAGGCCATGCTCATGGGCCAAGTTCTTATTTGACTTCAAACATTTTACATGGCTGTGGCTCAGATAATGCTCATTTCCCTCACAATATCTCAAAACCCCGTTTTGAGATATTTACAAGGCTCATTTCTTAAAACCTTGGAAAAATACTGAAGTTAGTTCTAGAAAATGCTGTTGCTAATTTATACATGGAAAATATAGCAGAGATGCACGAGTAGACCAACTCACTAAAAAAATTAACAAACAGCAGAAAACTTAAGTTTTGATGTACTGCTATCTTCCAATTTTGTTCGGTCTCCCACATAAGTTGAAAACAAGTCCATAATATGATTTTAGCATTATAGAAAGTTAATGTTTGATAAGAGGTCTAATAAATTTTAGCAATACAACAGCTGTTTGCTGTTAAGTAAAAAAGGTTTAAGCACTACTACTGTTTCTAATATGGAACACAAACATGAAATAACAATTATTTCCCATTAGAAATAATTACTTGTTTCGAGAAGCACAAACTTTTGTTCAGTCAAAACTCTGAAGACTTTGGAAGCTGGTGCAAATGTGTGTATTCCTGAAAATGAAGTGTTCCACGTATTACACATATTTAAGCACTTTAATTCCCAAAGCAAAAGACTACAAAAATTGTTGTTTTGATTGGGGTTTCGGAGGGGTTGGTTTGTTTTGGAATTTGCTTATTTTTAACTTCTGAGAACTTGTTAGCTGTTAGCTGTTTTCAGGGATTATACTAACTTCTATGACAGAAGCTCCAAACACACTGTTGGTCATTAGTTCCCACTAGAGCTGAGGCCAACCAGAAGTGTTTCAGCTTTCTGCAGGAGTCCTTCATTATACAAGTCTTTTCCAGGGCACATATCTTTTGCTCAAACTTACAGCAACTACAAACCTTGCCCTTTGGGGGCAACAGTGGAGTTGCAGCACTTCAAGGTTACCAATTGACAAACAAAGATTATAATTAAGAGGCTGAGAGTTCAGCAGAAGCAAAAGTAATAAGAATTGGCACAGAAAAACACCTGGTGGTGTCAATCCTTTGTTTGTCTGACTAGACTACCACAGTCACCACTGTGGTGGCATCTCAAAATTCAATATTCTCAACTGCCCTGCTTTTTAAAGCAGCAGAATCTGGTTAAACACAGAAAAAGAGTTGGCTCTTCCTAACAAGGGAAGTTAGGTGCAGGGAAGAATAGATTTCCACAGCATTTCAGTTATTTACTTTTTCTCAATGCCTTTCCAGTGCTGACAAGGAAAGAGTTACCAAGACTTGTAATAGCTATCGGGTAACAAACTGATTAAAGAATCAAAGTATTAACATTTTGAGAAATGTCAAATCATAACCCACTTCAAAGAACGTACATGCAAGAAATTGTTTTAACACATGAGCAACTCTTGCCTACATCCTTGTGTTGGATCATGCTGGTTGATAATGGAGGAAGGCATGGTCATTATACTGGACCTTACAGGATATGGAAAGCTAGAAAAGATATCTTGTTTATTCTAAGAGCCTAGGGAAAAAATAATCCAAGTTTGAATATAAAGTCACTTAAATTTCAGCCAGATTAAAGCCATTTAAGATAGCGCTGACCAAATAAAAAGAATTCAAATTAGAACCTCATAGGTGACCATTCCTCCTGCATTTCTTCTTGAAGGGATTTCTGCACCAGAACAACAGAAGCTCATCAGCAATTCAGAGAAAAGATACTACTTTCATATTTCCCATACCTTTAAGGAAGTTACCTTGTACAGATTGGCATTAGCCCTTTTAAAAAATGTGGTCTGAGAACACCTCTCAACACCAAAATGCAATTGTTGAACATGAAGTTTCACATGGGTGAAGGCCCACAGCAGATGCCATGTGATACTGATATTTCAATATTCCTATGACACAAAACCACAACATATTCATCTTCCCCTCCCCAGTGAAATTAACACGTTGCACACCCAGAAAGCTTTATGGATTGATCAGATCAGGTAAGTACTGATTAATTTGGAAGAGACTAAAAGCCTACATTCAGGGCTAATGAAATAATTTCTTTTGCATTCTGGAGTACCCTATAATTTTAAAGGATTTGTAAGAGAAAACTGGTCAGAAGCAAGCAGTTCACTTGAAAGCTAAAACCAGGATGAAGATACCCAGGTTCTCAACACAGTCACATTACAAGCTGTAAGAAACCTTCAACCTGAAGCATCTATTTAGGAGCCCAAAGTACCCAAATGCCAAGATCCAGTCTAAATCACTCTAGACTTGTCCCAGACTATTTTGGGAAAACTTCACTGATGGACAGAAGTAACAGGCAAGCTCTCTCAAGTGGCACAACAACGAACAGAAGAAAGTTAAAGTATATAGCATTAGTCAAAGGTTTCTGCTCCCCAAAAGATATTTTACTTGCTACTATATAACTGCATAATCCCTGCCTTCTGACTGCAGGAAGGCTTCAGCATTTCCTCAAAGCTAAAATCTTGACCAGCATGGCTGAATTTCTATCTAGTAATATGACTGGCAATAACACCAGTCAGAGATAAATCCTTGATAAAAAAACCTAAAGTTTTAGTCAAACTGCATTTGCTAACCAAGCTGCTCATGGTAGCATTAAGTTTATTACAGCTTTGTTCTGCTGTACATCCATGAAAATTGGGACAATGAAAAGGGTCCCAACACACCAGAGGCAGTAAAGCCAGGCCACCTTAGGCTTCCAGATGTGCTGGGGCAGGAGAGAAAGTCTCAGCTCCGAGCCCTGCACAACTCCAACCAAGATGCCTTAACAGTTACTGGTGCAGCTGGTGTAACAAACCAGTGTCAGCTGGAATACAGCTACTTATCTGGACCCTGAAGAATACACAAACCACCTTCTATTTAGTAATGCCGTTAAAAATACAGAAAATCATTACTATAAACAAACAGCTTATCTTGCACTTCTTCTGTAAGGAACTTCATGCTTCCCTCTCTTCCAATAGAAGGGGCAATTAAGGATACATTTTGAATTTAATCCTTCTGCAGGAAACTGACGCAGCATTTCTTCCACAAAATGCAACCATGGAAGACCAGTATAATCAAAGTTTCCTGTTGCAATCAAAAGGATGTCAGTACTACAAACATGCAGTGAAGGAAAAAGTAAACAAGCATACCTCACTACAGTTAACACTGATTCAGAGCACTCTTCATTGTTTTTCCTTCTCCACAGCCAGCATCAGTGGGGGCTTTGATTAGTCAATAGTTCATACAATTCTGTGGACACAGAACCTTACTGAAGCAGCTCAGCAGTCCAAAAGTAAGACTGACCATCTAACAAGTGCACACAGTTCACCCTCTGCTCCTGCTAAGAGCAAGCTGTACCTGACTTTATTCACCCTCACTAAACCAGTGTTACCACTGAGGGCTCCAGACATCATTACTACTCATGGCCAGATTTAGCAACAACTGCAACATCCTACTTAATCACAAGTCTATCTGGAAATGGTGTATCCTCAATCAAGATGCCATAAGGAGCTTAGCACCAGGAGAAAGGCAACTTATGTGCTATTACCAGAAGTAAGCATATACTAAAGATATATGAACGACTACTTTCCCACTCTCTGAAAAGAAGTCTAAAAAGCTGAGCTGTGCAAAAAGCAGCTGTGGCTGCAATCCTAGACACCCCACTGAACACCTGTGAAGAACATGCACATGCAGTGGCAGGCTATTCTCATCAACCCTGAAAGTTTGGCTACAGTCACTGGTTTAAAACATTTTAGTTGCTCTGCAATTGCCTTCTTCAATTATGCTCCAACAAATAGCAATTCAAGCTGGCAAATAACCTAGCATATTCTGGTATCAGAGGACCAATAGAAGAACAAACTACCGAAAAATATGTTTTGATAATGAAATCACAAGATCATAGCAATACTTTAAGCTCTCAGTTGATAGCAAAAACTCTTAATATGTAACTTTAGAATGAATGAAACAATGCATGGAAGCAGCAGCAAATAATCCAAGATTATTTTTTTCTGAACTGCTAACAACAACTGTTCAGCAAGATTATTTCAGGTTTTCAGAGGATAAAACCTTGTCATTTCTGATCATCGTATTTACAGTCTTGTAATAGTCAATCTTAGATCTGACCAGAACTCAACACATGCTGGAGAAGCAGTAGTAGCTTCTCAAAAACGAATGCTTCAGACACTGCTACAGTGCTGGCTCCACCTTGTCAGAGAGCTCAGCAACAGTGGCTACCTAAGCACTGGCTGGTGCCTTCTGTGTCCTCAGAGTTGCACAGTGAGCAAGCTGAAAACCAAAGCCACGATTCTCAGCTTGATCTGTTCCTCAGTTCAGTTCTCATACATATAATTTGTGCAGCACAGTGCTGGAATCTAAAAAGGATCTAAGCACACGTGCCTATTACGCAATACTGCCCATAGCATATTTGAGGTTTGACAGAAGTTAGAGATCCCTTGCAATAAAATGTCTCTCTTCAGGCTACAAGGGAAACTCTCACTCGTCTTCAGTACCAATATTCGTTCTGCAGCATTTCACCTGGTTGAATGATTTACAAATGGAGAGCAAAAAATGTCAACATATAAATGACTTTTCAGAAGGTATTGACAATCTTCTGTGTCCTTGACAAGTCACACAAACTTTTTATACCATTCCTCGACTTCCAAATGAAGAAGTGTTCTCCTTCTGAAACACAACACAAACAAGTTCCACAACAGCCTTGCACAGATGGCCAATTTAACTGCTAAGTGACTGGTATTAAGCCCAGTTTCTTATAATAATCTTAGAGAATTTAGTGAAAGTCAGGTCTTTTGAGTTTCATATCACATCTGAAGGATCAGACATGAAAGGGAATTATAAATGTGGGTGGTTTAAAATAAAAAAAATTTTAAAGAAATCACAAATGCCTATGCTAAAGGAAAAGCCTACATTACTCAGATGCATTGACACTTGATGACAAAAGCTTTCACCTACTCATGCCGGATGCACTGTTGAGCATTGCCTGAAAGAGCACTAGAAGGCAACTGTACCTCCAGCCTGGCATAAATCTACAGAGTTCATCTAATTTCCATAACATCTCTAAACAGTCATCAAAAGTGGCTCAAAACAAGTTAAACACTGGTCTCCCACAGTCTCACCACTGACGGCAAGAGGACAGGGATCTTCAGAATGAAGTTTTCTCCTCTGCAGAGGGCAGAAACAGGACACAGTCCACCTCATGTATTATTAGCCCTTCTGACTTGAGAGCCTGTCCAGGGCAAGTTAGGAGATCGTGTCTCAACAGCTGCATAGAAAGCTTCACCTAAGAGTATCTTGAATATGCCTGGTTTTAGCTCTTCACTAGGAAACGATAGGTAAGAGGAAGACAGATTTGTTCCATGATTACTTCATGGAATGTTAAATCTAAACTCTGAGCTTATCTTTATGATTCTCAGTGACGTGGAATCAACATACCTGCAAGAGTTCAAGTCTTACAACCAAGACCAAATAATGAATAACACATATGAAAAAATACCAAAGTTTCCACAAGCACCGGCTCAGACTTAACTCAAATGCCAAGTAGCATCAAATGCAGCCCACGGAATTTAATTTTCTAATACCGACAGCACACAGGACACACGTGCTTATGTTCAACTACCTGTCCATTCTATCTCTTCACATAAGAGTACATGAAAATAGATGGCTACTTTCATTCATTCACTTCTGGAAGTACAGACCTAACTCATAAACAGCGTTGATAAGAGCAAGTAGCTTAAAGCTCTTCCCTACTAACAGTTCGTGCTCTACCCCGTCATGCTTTTATATGCCAGCAGCTCCCACGAGCCCAGGACTAAGGACCAGGCCGCACCTTACGCTCCCTCCACGGTGCAGACAGGACAGGGTCACCCCGACGCGAGAGCTGGGGCAGGAGGGTATAGGGGCCATTCCCCAGGCCAGGAGCTCTGCAGAGGCCAAGCAGCTCCAAGGAACGGGAAAAGCTGCCAGCTGGAAGGCTGGCACTGGGGTCGGGAAGACCCCAGGAGAGGGCGGCCGCCCGGCTCCACCTCAGGAGGCGCTGCCTGGGCGGGTCCTGCCCGGGACCGAGACTCGGGGCACCCCCGCCGCCGCTCACCGTTGTGGTCGTAGACGCTGACGTAGGAGATGCCCACGGCCATGCACCACACCACCAGGCTGGCCATGTCCGCGTAGCTCGGCTCCTCCTCGGTCACCACCAGCCCCACGTGCACCGGCAGCTTCCGCAGGGCGCGCCCGTCCGCGCGCCACCGCTGCCGCCCGCGCGC
>WEIV01028234.1:30385-42265 GCA_013390005.1 Calyptomena viridis | reverse complement strand
GTGGGCAGCGGGCGGGGGCTGCGCTCCGCGGGCCGCTGTCTCCGGCCGTGGCACTCCTGGGCCGCCCTCGGGCCGGGCCGCAAGGCTGCCAGACCTCCTGTGTTCTTCGGGGGCCGGTCACTGACTGAACTCAGCCTTAGTGTTCTGGCGCCCGCAGCGTGTTGAGGTGCGGGCGGGGAGGACATCCGGACGGTACACGAGTGTCCGGCCTCACCGGTGTCTTTGCTAAGCAGCAAGTTTCGGCACTAAAGCACGCCGTGAATGCTGACCCGGCGACTCCGGGGTAGCGCAGCCCCCGAACCCCGCCCAGAGCGCCCCTGCAGCGGCGCACGCGCGATTTGCCATCTCCCGCAAAACCTGCAGTTCTTTGCAGTAAAAAAAAAGGGTTTTCGCTGCCTTGGCTTGTAGAGGCCCGCAGATCCGAAGATGGAAAACGCCGCTGCAGGCGAAAGATAGAGCAAGCGCCGACAAGCCATTCCAGTGCTCTCAGACGCACCGGTGGACTGAAGTGACCATGGGAGATACTTAAACCACTCTATTGAAAGAATCTGCCAGTGTAAAATTGAGCGAAAAATTCTGTGTTATGAAAGTGTTTCTCTTGCTCAGAAAATGACTGCTTCCCAGGCTTCTAATACATGCCAGCATCAGCCAGCAAAAATAACACAGTCAAACCATGAGGAAAGCTTGAGCTGTTCCATAAATATCTGAATCCCAGCTACCAAAAATCTGGGCGACTGACCATAGAATCATAGAGTCATTAAGATTGGAAAGGCCTCCAAGATCATCAACTCCAACTGTTAACCCACTACTGCCAAGTCCACCACTAAAATATTCTTTTAAGTGCCACATCCACGCCTATTGAACCCTTTCTGGGGTGGTGATTCCACCACTTCCTTAGGAAATCTGTTCCAATGCTGGACAACGCTTTCCACAAAGAAATTTCTTGTGATAGCCAATTTAAACCTCTCGTCATGCAGCTTAAGGCCATTTCCTCTGATCCTGTTACATGTTACATGGGAGAACTCCAACCTGGCTACAATCTCCTTTCAGGGAGTTGTAGACAGCGATAAGGTCTCCCCTGAGCCTCCTCTTCTCCAGGCTGAACAACCCCAGCTCCCTCTGCTGCTCATGATATAACTTACTCTTTGGACCCTTCACCAGCTTCAATGCCCTCTGGACTTGCTCCAGCACCTCAATGTCTTTTGTGTAGTGAGAGAACTGAACACAGGATTCAAGGTGTGACCTCACAAGTGCTGAGTACAGGGAGACAATCACTTCTCTGGTCCTGTTGGTCACACTATTGCTGATACAGGCCAGGGTGCCACGGGCCTTCTTGGCCACCTGGGCACACTGCTGGTTCATGTTCAGCTTGCTGTTGACCAGCAGCCTTGGGTGCTTTTCCACTGGGCAGCATTCCTGCCACTCTTCCCCCTGGCATGGCATTGTTGCGATCTGAGTGCAGGACCTGGAACTTGGCCTTGTTCAGTGTGATCAGTTGGGCTAAGCCCATTGATCCAGCCTGTCCAGATCCCTCTGTAAAGCCTGATCATATGTAAATGTAAAGAAAAATGAGCTTAAGTTGTTCTATTCTAGTTGTATAACTTAATGTGTCGGGGGACCTAAGAAAGCCAGGTGTCAATTGCATTTGCCTAGGTGGCATAATCAAATAACTGCGCTCTGACACCTGACAAATCAGCCTCTATGAAGGTGAGTGATTGCTCAGTTACTGAATGCCAGCAGAAGATAAAAAATAATAGAAACTGTTTGCTTTGAAAAGTAATTTGCTGATGTAATTACTCCTCAGTTATCACCTGAGATCATGACCTGCCAGGAAACCCCTTAGATTACTGTTTGTAAGTCACTGGTTTTAGTGGTCTCGGTAATCCAGTTTTGTTTAATTTTCAAGTACTTTGGGAACTGCTTGATAAAATTTGCACATACATCAGAGTTAATGCATATACCATTAAGTCTTTTTTTTTTTTTTTGTGTGTGTGTGTGTGTGTACAAAAATCTGGAAACTTCCTGCCGGTGAAGGGGGACACTTGCAGTGTTTAGTTGCATATTAAATATACCTAACCAAAAAGCATACACACAGCATCTTGAGCTATATTGTAACCAACTATTCAGATAACAAAATAAACTCGTACAAAAAATTCACCTCGCTTGATCTTATCCTAATATTTGCCAGAGGTAGAGATCTATTTCCTGAGAATCTTCCTTCTTTTGTTAACAACAATATGATCAGGTCAATTTGATGCTAGTGTATTGTACTTTGGAACTAGTATTAAATCTTACTAACTAGGACACTGATTCTTCTGTTTGTTTCATTTGCTGTGATGAAGATTCTGTGTTTTGCCTGGAGCTCAACTAGTTTAGTCTAACATCATTTAAAACAATCTAAAATAAATAAAAGTGGCAAATGTTTCAGGAAAATTTCTGAACAATCCCGAAAAATTTCTCACTTCAATGTAACTCTCCATCTCCAACTGCAGACCCATGAGTTTAAATGTGTTGAATGCCAGACTCCTAGTAACAGTGTCTTGAGGTGTTTCAGGATTTTATTTGTGGGGGTTTTATGCAACTATAGGAATGTTCTATTATAAAAAGGTTCATACAAAGTTACAGACTGCTTTTCTAAGGCTCAGTAATTGTATGCCTACTTCCCTCAAACTACATGGTACTAATGGCATAGAAAAACAAATTTTTTTTTTCACAATGTTCAGTTCATAGTGGCATCCTTACTGTAGACCTTCTGTCACCAGTTATTACCTCTTATAGTACAAATAAAAAAGGAAAAACTAATGAAAGATGAGAAGGCTGCTTGTCAGTAGAGACACTAGTGGCAGTGGGCAGCTCTACACAACTTTAAGACTTACTACAGATAAACCATGGGGTCAATCTAATTCATAATCATAGTAATCATCATCCGTGTTTACTCCAATGCTGGAGGCTTCATCAGATTTAATTTTTTTTCTGTCCTCTTTGCCTCTTTCCATGGAAGATGGATTATCTTCACACTGCTGCAGAATCTTTTTGGAAGACATCCAGCTTTCTCCTCGGCATTCTGCTGGCACTGCACACTGCCCTCCCCAGACATCCGTTCCTTTGGCCACCAGCACTCTTCTGGTTCTGAGAAGGTCACAGGTGCAGTTCCAAGGGTTTCCATCTAAATACAGATGACGAAGACGAGGTAAATACTCTAACACTTTGCGATCCAAGGCAGATATCTTGTTATTCCGTAAATTTAAAACCTGAAGCTGTTTCAAGTCCTTCAGCTCCTGTTCTCTAACATCCTCTATGCCATTTCCTTTTAGATCCAATCTAGCCAGGGTGTCTGGAAGTCTGAATAAAAATAAAACAACACAAAGATGTTACGTTCATCTTATTGTTTCTGTTTCTGTAAGTGATATTTGGTGGTGGGTACTTGTCCAGGCAGGTCTGATGTACTAAAATAAAACTATCACTAAAAAATGCATTCTTCTGAAAAAAAAAAGATGTTTGGGTTGGTTTCGTTTGTTTGTTTGTGGGTTTTGTTTGGTTTTATTAGTTATAGTTGTACCGTCTGTGCATCTTTGAACATTTTCTAAAATTACTGCAGTTCTGACCTGTACTGATCATGTTTGTGCACGGCCCTGCTGTGCTGTACTATGAAGAAAATTATATGTTTAATTGAGTGTCAAGATTAAAATGGATTTTTTCTTCAATGCCATAAGCCTATCAATGACTAAATTATAGCACCATGAAAAATGAAAAGTTTAGAGAATCATGGCAACACTGCTCCTTCAAGTTCTTTTATATATGATTCGTTTAAAAAGGTTTTTTAGTTCATAAAGAACTAGAATTTTTCTTTGTTTTTTTTCACTTGCTCCCATCAAACTCAGACATTAATCATCACAGCAGTAGTCCATCTGATGATATCCTGTTAATAAATCTGCAACAGGGAAAATAGAAGTGCCTTTTGATGTTTTTTTTTTTAAATAGTACTTTTGAGAATTAGAACTGGTTACATTTAAAATTAAAAAAAAAGCTGATAATCTCTGGATATGATACTAGACAGGCCAATGTAACTCTTATCTTCATACATATTACAAATTTGTATGGTAAGACACTTATTTCAAATGTCTTGCTCATTTATGATCTTCTAATTTCCTTCTGCTATAGTTAGTGACAACTGCTTAATAGAAAAGCCACTGAAGTGGCATGGAATGTCTTTAATAAAATTAATTTCAAAGTATCTTAAAAATCACTTTACTATGGTAATATGGAAGGTGATGATATTAAATGTCATGGTTAGAGATTTTAAGGAAACTTATTGACTGAAACTCTCAGAGAAATGACAAATAATACTACCAAGATCTATTTATGATAGAAACAGCAATACACCACAACTGGTAAAGGTTTATGTGATGGTTTATCTCAATATCATGATATGAGACACCTTTGAAAATTACTAAGAGGGTACATTGTGATCCTCACTGACTGTTTTTTGTGAAGCTGAATTTGACCTCTTAAACTGAAAAATGGTTAAATGGTTCACAGATTTGTGAAAATCTGACAAGTTCAGTGGTATTTCAAGAGTAGGGCAATTCTGTATTGCGTGGTATTTCCTGAGGGGATGAGAATTTCACGTGTTGTTACAGTAATTCACTCCACAAAATTTGATCTTACCAGATGCACGTGACTACAATAAATCTGTTTTTAAATCTAACCACAGGCAAAGACTGTAGTTGCTCAATATGACACCGTAATGTCAGAAGGATACTTTGGGACACCCAGAGTGCCACTGATGTCAAGGGCAGTGAGAAACCACCCAAAATGTATATCCAGACTGATTATAGTCCTAAGCCTGACCAGCAAGTCTTTAAACCTGTGAAGAGCCTTACTGTACTAATGTTAGACTTAGGCTTTATGGCTATGTTATTTGACTTCAGACTGTGTTGATCTTGAGAAAATATCACTGGAGTACATGATGAGTGCCCTGGCTGCTGGAAGAGGAGCCATGCTCACACAGGAGCTGGCCATGGCAGCCACTTTGTGCTACTGTTACTCTGTGGCATATCATCAGATATGCTCTTCCCTGCATTTTCACCACTCCCGCAACATTTTACAAAGTATGGGCTCTTCTCTAAAAGTCCTGAAAATACTAGGGCTCATGGATTATTTTCTTCTCAGAAAGGAAACAAAAGAAGCTGTCTTTCTCCTCATTCCTGGCAAAAAAATGGTAAGATCTATTCACTTTAGCACATTAGCCATATTTTTTAAACTTTTACAGTGGTGACAGTCCTCAGATAATTGTTAAAAGTAATACTTTAATTTCTGTACATCCATGCATACCTGATCATCATCAGACAATCAAATTAAGTACATAAATTTTATATCTTGTCATTTTCTCCCCTCTTTTATGTTTACAGCCCTCCCTGGAAATCTGTATTCACTGTTGAATTAAAAATAAAAGTCTCCAATATCTCCTTAAAAGTTGTACTATTTAAAGACTGATAGAGAACTCCTTTCTGTTAATTCTCTTTACTACAAAGGTTGTAAAATAAGATGGATTAGACAATACTAAAGTAACTAGAAAGCATTAAGCATTCCTGTCGAGCTAGATTGAAATCAAATATTTATACACCACTAAATCACTTTCGGATTATAAAGCTGCTGCCAAGTAGATTCAAATGCTAAAGGACCTGATGCTAAACGAATTGAAATTTTACTGCATTATTTATTTGGGCTAGTTAAAACTGTCCACAAGCCATAAAAATAAAGTTTAACAGTGCAGTTTTGTTAAAGAAGTTGATGCTAATGGAATTACTTTGCTATTTTTATGTCAGCTTTTTGTAATAATAAAATTGCCACTTTATATCAGAACAGCCTCCATTTGGCTTAATATGCCACCTCTGATAATGGCCAGAATCACACTTAGATAAATGTTAGAGATCCTCCAAGCGGGACATTAATGAAGACAATGTGCCCAAGGGATGTTTCTTCTGTGCTCTGTTGGCTGGAATTTTGCTTATAGCCTGAAGCTGGAGACTTTATATGCATTCCGGATACCTTGTAATGTGTGAATTTAATGAAATTGGGAATGCTAATATCACTGAAAAACACATTCTTTTTGACCAGACTCAGTTCCTGAACTCTTAATATTTTAACAACAATAATAAACTCATTATGGGTTGGTAGAAACATGAAAGTTAAAATTGCTATGGTTCCTTTTTATCAAATGCTCTATTAATTTTCTTTTGTTGGAGAAGGTAAATCCAAGAAGTAGTAATTCTGTTATATTCTCCTAGCAGGCTCCTCTTATTCGTGTGCTAATTTAACAAAGTGGTCTCACTGGCAGGGAGAAATGTGAAATGAGCAGATTCACTGCTCATTTCATATGTAATGACAAGAGCTGTACTTCTGCTGAGACAGCTAACAGGAGTGTTAATGTGCTAGGTATGGCAATGGATTTATGGTATGGACAGACTTCCACCATGACTGGGTTTGAATACAAATTTTTGGCTCTCATTCCTCATAACGCAAGGAAGGAGAGATAACACCTTGGAACCAGCTGTTCACAGGTTCACTTGCCTCAGTGGAATAGAAAGGAGGAGATTCTGCTCCAGCGCCAGATTTGAAAGGTGTGCACACTGCTGCAGAGCTCCTGCCTCAAACATGCTAACAGCGTTGTTATCGAGAAACAAGTGCTTGAGGTCCTGTAGTCCTTGGAAGTCCTGGGCTGTGACCTTTTGAATCAGGTTATTGCTGCAGTCAAGTTTCTGCAGTCTGCTGGGCAGCCTGAGTGGCATGGTGTGGAGCTGGTTCTTAGAGAGCTCCAGTGTTGTTAAGTTAGGAAGAAGCTGAGCACCATCTATTGATGTTAGCTGATTTTCTGACAGGAAGAGCTCAGACAGGTTTTCTAGGTGCTTCACATCTCGAAGTCTCACCACTTTAAGTTGGTTTTTCTCTAATTTCAGTGACAGCAGGGATTTAGGTAGGTCAAGAGGCACTTTTGTCAGAAAGTTGCCACTTACACTGAGAAACTGTAGATTTTGGAAAGATGCAAAGAAGTTGGTTGGGAATGAATTCAGTTTATTATCAGCCATGCTCAGATACTTCAGCCTAGGAAGTTTAAATGGTGCAGACACAGATTCCATGTTGTTGCCATCCAGGATCAGACTTTGTAAATTGCAAAGGGAAGAAAACGCACTCGGGGACAGAGTTGCAATCAAGTTGTTCCGAATATCGAGCACCCTTAGTTTCATCAAACCTGCAAAATCAGTTGCATGCAGAGTGTTGATGGAGTTATCAGCAAGTTTTAAAATTTCAAGGCCAGACGGGAGAAAAGTGGGTATTTGCTTTAGCTGATTTTTGCAGAGTTCCAGGGACTTCAAGGTATTCAGAGCTCTGAAAGTGTTGTTTTCTATTGATTCTGTGCCACTGCATAACAGGACCAGCTCTTCAAGGACTGACATTCTCCTGAAGTCAGTAAGCTTAAAGAGAAAAAAAAGATTGTGTGATAGTACACCATCTATTTACAGATATCCTCACTAGTTATTCCTTCTGGATGCTCTGACAATTGCTAACATATATTGGAAAACTGTATATTTAGAATGAGAACCTAAGATAAGTGGTAACTATACAGGTGTTACTATAGGTACCTGTGGATTGCCAATATTTACTTACATTTCTAGCATTTTGTTGTTTAAGTCTAAAATGTGCCTGGTTTTGAGGAAACACATATATTTGAAGAAGGAATATTCCTTTTATTGCTGCCTGGTGCATAGCCTATATAAAATGGAGAGCTAATATCACCAGTGGCAGAAATCTTTGCAGAGAGTAGATGGTTGTTAATATTCACTGTGTCAATGAAGGTTGCAGGAGCAGTTTTGAGTTCATCATACAGCCATTGCCATATATCAATGGTACTGTCACTGCAGCATGTAACCCCCGAGGAAGTACACATGGATATCTTTGCCTCTTGCTGCTTATAGGTTTTAGCAGGAAAATAAAATCCAACACCTGCATTTCTTCCCTCCCCCACTACCTCTCCTTTTCTTTAAAATTAAAACCTTACACACTAAGATGACCAAACCTAAAGTGTCAGATCAGCTTGGCCTGAAAATCACCCCTGTGGAACAGATTGCTTTCACAGGAGCTCAGCTTTTGTTAATTGGTAATAAACAGGTGTTTTGCATTGGTAAATGGAACTTAGATGCTCTGTTAAAATTAAAGCCCACACAGCTGTGAAAGATGAGTCAGATTTCATTTTGCCCTTGTGTCCTTAGTTTATCCTTCTGAATAATTTTATTCTGTCTTGTAAAGTAATTTCTGAGCATTGCAAGATTTGATGCAGTTGGTGAGAAAGTATACATATGGAAATTTATTGATGCAAGTTTCTCCATCAATTACATTTAAATTCAATGAGAGAATATACCTCCATTAAAACCATTATATTCTCAACAGCAAATAGAATAGTCGTCCAAATTATTTTTTTTTCTGTAATGCAGTTTTGTGTCTTATGAATATATAGCTATATAGCAATGTCAGAATTGCATGTCCAGTTTTGGTCATGATTAGGAAGTTAATCTTGTAAAGCTTTATCATGAGGACTGCATTGCTCAAGAGTGTAAAACCATAGTCATAATATGTAATTATCAAACCATCCTAAGGAAATTGAAACAATTTTGAACCTTGACAATTCAACACATTTTCTCCTATAAATTCCAAAGCAGTATTTTCCGCTTTTCCTCAGTTCATTTCTGTAAGTCTCTAAGAGGCTTAATTTTCATCTTATTAAGTGACAGAGAGCTACATGAAGGTCAATGTACAGACATCTGTAATGATGTTAGGCTACTTAATGTGTATTATTATAATTTCTATTTTCCACTTATTTGGCATGCTTTGCTTGCTAAGCTTTGTGACCATGCTCTTTTGAGACTTAAACATTTATCCATGCTGTTACAAACCACCCAGTCTTTCTATATGAATCAAGACATATTTAAAAGCCTATTAGCAATTTTTTTGCTGGAAAGTGGGGTTTTATTCTCTAACTGGTTTGTTTGTGAAGTGATTCCAATATAGTTTTACATTTTAAAATGTTGATCTCTTGAAAATAGATCTAATATACTGTTATTTTAATAGAAACATTTTAATCAATTCGTAATTTTCAATTACTTTTGTTTGTTTGTTTTTGCTTTTAGAATTGCTGTGAACTGGGATTTGTTATAAGCAGTTTTTTAAAACAGCCTCCTGTCATGGGGGCAAGATAGACAATTTTCTTTTAGCAGATAAACCCCCACTTATTAATACAGCTAGAAATAAACTGAATCTTAAAGTGAAAGTAAAAAGGTTATAGTTGGTCTTCAAATTAAGAAGGAAGCAAAAAAATTTTAAAAAACAAGCTAAAATTACTCTAGTTTTGTTATTATGAATTCTGTTTATAACAAACCCTAGGTTGTAAAAATACAAAAAGCAAGAATCCCAGCAACTGCCTTAAACACTGATCAACCCTATCAGTAAAAACACAAAGTTGACTGGGGTAAAAAAAGTTCCACTTTTTTCCCTGTTTTTTTTCTGTAAAACATACTGTATTTAGCATACAAACATATCTTCTTTTTTTTTTCCATTTCTTTACAATTTTAATAATATTCAATACGAATTAAGGTCGAAAAGTAATTGAAACAAATTGAAACAATTGAAAAATTCTCCTGAGGCAGCTAACTGCCAAACCATAGTATTTGTGAATGCTTATATATAAATTGTCTCTTGGAGGTCAGCTGTGGGAAGTCTAGGCTTCAATTCAACTTCTTTATGAAAGTACTGTATTTTCTCTATGATTATCTAAATAAAAGAATTTTTAAAAAAATAACCGAACAAAAAAACCAAACCAACCCAAACCAACCAACCAAACAAAAAGCAAATTCCAAAACCTTGAAATCCTAGAGTGTTCTTTTAGCACTTGCAGACATGCACTTTACAAGCAGAAATCAAAACCTGTTTCTACAAGCACTGTGTTATATGTTAATGGAACTGCTCAGCTGTGTAAAATTTATGTCAAGACCTCAGAACTATAATTCATTGCATGGGAAAAAGAATAAAAAATATATTCAAAGACCCAGTCTAATCTCAAGAAAGCAGTCTACATAACTACAGGGAGATAGTGTGAAAGGACTCTTTTCCTTTCAGAGCAAAGTCAGTAGTAGCAGTAAGGCACACTGATAGCTCAGCTGAGTTAATGTAAAAAGTGAAAAACTCCCTTCTTAGGTGGTTTACACGCCATTTGTTCTGAACAATCATAAAACATTTATCCTACTACTCTATTCACTTATATTCAACATTTAAATGCTTTGTAACACCTGTCTTTAGTCAGAATCTAAGGCCACTTTACTTGTAACTGAGGAGTAGCTGACAGATACGGGCAGCTAGCCTAAGAAAGGAAAAGTAGCTCATCTAGGAAAGAAAAGAAGGGGAGGGGTGTTTGCACAGAAAATGTATTTCCTAATACAGAATTCATTTGACAGATCTTTTGTTTGACTAGAGCACATCAGTATAGCTAAATCACATCAATGAGCTTTGACTCCTGTGGGAATGTGAGCTAAAACAAGAAAACCAGAGATATTAGTAGCAGCTGAAAGAGTAAATGCTTTCTCAGAGGTAAACTGTACAATCAGTGACTATTTCTCAGTGGGCAACGAGTATTCCAGATGCTGCTCTAAACTGTCTTCTAGCCTATTTCATTCAATTCTGAGAGCAAAATCCAAGATGCATTTCAAAGCAGTTAAATTTAAATTCTTTGTAAGAGAACAAGCATACTGAAGAGAAAATGTATCTCATTTGAATCAGACATTTCTTTCTGTTTGTAGTAAATTGATACACAGTGAGCGTGTGCAGTTCAGGTGGTTGTATTTCCCTTGTGTCTATCTATAGGAGTTGAATTTATTAAGAAAAGATATTTCAGGGTAGAAAACAAAGATGCACCATTCCAGAGTGCAGTGCAAAATGGGCATAAACTGATCATGTCTTTAATAATGCGGTCCAGTAATGCCCCAAGAAACCCAAAATAAACCTTTTCAATAATACAAATAGCTGGTAGCTTTGATTAGAATCTGCTATCATTTATAAGAGTTATCAGATAGGCCTGGCATTGCTTCTAGAAACATCTCACACTGTGCCTTGGACTCAGACTTGCTCACTGCCTCTGCCATTTCTAGTAGCAGTGGTACCTGACACTTGCAGCTNCTGGGTTAAAACGTTGGCAGGTGTTACAAAGAGTGAGAAACTTAAACAGTGATAAGGTGCCTTTGCATTTGTAGGTATGCGAAATTAGTGTTATTTATTACCTGACATCTAATCTGCAAACATCCATATTATCTCCAGTTTCCTAGTTTTGTTAAATGTGACACCACAGANGATAGGCCTGGCATTGCTTCTAGAAACATCTCACACTGTGCCTTGGACTCAGACTTGCTCACTGCCTCTGCCATTTCTAGTAGCAGTGGTACCTGACACTTGCAGCTCCAGAGGGGGAAAGGAACTTCAATTTCATTCATTAGGGAAATGATTCTAATGACATAAAACCTTTTCATTTACAGGTTAAAAAATTGCTCTGAAAGTCACTGGTTATTTGACCATATATAAAACTAGCTAACATTTGTAAATTACTTTTTTTTTTGAGTTTCATGCAAAATATCATTGTGACAGCATGAACTAGTGCTTGGAGACTGCAGGATAATGAAAACACTACAGGAATATATTTGCATATTCTTAAAGAGTAAGTAAAAAATAAAACAGATCTGGCAGCATTCCATCAGTTTTTACAATGTGGAATAGGATTCTCTGCTCATTTAAAGGGCACAACCATCTGGGAAGCCCATCTGTCAGGTACAGTGCACTACA
>WEIV01028234.1:2619-29350 GCA_013390005.1 Calyptomena viridis | reverse complement strand
TTAGAGTTTTCTCTCTAATTATTAGTGCTTCTCTACATACATGCTGGCTGTGCCAGCTGGAGATGTAAAGTTTTGAAAGGTGTACAGTTTGGGATGTGATTATTTTCCTTTGCACTCAGCAATTCACAACGTACAAACCTGTGTCTTTGTAACTTTGTATCTTATCATACTGATCTGCTTTGTTCTGTTCCCTGCTTTCTTTCATCCTCTCCACCATACCTTCAGTAGTAGCTAATCCTATTCCTTAAATATAGAACTAGGCCATTTATTTTTCCAAGCAGAAGAAAATGTCAAGTTGATTTGACAAATGGATAACAGAAGTTGGGCAGTCCTTCATAGGAATGCCTATTGGATGCATCTGGGCTTATACTGGACAATTGCCATATTCCTTCCTGATGATCCTTCTGTCTCCATAATCTTCTATACTGTGAGTGCAGAACTGCAACCCAGCATCTGCTAAACCAAACAGCAAGAGCAGAAACCTTTTCCAAAAGCAGCCTATCAAATTGGCATGTTTAACAAGCTATGCAGAAAAATCCTGTTGGACTTACAGCATAGTAACATAGTGACTTACAGCACTTGAGCAAAAATGAATGGGTGGGCGGGATTAACAATTGTGCATTAAAACAAATATTTTAATGTGTCTCAATCTAGTGTTTGGTTCTGGCTTGTGGTTTTGCCTTTTTTTTTCCCCCTAAAAGAGTCAAAGTGTAAATCCTTTCTGCATACTCTCAGCTACTTGTGATGTATTTCTTTGATCCCATCTTTCCACTGACATCGGTTTAAATGTTGATGTCACCTAGTATAGGAATTGGTCTTCCTCAAAAATGTAATCAGAAAACAACTCCTTTTTGCTCAAGAAGGGTTAAAAGAAATTAAGATCCAACCCAATGGTTTGCAGTTTAGAGCTGTAGAGTACTGCAGAGTCAGTCTGCGAATCCCTTTAAGTAAAAATCATAGGTTGCATTGTTCTCTACTTTGTAAATTGTAAGTCAGTCAGCTGATGTCAGAATTTCCAGCTGTACTTACAAGGTAATGCCACAATAAGATGCAATATTTTTGGCTCTTGGCATTTTTCTATAATGTAATTCTTGGTCTTTTCAAACTAATGAAAGGATACTTTATCAGTATAATAGTTTATTTCCATTATATTAACACCAAGTATTTAATCACTAATGGTTAAATTTGATTATTTAATTGAAATTATTAAATGTCTACAGAAATTATGTATTTATGCATTTCCTGCAAGAAGTTTTTATGCAAACTCAACACAGCTTTTGATGGGGATTCCTGTGCAGGACTAATGGCATCATTTTTGTCAGAAAGAATGAACGATAGCACCCAAACCTTCCCAGGTGAGAAGTCCCAGGGACAGCCTACAATGGGGTGTGCTTTAACCAGATGCAAACATGTCAGATCAAGACCTGCTAAACCCAAAGTCCGTGTTGAACATTGTCTTCTTGGCATTTAATATGGACATTGATTAAATATATTGGACAAATTGGGATAAAATATAAGGTTGAGTTGATGAAAATTAGATCTTTCGGGTTTGCTGCTTTTATTTCAAATCTGAAGTAAGGCTCATAAAGGACTGTAAAGTTTGTTTTGTTTTGTTTTTTTCCCAAATATATCAATTAGCTTAATAAAAATACTATATTTTTGTACAAGCCTTACCTCACGCAGGATAATTTCAGCACCCGCAGTGCGGTGTATGGGCCTTTTCTTTCTTCACCAAAGTCAGAGGTTTGCCAAAGGACACGTGTGCATCAAGACCTAATTTTTTAACTTAAGATTGCATTTATAAAATGACATGAAAGTAAGATGACATCAAAATTAGAAGAGTGAATCTGCAAAACTCTTGTTATGGAATGTTTAGAAATTGCTAAGTTAAGACAGCCCATAAAACCTGCAGGTGGATCCCTTGTAGTGTACAGGATGGCACAGACTGCACAAGGCAAGATACAGTCTTATCGCAAAAGACATGGAGAAGCTGAGCTCCTGCAGTTGGGGTGTCACTTGCCTATGGAAAGGAAAAATTACAAGAAAAGACCAGCTTAAGGCCTGCCCAGGGCAGGAGCTTGGTCCCTGAGAGATGTCACACGCAGAAGGAATTTGGCAACTAGGAGCTGCTAAGTGATGGCGTATGCTCTAAAGAATCCTTGGCATATTGAGCTGCCATATGCTATCAAGTGCCTGCCACTGAGTACGTGTGAATTTATAATTATTTTTTGCTGGAGGTTTTTAACTTGGATTTGGACCAGTTTTTCGTAGGGACAACAAATGGCATTTGTCTGCTGCAAAGGTTACCTCTAATCAAGCACTTCTCTCCAGAGTGGATCAGGCTGCTAAGGGAAACAATCATAACATTTTTTTATAAAGCATTATGCTTGCCTTCATCATCTGTTGAAATGACCTGAAGTGTTTTATAGAAATGTTTCTTAAACAAAGAGCCTCAGAGGATTACACTGAATCAAAAATGTCAACCTAAGCATTCTAGAATGAAACCTAATTAATAAAAAGGTTATATATTTATCAGAAGTGATTTTGTGTTTTAATCCTACAAGGCAGAGTTTCACAAAAACGTTAAGAAGCCTGTCTGGAAAAACAACAACAAAAAAAAAGTCTCAATCTTTTACTTAAACCAAGAATTTTGTAGAAATAGTTTTTATCCATTTTCATGGTATGTAGCAAAGACATGCTCTAACTCCAGGCAAGGTCATCTTCATACACTGGAAACACCTGCCGGATGAGTTAAAGCAGATTTTTCTTCCACGCAATAAGGTAGGTTTCTTTTTCTTCCTCCATGCTGGCAACGTAGAGGAGATGAAAGTGATAACCCCTTAGGAATTTCTTGTGTTTCACTTGTCTGTGGCATGTTTGCATTCCAGAGAAGCTAGCACAGTGAAACCTGTTGAAAGGACTTAAACTTTTTTAAACAGAAATTTACATATTGAGGAGTTTTAGTCATTGCCAGTTTTATGATAGTGCTGGGGGATGCTAGCCTAGATCAGATGGAATTCATCTGGGGCAGGCAGCCCACAAATAACAAATAAGAAGAGATCAATTTAAATAATTTCATACACTTATGCCACTAATGATGCTTTAACTGGCCTTCCAAGTATTGTAGCTAATGACATGAACTTTATGGAGGACTGTTCTTCGTTAATTGAGCCAGAGAGACTCGTGGCCATGAAACCAGAGATTAGGGTATGGTATAATGACAGTTTTCGAGTAATGACATTCCAAGTAAGTCTGAAAAAGGAATGAAGAGGGGGAAATAAAGAAGGCAGATCTGATGGCTGAATCAATTTTTAACCTAGAATATAAACGTACAGGTCTTTTGTATATGAACAGTTATGCAAGATCTGTAATTAACCTATGTGAGACCATGACTCGTGCAGTAGCACCTAAAAGTAAAGTGGCAGCGAAGGATCATCCAATCAATAAATGAACCATAAAAGCAATGGAACTTTTTCAGAGTCCCGTAGGAAGTAAGTTAGTTCTGGCCTTCCATTTCCTGTGGATATCTTTAGCAATTAAGAGCAGCCTGATAGTAACTGTGCATGCAAGAAAACCAGAATGGAGCTTAAACTGTAAAAACTGTCTACTATTCAAACTGCGAGGCACAGTTTCAACAAGACAAGGACTCTGAAACAGCAGTTTTCTAAATTATACACACAGTATGCACAGAAAGAGGGTTTCATTCTTGCATGCTATAAAAGCTGAACATTTTTGGCAAGTGTTTTATTCATTTTTCAAAATAAAACAAAAATTCAGACTGAAAATAATTAAGCATACATGTATACATAGAAACAAGCATGAGAATAAGCACTATGAAAAAGAAAAGCTGGTCTGAAGAAATGACTTGTGGAAGTTGTGTTGTTTAAAAAGAGATCAATAAAGAGTGAATGTTCAACATAGTTGTCGGTAAACTGTTGCCCCTATGGACACACCCATGGACTGTAAAATGCAGCCACCTATGAACTTTCTAGGCCAGCAAGGCAGGAATCGACTAAAATGTAAAAACTAAAAAACTCTGCGGGTTGTTAGCAGAAATGTTCTGTAATGGCAACTGAAACTTTGTGTCCCTTCAAGTATCAGTGCAGATGGATGACTTCCTCCTCTCCTTCAGAAAGCAGTGTGCTTCAGAAAGGCACCTTCTAATCATTTACTCTAACTCCTTTTTAGAATACAAAAATCTTGCTTTATCATCTCTGTTTTCTCCGGCACTTTGATACTGCAAGATATTAATTGTTTTCTCTCTGTCTCCCCTTTGGTGCCTCTGCTTCTGGCTGTACAACCATCCATGCAATCAAACCACTCCAGATGCTTCAGCACTAATCACACAGAAAATGGCCTTGACATGTGCAGGCGCTGCAGCCTGGCACACACAGCTGGGCAGCTGCAATTACAGAAGTTTCTGGGTGAGCTGACCCTCATGTGCAAACACATGTGTTTATGTTGTAAATTCTTTTGCAAAGGCTGGATCTAACTAAAGGTTTGCAGAGTATCTCACAGTCTAGGCATAGACACTAGATACCAAATCTGAAGCAGTGGAGATGCTGATCCAAGTGATTTATTGTTTTACTTTTGATTTGGGTGTTACTTTGGGTTTGTTTGTTGGGGTTTTTTTCTGGTTTTTTTCTTTTTTTTTTTTTTTTTTTTTTTAAAATGTGTCCTCCTCGTACTTAAGGTCATTTACTCTTTAAGCTCAGAGTAAGTCTTCAGATAATTAATTAGGTACTCCAGTAATCAGTTAAAGTATGCAGGTTTGAATTTATGAAGGAATGTTTGTACTCAAATGTACTTAATAGTAGTGTAATGCAGACATCTCACAATCTTTGTACCTTGTTGAAAATAATTGAAATTATGTACATAAATTACATGTGAAGAAATTATATGGTGATTAGCTTCACCAGCTCTTCATCATAGATAAGGTCAAAGGAACAGATTACAAAACTTTCAGTGAAGTCCTTTTGACATTAAAGGCATTCAGCAAATTTAAATTCTTCTTGACATATAACCTGCTTCAACTATTTCATTATTAGAAATGTCCCTTGTAGAAAGGATTCTTACTGCTACACCAGTTGACTCAGACTGCTGCTGTTCTTTAAATGTTCTTCAATTATTTTGTTGATGTTATCAGGGTGTAGTATGCTACAGTTTACTCTCAATCGATTTAATCTAATTGAAGACCAAACCTACTGACCTTTCTTAGGTTCAATTCCATAATTACTTCACAGCTTGCTTACAGAACAGAGTTGTGGTTTTTCTGGGGGCTTTTGATAGGCACTTCAAGGGTAACTAGAGCTGATCAGAATTTTCTAGGGGACCTACAAGTATAGTTTTGAGAGAATTCAATTATTCCTGTACTTACCCTTATATCAAGGATACTTGCTTTAAATTTCAACCCCTCTTTTGCACAGTGTTTCTGGCGAGGAGTATAAATAGTAGCTAATGACAGATACATGTACTAAGATTCGTCACAACTGCTGATCTTCTTAACAATACATTGCATTTCTTCTTATTTCTACATAGTCCTGCAAGCATTACAGAGATATTACGCTGCATGTCAGCTTCTAAAAGGATTGTATTTGAGAAGCTAATCTTTGAATGTAGTAAGCAGAGACAAACTCCTGTTTGCGTGGTGAAATGTAAGGACATGCAAAACAAAGGTAGCACTGATAAGGGATGAAAGAATTAAAATTAATGACCACAAAACTCTGATACCACCATAGATAAAAACAATTTAAGACAGAGCTGGACCAACCCCTAAGCTAAAGGAAAAGGACACTAAAAAACTGAGAATAAGTGATTCTTTAAAAAGAAGCAGTCATACATAAATTACATTACATCTAAGTTTTTAAAGGCAGTATTTGCTATGGATATGTTATGTAACAACTGTAGGAAACTTCTTTCTCAAAACAAGTAGACACTGTTCAAATGCATGATAGAGATATATAGCAGAAAATGCTAATGTTTGGTTAAGGGATAGATTACTGTTCCATTGAATTAAAAAGCGGCCAAAAATGTAACATAGTTCTGTAGGTACTTCTCCAGTGTGATATCTACCAGGATCAAAGCCAAAGCTAATATTAAAACTGATAGTCCTGAAACAATTCATTTTTTTTTGTGTGCCTGAAAAAATTTAAACAACAAAAATAGTTTAGCTTTTGATACAGCAAAAAATTTGATTTTCTGTCCGACGCTGTTGTGCAAAAAAGACAGTTGGTACAGCTGCGAAGAGTGAACATCAGGGTGAAGGTCAGGCAAGTGCTCTGTTCTGCTGGGCTCACTCCAAGGTACTTGGGTGACTTGAGACACATCTTTTGCACAGCTACTGTTCTGAATATATCAATTTACTGAGCCAGATTTTTTTCTGTAGATATATATGAAAGTATTTATAGCTTTTGTTTTTTCCATCATGGATGAGCTTAGCAGTAAGAGAACCCCTCTGTGCCCAGTTTTTTTACTACGTATCTTCAGTTGCAGCGCACACAATTTGAATGGGTAGTTAATTTTCTTCACAGTAATTAGAGTGGGGCTGTGTTTTGAATTTGTGCTGAACACAGGGCTGATGTTTGGTTGATGTTTTTGGTTTCGCTGAGCAGGGCTTACACAGAGATAATGCCTTTTCTGCTTTTTGTTCTGCCACACTGGCAAGGGAAGTTGGGAGTGCATGGGAAGTTGGGAGAGGACACAGCCAGGACGGGTGACCCAAAATTACCAAAGGAATATTCCATACCATATGACATCATGCTTAGCAGATAAAATGGAGGCGAGAAAGAGCGGGGGGGAGACATTTGGAGTGATGGTGTTTGTCTTCCCAAGTAAGCATTAGATGTGATAGGGCCCTGCTCTCCTGGAGACGTCTGAACCACCTGCCCTGCCCATGAGAAGCAGTGAATTAATTCCTTGTTTTGCTTTGTTTGTGTGCATGGCTTTTTGCTTTCCCCATTAAACTGCCTTTGTCTCAACCCACAAGTTTTCTGGCTTTTACCCTTCTGATTCTCTCCCCAGTCCCACTGCTGGGGCAGTGGGTGAGTGGCTGTGTGGAGCTTGGTGTTGACTGGGGTTAAACCACAACAAACAGTAAAGGGCAAGTGAGCACGTTTGTAATAACACTATGTAAGCTTCTTGTCAAGCCTACAATAGCAGGTCCCAGAGGAAATGAGATATCTACTGTTAGTGGTGAAGTTTGCTTTTATCCAGCTCTTCTGAAAGCACAGATTGATGGAAGTACAATTCTTTCCTGCGTTGACATATCCCTTCACATTCCAGGTGACTGGTCTAACCACTGAGCTGTAAAGTGGTATCTTTCTGTCAATCCATGTTCCAATCAATTATTTATATGAAGTGGAACAAGGAAAGAAACTCACCCCAGGATGCCCTCCAGCCCCAGAGCCAGGTATGCAGGAGTCCTGGTGCCCTTCCTATCGTCTTGGTACCTACCCCCTGGAGAGTCTCTGTACTTTCCCTCTGTTGCAGTGGCAGAATACTTTGTGGGGCCACGCTGTAGGCAGAATTAGGGTCCTTATCTGGGTTAAAGTGATATGCTTTCTCTTTTGAGGTAGAATTACAACCTCAATGCAGTAAAACCAAGCTGCATGTGTTCTCCATGGGTATAACTGCATCAGTGCTTCTGGAGAAGCAAAAGTGCTGGAGGCAGTCCATTTAGGTTTAAATATTAGGAAGAAATTCTTCACCGTGAGGGTGGTGAGGTACTGGAACAAGTTGCCCAGAGAAGTTGTGGATGCCACATCCCTGTAATGGTTCAATGCCAGGTTGGACAAGGCCTTGAGCAACCTGGTCTAGTGGGAGGTGTCCCACTGCACATGGTGGGGGGGGGTGGGACTAGATGATCTTTAAGGCCACTTCCAACCCTTAACATTCTACGGTTCTATGATTTTATACAATACTTGCAAGTTTGCATCTTTGCTGAGCATGAGCAATGGATGTGCCACTGCAAATCTTGCTGTTTGGTTTGCATCTGCTCATCACATCAGTGAATAAAGTAGTGAAGACTTCTCTTTCCTCTCCTTCCCCCTTACACATAAGAATAACCATATATACATGAAGAATGACTCAGCTTTCCAACTTAGTTTGGCTCTTATGTCTGGGCAATGGATAATATACTTCATATCTATTACCTCGATTAAAACTCTTGTCCATACTGCAGAAATCACTGCAATGATAGCTCAGAAAATTAAAAAACTTTTCCCAAAGCTAAAAACATTGCATAATTTTATGTAACGAAAAAAAAAGTTTGTCACCCACCCCTCTGCAACTAATCACTACCCTTTCGGTAGTGAGAGTTTGTTTCCTGTCAACACGGTGTGTTAGTCACCACCATCCCACGTCCTGAAGTTTTCTGTGTGCCCCCTCTGATGCTTTAGACCTTAAGGGGTTGAGATGCTGCCGTATCCTGGTAGCTCATTCAAGCAGTGATGGTTATGAGCAGTGGTAACTTGTGGTTTCAGTGTGCCATCTGTCTGCTTCCTGTTGTGCACTTCTATACACAAATACCTCTGTGTTTGTACTCCTCTTTAGGTCACATTTACTCATCCTTTCCTACATGTATTTACATTGTCAGTTGTTCGGGGCAAGGTTCACATTCTTGTTCTTCGCTATGTACCAATTTAGCACAGGTCTATATGGATTATGGCTATGATCACAATTATACGCCGGCTGCCTGTGGGGGCCGGGCCAGGGCGGTTCGGGGACNGGCCTCGGGCGGCGGCGTGTCCATGTTCCGCTGGCTGGAGGTGCTGGAGAAGGAGTTCGACAAGGCGTTCGTGGACGTGGACCTGCTGCTGGGCGAGATCGACCCCGACCAGGCCGACATCACGTACGAGGGCCGGCAGAAGATGACGAGCCTGAGCTCGTGCTTCGCCCAGCTGTGCCACAAGGCTCAGACCGTGTCCCAGATCAACCACAAGCTGGAGGTGAGGGAATGCGGGGCGCTGGGAGCGCGGAAGCTCCCTGCGGAGGGCACCGTGCCCTGCCCCAGGGGCAGCCAGAGCTCCTCCGGTTTCCTTCCTGCCCTTTTCCTGCCCTGGAAGCGGCTGGGGAGGGTTAACCAGGCCCCGCGTTTTAGGATTCGGGCCTGGCCGTGGTCATCCTCCCTCTGGGTTTGGTTGTTCCAGCGCGGGCATGGAGCAGTGCGTGCCAGAGGAGTTCTCTTGGATGTTGAAAGCAGGAATCTTGAGCAACAGATGCTGCTGACTCTGCCTTCTGTTTGCATTGAGTCCCCGGGGAGTCGGGACGAGAGCACAGTCTCAAGCTGTACCAGGCGAGGTTTGGGTTGGACATAGGAGGAATTTATTCACAGGAAGGGTGCTTAGACATTGGAATGGACTGCCCAGGGAGGTGATGGAGTCACTGTCCCCGGAGGTGTTCAGGGAAAGCCTGGACATGGCACTCTGTGCCGTGGTCTGGTTGACGTGGTGGTGTTCCATCATGGGTTGGACTCCGTGATCTCGGAGGTCTTTTCCAAGCTAATGCGTTCTGTGATTCTGTGAATCTGGAAAGCCTTTGGAAAAAAGGGACAAAGACGAGATCGAGGTGCTTAAAGCTTAGACTCAGTAGTCAAAATGAGGACATTGTTCCGCCTTATGAAAAAAGGAAACAGAAAAATGGATTTAGAATGGACTTTGACAGGTCCTCTTGCTCCTTCACACTACAAAGCAGATCAAATAGCGCTCTGCCAAGCTTAGTGACTGAAAACAATAGCAGAGGTCGCACATTCTGTGAGGAGAATAGTAACTGTTCTTCCTCTTGGAAAGTTTTCTTCATGCCTGATCCAGAGTTTCAGTCAGGGTGGGAAGAAAGAAGCATCAGACAGAGCCAAGCTGCCTGGTGCTGATGCTGCTGAGAAGTCGGGCTGCAGGTCCTTTGGCTTGTGCAAGAACTGGAGTGCTCTGGAAGGAGATTCTGGGGGACTTTATGGTCCTTTCTTATCTGACCAGCCTGAACATCTTTAGTTTAGTAGGTGTTGTCATTTGTCTTGACGTTAACAGGTGTTAATGTGAACTGCCCCCTTGTCTTTCTGTTACATATTAGAAGGCTGTTGCCGTTTCTTCCTCAGTTACCTTTTCCCTGGACTAAACCCCTCCATTTTCTGTTTAGAATTTTATTGCTTGTTCTTGTAAGTATATTGGAATAAGGGGGAAAATTCTGAGAAACCATGGAAATACATGCTTTATAAGAGCTTCAATAGACAGAACTCCTTTCTTTCTGTCTTTTGTGTTACACTTACTATAATAAAATGATTTTAGGGTCTTCAAACAGTAACCTGCTCTTCTTAAGGTCTGCTTTTCAGTAGGAAGTAAAGAGATTTGTGTTGGTTTTAATCCGGTTTCTTCCTGGTATGAAGACATTGTTGTGCAAAAGAACCCACAGTTTAACAGGGAAGCAGGATATTTCAGAGTAGAACAAAGTTCTCATTAAACTAGGTTTTTTTTTCATCACATTCTTTATTTCACCAGAATGCTTACTGTGGTGATGTTTATGTTCTTTTTTGTGTTTATGTTGCTATGCTGTCATATAGGAAATGAGTGTATGTTTATTTTTATATATATACACACACACACAAAATATCAACTGGTACGGTAGATTTAATTGTATAATTGTAGTAAAATAAGATTTGTGAGTAGTTAATCAGTATTTATTGCATATTATGCGGGGATGGTGGGTGTTGTAAACCAGGTGGGTTTTCAGGATATTTTAAGAGAATTGATTGGTACTTGGTAAATACTTCTTTGAAAAGTTGTTTCAAGCTTAGGTGTTTTGAAAAGAAATAACTCAGATCCTGAAAGGTATTTTGTATCTTTAAAAAATCATCAGGGGCACCTAAAGAACTGAAGATCTGTGTCTAAATCTCATATGAGTTGAAGAGCAAAGGAGCACAGTTGGCAGTTGTTAATAATTAGCGTGATTATTGTGTATATCTACATGCATGAGGTAATTCATAAAAATGATACTGATAATCCAGAATGACTGCTTTAGAAGTGAATAAAAAGTCTTTTGTGTAGTATTTTTATTACTGTTAGTGGTATTAGGCCTCATAAAAGAGTTTTTATCTTTCAAATAGACCTTTAGAAGATTTAGTATTGCCTTGAAGGTTGTTAATTTTAGGACCTTGTGTTTATTGAAGTCATAAACTTGAAATGAAAGCTGCCATTTAATACCTGTGAAAGATGGAGCTGCTCTGTTTAAAATTAATGTCTTGTCTTTTTACATGCATAGATGTTTTACATGCAAAGCCTCGGTGTCCAAAGCGAAGGGTACAATGACATATTTTGAAAGAAATCACTAATATTAATACTGGAGCTTAGGATGTGTTCAGTGGTTTTATTGGCTTTTTTATAATGCAAGTTACTGTGTTTCATGTAAGTTTTAAGATTGTGGTCATTTCTTAACAGCCCACAATTTTAATATTGTACTGCTTGTACGTTTTAATACAAAGCTTTCATCACATTTACAAAAAAGTTGTCAGTAAGAGTTTACTTAGGTACAAACACCTATTCAAGACAAAAAGTTAGATCCACCTTCAGAAATATGCCTCTGTTTGAATTAAAATAATACTTTGACTTAAGCTAAGTTTGACTAAGCTTACTCTTGCAGCTGTATTTGCCTGATTTTGTCTTACTGAATGGATGATACTATTTTATAAAGGAAAATAATAAAAAAATTATGACTGTCATTCTGTTGTTCATGGATTCCATTTCCTTGACCAAAATTGTTGGGTCTTACTGTAATGTTACAGGCAAGAGTAAAGAAATGAAGTTCAGACTTTGATTTACCCACATTATCATCTTAATATGCATTCTCTAGTTGGTACAATTGCTTTTAAGAGGCACAACTTAGTTGTTTTTGTGGATGGAAACTCCTGGCATAGGACTTTTCAAAACGTTTTTGCCTTCTTGGTGTGTACCTGCTGCTATAGAGATGTGTCCAGGTAAAATTCTATATAGGGGATGTTCCTGAATAGTGAAACAAGTGCTCCAGGAAGTTTCCGAAGAAGAATGGAATATGTTGGCAATTTTGGGGCACGTTATTTTTAGTAGGAGCCTGAAGATATTGCAGATGCATATGAGATGTATGCAAATAAATTATCTTGTGCATTAGGGTGTTGAAAGTTTATAAACATACTACTGTGCTAGTAACAGTTGCAGCCTTAAATTAAACTAATGATATGATGGGGAGAAGGATTTGTTCTCATAATTTTCCTGCTGGTCACAGCAGGACAGAGTTGAATTAAGTGGTTTATCAAAGAGGAAAAAATTGTTAGGCCATAGAAGCCACAATCTTTTCCGAGATCAGCTTCACTTCACTATGAACAAATGGAGAAATGTAGTTTGATGGAGGACAGTAAGGGCTTCAGGTTTTTAGAACAAAAGGAGCTGATGGCCGTTTTAAAGGAGATTTTTTGTATTGCTTTGTCTCTTGGAAAGCTGTGTAAATCAGCAGATGCAAGCTGGGAGTCGGTGTGTGGGATTTCAGTAGATGTTTAATTGAGAAGCAGTTCATAGGCTTTGTTTTTCCTGTTTGACTGTCACTTGACTGTGACATTATCGCTCTGTGCAGTGCAATTCAGTAAAAATTAAATAAGTAGGTCAATGTGCCAGTGAGAACTGAGCTTGACTTTAACTCTGGCACTTTGCCAATCTGATTCTGCAATTTTAAATGAACAAGCTAGAAAGGAATGTCTGGTGGAGCACACCCTGTATCTTGGCAGCTGTGTTAAGCCACTATACACACTAAAGTTAAGGAAAATATATATATCTGTCTAAGAAGATAATTGCCTATGTAGTTTTATGTTCGTGGTTAACTTGGAATCAGCAGGTTTAGAGGAACATACTTCTATAAGCTGAATTTTTCTGTAAGTGAGTTGTTACTTTTTCAGGTAAAGCATATGTAGTATTATGTAGGTAATATGAAGATCTATATAAAAAAAATCCAACTGCAAAATGGAAAAGCTAAATGTAGGTGGCTTGATGTGCTTGGTGGCTCATACAGTGTGTGAATCCATGTCTCTCCTTTGTCTTGCAGTGAGAAGTGCACTTGCTGAAGACCAAGATATTTCTTTGCCCCGTGTGAGATATGTATATAAAACTGGGAGCATAGTTGCAATAATTCGTATAATTTTTTCAAATGTCATTAATATTTCTAGTATTTATGGAAGAGTCATTTTATTAATTGTACTTGTAACTCATTAACTTTTACTCTTTTGGAATAGAAACCTATTGGTACTAGATAGGTTTTTTTGAAAAATCAGTTGAATGAGATTTGATCCAGCTAATTTTATATCCTAAAATGTGAGCAGTTTTCACATATTCAGGAAGTGGAAATACAGCTTTACATGCATCGTTTGTTGGTTTATATATCGAATTGTCATTAGTTTGATACATGTAACCTCTATCAGAATAATTATGCCCTTTTAAGGGGGTCACCTGTACTTAATTCATATTTTCTTGTATCAGAAGCCCTGGAGTTCTATGAAAGTTTAACTAACTTCCTTCATTTTCAATCTGCATGTAGGAAGGGTTTTCCATTTATCTGTCTCATTTGTTGGGAGTTGCCAAAGAGAAAGTGAGGGGGAACCAGCATTTTAGTTTATATTTCACAGTTTTATTTACTGAGTTATGCTGCATAACTAATACAGCTTTCAAAATAATGGCAATAATAAAACTACCAGTATGACTTCTAAGAACTGGTGTGTGTCTTCTTAATAAACAACTAGAAGCATGGGCAACCTGACATAAAATGTCTTTGTGAGACAGTCAGAAATTTGTCACTGGCAGCAAAGTGTACGTGTAGCAATTAAAAAAACCCCAACTTGTGCTTCTGTAAGTAGGTGTAAACAGAATGAAATAGTCGAATACAAATAAAACAGTAGCAAGAAACAGTACCTAAAGCAAAGTGGAAACAGTAATAGGTTGCTGCAGTCACAGATATTTTAATAACAGAGGTGAAGAAGATTAGTGACTGGCATATAAGTGTTGGTTGGTATATCCATTTATGTAAATGGAAACCAAATTCTTAAGATGCTTAACATTAAGTAGTAGTATTAGTGTGTTGACTTTTAATTGTTGGGAGTAAAAGATTGCAAATAATTTTCCAGAATGGTCTTCAGCAGAGAAGATAAAACAGTAGAAACATTGCTTTGCATCCTTTTCAGTCTTCTGAATGATTTGTCAGGACTAGAATAGATTCTGAGAAATGGAACTATTAATTTGTCTCATGTACTTTGTATTTTGTATGAGACATAATAAAAGTGGTTTAATTAATTTACAATTCATTTTTGTCTTTATTTTCGTTACCACTGCATTTTTACCAAAACTACTTACATAGCTATGCTACTGTAGCTGTAGTGTTTATTTGAGGAGTTGGTACTCATAAATTCTGTTGTTCATGTTCTTAGTAGCCACATCCTAAAGAGCATTTTGATAGATTTAAAAATTTAAGTCCCATATGTCCTTTGGGGGTCATAATAACAGTGAAATAAAGGCTTTTAATATAATTTGAAAATTTATCAGTACAGTCTTTTCAAATAATTTCTTGAAACATTTTCATCATTGACAAGTGGTAAGAATTACGTTGGAACTGGAGGGATTTATCATAAAAAATATGGTTTCTAAGTGTATCATCTATTCAGAAACTCACATTTTGTACAGTGCTGTCACATTGCTTAGTTTTGCAAGGAGCACAGTGAGATTTATAGGGCTCTTATCTGTTTCATGGTTTCTCATTCACAGCAGTCCTTTAAACTTAATGTGGATGTGTGAAAAATTGCAGCAAATGCTGCTTTGTAGACAGGAAGAATCAAATAGTCAAGACTGAGGAAGGGTAGACTGTTCTTGTCTTTTGGAGAGCTGTAGACAAAGTGGTGAAGTGATACCACTGGTGAGATAATGGAGACAATCCTTTCTTCTAGCAATTAGAGAAACATAATAATTAAGAGCTTTGGCTGCTTCACATCAAGGGGCTGATGTAAAGTTAGGGGTCCCCATGAAAACTTTGTACCATGTACATTGTGCTGTTCACAGCTGTGCACAACAGGCTCTGTTGTTGGTGCTTAGGCCTCAGGCTGTAGGAGCTGCAGTTGTCACATCCTGAAAAATTGTTTTCTGTCCTGCACTCGTGTAATGTTATGGGAACACTTAGGAATAATGATTTCATTTTTTGTAAAGCGTAATTAGGGATTTTTTTTTTACCTGCTTTTGCCTTTAAATGATGTTTCTGCCTTTAAAAAAATGCCCCCAGACTGAAATGTCAAGCAAATATGCTAGTATCATATCTTGATATTTATCTTGCTTTTTTGTGCCTATAGTGGCGCAGAAGCCACGGAGTTGTTGCAGCACTGTAATGTGCTCTGGTGTGTTTCATGATGCTGGATCCTGCAGCCTTTAAATCAGAAGGTTAATAGTCCTGATCAAGAGTGAATGTTGAAATACGTAAACACAGATGTTGGTTAACTTTTTGGAGTCTAGTATAAACTACATGAGGACATGCTGCTGAAGAAGTAAAAACACCTCATATACTTGATTTCTCTATGAATGTTGGTTTGATCCTATGGGAAGATTAATAGGGACCTGTACTGTAAAGTTAGCTATTTAAAAAAAAAAAATGTATAGGAGGTGTTTCATGAGTAACAGAATCAATGGAATTTGGAAGTCTCATATCCTACTGATTTGTGGGGAATGATTTGTCCTAATGGAAGTGTTGAGCACTTTCTCAAGTCACTAAGACCTGCTGATTCAGGCATGTCCTGTTCTCTCCTATGAGCTGGGAGTTTCCACGTCACAGCATTCTTTGCCTTTTCTTCTGCCCAGGATTTTTTTTCGTTGGCTGGACATGAGACAACATCTCAGTTCTAGCTCAGAACAGCACACGTGCTGCCTGGACACCAGGCTCTTGGCTCTTGTTGCTGGGTAGATTAAACATATTAGCTGAAGATCTGACTCTTGCCACTTTTCCCTCTGTGAGGGCACTAATCCATCACTTCTTCCTACTGGCAGCTGTTCTGCGCAAAACCTGTATGTTCTAGGAACTTCCATCATACACACTTTGACCCTCTAATAGGTTCCTTTGAATCATGAAAATTAATTCAGTTCAAATCTATGGGGAAGGAAGGCAAAATAGGGAGAAATGTAGACATACAGATAAAATAATGGCATTAGACTGCCTTGTCTAGGTAACTAAGAAATTCTGAAATTAAGTCCTGGCTGCTCAGATTCAGAGATTATGTGGTGGGTAAAAAAAAAATCTTTAGAAAGATGGTTTTCAGTAGTTTATGAGTTTAGAAGGTTTGGTGTGAGAATGGATTAGGTGTACCCTGAAATTAGATGAAAACTTTCAAGGCATTTGATGACTATTTGGCTTATGACTTTTAGTCACTGGAGGATGTTACTATGATGGATGATTTTTTATGTGTCTAGCTTTCCTTTGCTGAAAAATATGTTTTCTAATATGCGCATTATGCTAAGTCTTTTTTTGAGCTAGAAGTTCATATAACAGTGCATTCATTACACTTTGATGTTGAGGATTTTCAGGTGTATTGAATTTTCGTTTGGTGTAGTGAATAATGCCACTGTCTTGCCCTAGTAGTATTCAGGCCTATGACCCAGCCTTCTGATTCAGCTTGGCTCTGGTTTGGGTCCTTATGTCTGGGCAATGGATAAGTATAATAGATATACTTCATATCTATTAGCTCAAATACAACTCTTGTCCAGACTGCAGAAACATTGCATAATTTTATGTAACGATGCCATCTCTCAGTTTGTCCCTCACCCCTCTGCAACTGGTTTCCCTTTCAGTAGTGAGAGTTTGTTTCCTGTCAACACGGTGTGTTAGTCACCATCATCCCACGTCCTGAAGTTTTCTGTGTGCCCCCTCTGATGCTTTAGACCTTAAGAGGTTGTGGTACTGCCGTATCCTGGTAGCTCATTCAAGCAGTGATGGTTATGAGCAGTGGTAACTTGTGGTTTCAGTGTGCCATCTGTCTGCTTCCTGTTGTGCACTTCTATACACAAATACCTCTGTATTTGTACTTCTCTTTAGGTTACATTTACTCATCCTTTCCTACATGTATTTACATTGTCAGTTGTTTGAGGTATTTGTGTTGTCGAGGCATTTGCATTGTTCAAAGCAGTTTTCTGAGCACTTCGGGAAAAGTATCCATGACGGAAGAGGTGGGAAAAGTGGAGCACTGAAATAAGACCCTGACTTTCTTTAATAACTGAGAAATGTTGTTATTTTCTGGTTGATTTCTGTAAGTTTTGGCTTCCACTGTAAGGCCCAGACACCACCAGGCACTTTGTAATGCCATTGGCACCAAATTCGAGTTACAGATCTTGTTCTGAGAAAAGTATCCGTGACTGCAGTGATTGAGAGACAAATGAGCATATCTGAAAAGACATTGACTTTGCCAACATGTGTCAGAATACAAGGAAAAAAGAGCCATGCAAATTTCGTCTCTCGTGTCCTGTCTGCTTGATTCATCTAGGACTAGATGTAGGTTTTCATGATTAAATCTAACTTCCATGAGCCACAGTCCTGTTGTGCTGCTAGCTGCATGTTGGCTGGGGCATAGACACAAGTGAGCTAGCAGAGAGAAACTAAGAGTGCAACCTTGCATTAACAAGTGATAATTGCTAATCTGCACAGTTGTATACTGCCCACAAGAGTTCCTTTTTTGGTTGAATCGGCCAATTAGAGTTAAGGGTGTTATGAAAGTAAACACACTACCTTCTCTTCACCCTCTGCCCCTTGTTGTTCCCCAGTGAAAGTTTCTGTTCTCTGTGTGTTGTTTGGTGGCTCTTCCTGAAGTCCCCTAACCATGAAGCTCAATGGTCTCCTGTGTGTAGGTGTTTGTTACTTCTGCCCCCAGCTGACTTCTTTGCAAATTCTAAGGCAGTTGGAGCTGACCATCAAAATACATGACATCTCTCTTCGAAAGTCTTGTTGGAGAGTGCATCCAAAAAACCTGCCAATTAAAGGATTAGTACAGTTGCTTGTGAAACATTAATTCATCTTTGTAGTGTTTATACAAATTGAAATGTTATCTGGTACCATCTTTTTGTGTAGAACCCTTGCCTCATACAGTGAATGATGCTCTGGGAAGGAATGGCCTTACCGATAGTTCTTGTTTGTGCTTGTCATTCCTCTGCTGTCTTTGCCCCCTCTCTGATTTTTACTGAGTAGCTTCCAGAATTTAATATAGAGCTGTTGAATGTCCAGCTGTCTTTCCGTATGTTTCCGTTATAACAAAGCGAGGTAATTTGGAAAAAAATTAGTGGTAGTAAGAGTAATATTAAATGAGCTGGCCAAGCTGAGAATGGCAGGACTTCTGTGAAATAATGTAGAGATTTGTCAGCCTTCATAGAAGTAGATCACAAGATTTGAAGCCCGCTTTGCTGTGTTTGCATTTTGGTACGACTCGTGTGTGCATCTGTTCCTGGGAATAGATTTGTGACTTTTCATAATGTGTAAGCAGATTGCTTCCATGTTATATGCTCATAACATTTCTCATTTTACTCTTTTTGTTTTGTTCTCTTTATTTATTCAGGCTTTCCAATACCTGAAGGGGAGCCTACAAGAAAGATGGGAGAGGGACTTGTTAGAAGAGCAGGTAGTGACAGAACAAGGGGGAATGGTTTCAAACTGAAAGAGAGTAGGTTTAGATTAGATATTAGGAAAAGATTCTTTACTGCGAGGCTGGTGAAGCACTGGAACAGGTTGCCCAGAGAAGCTGTGGATGCCCCATCCCTGGAAGTGTTCAAGGCCAGGCGGGATGGAGCTCTGAGCAACCTGGTCTTGTTCAAGGTGTCTCTGTCCATAGCAGGTGGGTTGGAACTAGATCTTTACGGTCCCTTTCAACCCAGGTCATTCTATGATTAAAACAGCAGGATATAAATTTAAATCATAGGTCATATGCAGAGTACTATTTTTATTTTTTATTGTTTGCCAGTCTTTTTGTGATACTTTTGGAGCACCATTCATGTCACAAAACTCATAGCCATCATTCTCACTGCTTTGTAATTTGCAGAGGGAAATAATTTTTTGTTTTTTTCTTCACCAGAACTCTGTTTTGTTTTCCATTCTCTGCTAGGTGGGGCTAGACAGTATTAAAGTGGTCTAATTTATCTGTTCTACCACTTTGCCCTTCTATGGGCATTTTGGAGTAGAATGGATGAGAGAATGTGTTTATGTGTGTAGAAAGGAATAAAAGTCAGTATGTGAGCTGTTAGTACCTGTTAGAAAGGAGGAAGACAGTAATGGGTTTTTTTTTTTTTTAAGTAGAAGTAATGTATACTTTATGTAATAATAACAAAACACTGTTAGACATTGTGTGAAATTGTGACTGGGTCAATCGTGCCTTAATTATTAAGGTCTTTGTTATGTGCTCTGTACTATACCATCACCTTCTATGCCAGTGGTATTTTCTTTTGCTACTTTACATCAGGCAAGTGTCTGCTTTTGTTAGAGGGTAGATAATCCACAGCAGAGAGATTTTAACCATAGCTGGTCACTGGAGAGAACAGTGAAGTTTTGTAAGTAACTCATTTCACTAAAATTATTTGTCTTTGTAGTATTTAACATATCTTACTGTAGAAGGCAATTTCTGCTTTGGAATTCTGCAAGGGTTTACAAATTTTTCAAGGTTTCTTTTGTTATTCTGGCAGTTGGAAGGTGGAAATGTATGCAGCTCCATTCCTTGGCAAAAAGTAAATGCTAGCCTCATCTGTTGAGGCTCCACCTAAGCACACAGGGCGAAGTCATTCTGCTGAGTGCAGGCGAGTCTGTTCTGAAATCAGCAGAGCTCACGGCCGAGGCATCTCCCACCCTCCGGTCCCGGAGATGTGGGGCGAGAGGGCATAGCCAAAAGGCGGGAAGGGAGATTGTCGGCAGCAGCGAACTGGAGGTTGGCCTGACTCATCTCATCACATTCCAGTCTAATTTAGGTGCTCTGAATCACCTCTGGAAGAGCCTACTTATGTCTGAATTACTCTGGAAGCTTAAGGAAGCTGTCCATCTAAATTATGTACCTAAAGTTAGACACAGTAAGTACTCTCCATTGAGTCAAATCCTTCCTGCTTTTTTTTCGTTAACTGGTACAGACATTTTATAGCAGTGATTTATGTAGTTACATGGAGTGAGCATTGGCTTGCAATTTGATATTCATTGTGAATTTTGACATTAGTAAAATATTGTTAAAATACCTGGAATATGCTGGTTTAATTAATTTTTAGAATGAGTGGTTTTTCCATTTTGCTCTTTAGTTGCACATTTTTGGGGAGAAAAAATATACTCTGGGAATTTACATAAAAATCCCCTGAAATCATATTCTGGGTTGTTTAGTTTTTTGTTGGGTTGTTGTTTTTGGTTTTTTTTTAACAAATAATATCTTTAAAGTATATATGTATGTACCTTGTCTTATAAAGTACTACTTGAACTTAAGGATAAAAAGTAACTTGGTGAACATGTTAGAACTTGTTCTTTTATTCCAGATACAAACCCTAAGTGTAAACTGATTTTTAAAAAAAGTGGGTTTTTTTTGTTTTTAAAAAAGTGGTTTTCAAAACCACTTTTCAAGAGTTGATGAGTGTTTTTTGTCTTCTACATATGCATTTTAGGGGCATGTTAATTCATGGCTTCTGGTTTACCCACCTAACCTGCTGTTTCAGTCAAGCTGTTGATAATAGAGCAGTTGTAAATAGGATTATTTGATTTCAGCATTGCATAAATAATTGTCATTTTGCTTTGATCTTTTTTTTTTCAGTAAGATTTAATGATTTTACAGTTTAAAATTGTGTTTACCATTGCTGTTTTGGAGTGGACATCAGCATCACGTGCCATTGTCTGAGTGAGGAAAAACCTCACCTGTTGTTGCTTTTCGGTCGGGCTACAGAGGCACGTGTGACAGTGTGTGCTCGTTAGTATTACACCATGTAAAGCATATATGTACCAGCAAATGGTGTATTGTGTATCACAATTCTGGTGACCTCACTTATTCTTTGCTCATTACTATGGATGGGTTCTGTCTTCACAGGCACAGCTTGTTGATCTGAAGTCTGAACTGACAGAAACGCAGGCAGAGAAAGCAGTATTGGAAAAGGAAGTGCACGATCAGCTTTTGCAGCTCCATGCTGTTCAGCTTCAGCTGCATGCCAAGACTGGTCAGAGTGTTGATTCTGGGGCTATTAAAGCAAAACTGGTAAGTGTGGTAGCTTGAATGTGGGGTTATATTATTCTTCTCCCTCTCCTGGCTGAAGTTCTTCCTTGGAAGCTGTTAATAAGTTGATGACAAATTTTCATGTTGAAAATGTTAGCTTTTTCTTTTTTAAATAACATTTTGGTTGGTTGTTAACAACCATTAATAATAACATGAATAATGTCAGAAAAAATAATTAGAAATTAAGTTGTTTTTACATAAACCATTTCTTGTGTTTCTTAAAGTAAAATAAGAAAACGTTTTGGTGATTTATAAATATTTTTCTGGAGACTGAAATTGCAAAAGATAATAGTTTCCAATATACAAATACAACCAAATTTTCACAGATTTTGCAAAATCCTAAAGTGAGGTAAGTCTATTGTTTTTATTGTAATAACACTAATAAGAGTGAGAATGGTATTAGTTTGCCATGCAGAAAGAGAGGGAAGAATAGATGGCATCACAGTCCTCTTTCTGTGGTCTTTCTTTCTCTTAAGAAGTGCTGTAGATGCATTGATGGTGCTGTCCATTGCTACATGCAGCAGCCTGTTGTAAAAGAACTCAGTAAACCACTGATAATTTAATACAGTAAGTTTTTAGAAACTGAGTCCTTTACAAACTCACCAAAAGTTAACAATAACTAATCTGTGTAATTAGTTGGCATTGATTGATAGCCAGGGCCTAGCCTGCCTTGTCAGTAGCCACAGCACAAATTCAGGCTCTGATACTAAGACTTTGTAAATTAGAGAAGTAGTGTTGTAGAGATGTGGTTTCTAAGTGTTGGCATGAATCTTAGTCTGTCTCTGACTGTTTCTAAAATTGCTTCACAGTTTGGTCGCAAATACCTAGTCCAAACATGTGTGGAATATTAGATTAGTCTCTTCTGCTATTTTGTCCTGTTAATTGATGTACAATAAAACACAGTAATAGACTATGAGGCTTAAAGAATGTCTAGGCTAATCACCAAATAACAGGAGTAACCCAAATTCTTCTGTTTCAGCTCCAAAAGCTGTAATTGAACTAGAGCTGTCTTCCTACGGCTACATACTTATGTATTCAGGATAAGAGTTAACAATTCCTGGATTGTCCATACGTAATTTTTTCTGTACTGATTTATAGCTGAAGTATGCTGAAGTCTATTTACAGCTGTTAATAATTCTTATGGCTTCGTAAATAAGCAATTAAATATCAACAGGTTTTTGTAGGTGTTAGGCTGCAGGCTTACACGTGGTAAATTTTTTAAGTCAACACATCACTGTGAGTGATTATAGTCCCCAAATTTTATTAGACTTAACTTCTGAGTGACATAGAGAGTAATACTTTCTGTTTCTCCTTATTTTGTTACAAACAATTTCTAAAGATATATTCAATCTCCATGCTATTGACAGCAGTCTTCTTCTCACATATGACAATAAATACATTTTACTTGGCATTGTTGCAGATTTTATCTGTGTTGAATTTTATTGACAGCTAAGACTGATATTCTCTCCTTAATTTCCTTTAGTTTTTCGTGTTTATAAACATCAGGACTAGTCTTCTGAGTTTGCTTTCCTTTGCGTTTAGGGAATTCATAGTTTTTATGGACAGAAGCTCAACTTTAAACTCTTCTAGGTAAAGGAAGCTATTAAAGCCCGTGAAGCTAGAACAAGGAAGACTGAGGCTGCTTAAATGACAATCAAATGGGAAGTCTGATATTTGGGCAAATAAAAACTGTTGTGCTGACCTTCTGGCAGTCAGAAAGCCTCAGAGGCAAAGGACTGTGTCAACAGAATATGCAATGGGGAAGTAAAGTTCTTTAGTAGTTGACTTCCTGCTTTCTTTGGGAAACAGACAATCTTCTTTTGTATGTAGACTCTTAGCATAAATGTATACTCTGTAATCTGTAAAGTTGTACATAGTGGTGAACCCAGTAAAAATACTAAGATTGCAAAGCAACTGATAACGTTATATAGGCTTGGCCAAATGTCTTTAAGAGTGGTGAATGCAGCTTAGTCCAATCACAATAACTTTCTCTTTGTAGGAGTAGTTGGATTTTTTTTCTTGAGCTTTGCAGCTGACCTGTTCTGATACTTCTCCCTATATTTTTTGTGTCCCTCTTGCAACACATATTTTGTTGTTCTTTTTGAAAGGAAAGATTCTATTATCTGAATAACACATGTTATATTGCAGAGTGGATTTTCTGTTGTGCCTTCATGTATATTGCATTATCTTGCTATTCTTTATAGAGGTTCTTGGTATTTTAGGAGAAAGCATTGTTTTCAATGCTACAATAAGTCTAAGTTTTTAATAGTATTTTTGATAACTTTCACTGCAGAATACTGCAGAATTGTTGCTAAATACAATTGTAGTAGTGTGCTTGTTCTTTATGCCTTCTAATAATACATAGTCTGCTGCTGAATTTCTTTTGTAGTAAGTGACTTATGTTGTGGCATTTTCTTGAAGTTCCTATTGCCTGTTTCTCTAATTTCTGAACTCTTTTCTTCTGTCTTAAGTCTGTCCTTTCTGTGGATGAAATGGTAAGTATGTTGATTGCCATTTTTTATGTTTAAGCAGTGCTTTTGTTTTGTGCAACGACTTACATATATGTTGGCCTCAGAAACTGGCAAAACAGATCTGGCATGTTCCATTTTCCTAACAGTTGGCAGGATGCTGTGTAAAGAGTTTCCTTTGCATTTAAATTTTTCTGTTCTAGATGTGGTGCCCTTCTAAGTCTGTATGTGTTTTATTTATTATTGCTGCAGCTAATTTGGGGTGATATCTGGCAGCTTGACATTCTGAAAGATTGTTCTAGCAGTATCTCAAAAAAGGTTAAGGTGTTATACAATTTCTAAAGCACAAACACTGTACAAATCTATGAGTGTGATATGAAATATTCTGCATGTTGTATTTAAAAAAAAAAATCCGGACAACTTTTTGCCTTTTTTTTTTTTCTTGGTTCTTTTTGTGGGCCTGATTTAATATGATTTACTGGCTTTTGTAGGAACTAAAAGCATATAAACACAACTACATAGATAAGAAGAAAAAGTGAAGCAAAGTTGACTTTATCTTTCTATCTTTCACAGTGGTAGACTTGAAAGGTTTTTAAACAGATTTTCCACTTTTATTATCTTACATAGTTCATTATCATTACTCAGTATTTGCTTTATGAAGAGCCACAGGATAGCTGGTAATTGTGAGCTTTGATCATCTACCTTGCAGTTGCATTTTTTGTTTCATGTATTTTTATGTTACCAACAGAAAGTGTATTTTCTGTTTTAGAACCTATGCCATACTATGAACACTAGAAAATATGAAACTATTCTGTAATGTCTTTGATTTCTTTAAACATTTTTGAGACTTTGTCACATCTCCTGACAGTCATTCAAAACAAGATGTTCTTTCAGTACATCTTCAGAGATTCTGTATTGCAAATCTTTTGGGGTTTTTTTTTTTTTTTAAATTCATACGATGATGAATTGGAGGCAGTCCAGACAAGAATGGCTTCTGGGTGAGATTTTCTACCTCAGTCACACAACAATAGTCATAGTAATGGAGAAAACAGGAAGAAAACACTTCTATGGAATTGCGTTGTTCCTTGCATTTTAGGTGTAACATTTAAGATGCATGACTGAAAGTGATTCTACTTAGAAATGTAACATTTGGCTTTCTGTTTGAATTTAATTTAAATGGCAAACCAAATTCAGAGAAAAATCAATGGAAAATTTCACTCTTGATGAGAATGTTTAAGCTGGCTACTTTGTATAAATACAGTAAAATATGATACATGAAATTTGCTAGTGCAATCAAATACATTGGATCACTTCAGCAATTCACTTTTCTGAGGGAGGTTGGAATATTTCTTAAATTCTAGTCTTTGTCTTTTTATATTTGTCAAATAAAAGATGTTCTGAAACCGAGTTTGAATGTGCACATAGCTAACAGGAGCACTGTACCTGCATATGGACTTTGCAGCTACTGTAGGACAGGGTGTTATGTTTGAACCGTGACCCTTCTCACGGCCAAAATGTGTGGCAGAGGTAACACAGCCTGGTGGCACTCTTGAATAATTGCCCTTTGTGTACTGACAGTAGCTGTGAATTAAAGCCCCAAACCAAAATAATAATAGAAGGAATTGGTATAATCTTAGAAACTCCTATTCTTAAAAGGTAGATTAGTCAAAATTCTTGGCTTAGGAGTGATCCTGCAGTTCAGAAAGAGATTTGCTGAAGAGACTCGTTCTCACAAGACAACTCTCACCCCATAGGCCAGAGACCAGAAGTGGCTTTGTGTGACTTGTTTTCCAATGTGGACACAGGAATTGCAGGAAGTGAAATGCCAGTGATTTCAGGCAATCTTTGTGCTGCTCCTACTGACCGCTGTGCTAGGCAATTCTTGGCCAACATGTCCATAGGTGTAATGTACTCTATTCATCTAACCTGATACAAGTAATTAACAGGTGAGGGAGATAACAGAGTCCATCAAATTCAGAGTTGACTTTCTAGCAAACAGCTGTAGATGTCTACATGCATCTATTGTAAAAATAATTCTGGAAGGACCGACCTTGCGTAATTTCTCAAATGTGGTAATATTAACCATACTAATGGTTTTATATCCAGGCTTGGAATAGTGAATAGTGTATTCACGATTTGATAACAGATTTGTCTTGCCAGTTCTGTAAAATTTTGTATTTGTCCTGTTGCTTCTTTAGTACCACTTCCTAGTTTTATCTGTTTAACTATCTGATAGGTACAGAGAACAGGTTTTTTGGTGCTCTAAATGTCTTAAAAAATGCATTATGGTGAACTTAGTTTTAATTGCTGTTTCAGTTGTCAGTCTTTTTTTAAAGGAAACAGTATTAGACCCTGTGTCTCTACTATTTTTCCTGATTTGCAGTTGGGGGGTTTCCCCACTTTGTAAAAGGGATACAGAGTAAGATATGAAGATTCAAGTAATCAAACATGCTCTCCTTAAAGTAGATTTTGTAAATTAGCAATGTGAGCATACTAATTCCTTTTGCTTCAGTGCTCTGGATATCAGAAAAGGTAATGACTATGCAGTTTCTGTATATTTGAGATGGAGCATTGTGGGACTAACTTATATTTCTGTAATTCCATGTATGAAGGGGCAGGGCTTAAGGTGTGATTTTAGGGTGGGTTTTGTTTTTATTTGGTTTGTTTTTTTTAACAATGCTGTTTTGTGCTAATTTTCTTTTAAGTTTGTCAGGGCATCTTCGTGTGTAGAATTTCTGATTTTATTTCTGTGGTCTTCAGACTCTAATTTGGAAATGTCTCTGGCTGGACATTTCTTGGTTGTTTGCATGAAAATAATTGTCATTTTAAGGACACATAGACTTATAAAACATTTCCTTGACATAATAATAAAATAATGATGATGATGATATACTTAAAGAATGTGGTCAAAATTTATATTTTGAAATATTTAGTGGTTTTATAATTACTCTTTAATTTTAAAAATTGTATTCTTTAACTTTGAATCTCCCATTTGCAAGACAGGAAAAAGTAAGGATGATATTCA
>WEIV01028232.1:579167-623758 GCA_013390005.1 Calyptomena viridis | reverse complement strand
AAACAAAACAAAAGAAAGCATTACCACATCACTACATAAGAGTGCACAGTTATACAAAGTCCACCCCTAGATTCTCTACAACAATTACAACAAAATTTAACATGGTTTAGTACTTGTTTTGCTTATAACTTATTTCAATTATAATCATTATAATCCTTATCTCAAAATTCTCAGTCTGTCCCCCTTCTTCCCCGTACGGGCCACCAATTTGTTATGGTTTGACTCCTGGGCAGCAGTGGTGGGGGGTTAATGTGGGAGAGATCCACTGTGGCCAGTGTGGATCTTAAGCCTTTGGGTGGAGGGTGACACTTGAGAAAGCTCTTGCCCATCTGCCATGGTACCCCATGGGATCAGCGAATCTTCTTCAAATGCAGGTATACCCCATTGCTGGACCTGAGGACAATCTGTGGTATCATTATGGGAATCTTGGATGGGTCTGGGCATAGCTCGAAGCGGAGCAGGGTCAAGGCCAGCGCCACCTTCAACTCATTCATGGCAAAGTGCTGTCCAATGCAGTTCCTGAGGAGAGAATGACAAATGCTCTGATTGCTGCCTTCGTCCCTGACCACCTCCAAACTGAGCTCAGCTGGGGGACCTTCAGCTCTTTCAAGGATGGCACCACAGTTTATCTAGGAATCCCCTGATGCCACACCAAATGTACCCAGTGGGGTATTCCTATTTTTTATGAATAAGCATTAAAAAAAGATATGAGATTGAGAGAATGGGGGCTTACTTCACTAGAAAATGCAGCTTGGATGCAGCTAAAAGTACAGACACCTCAGAAAGGTTATTTCTGGCTCTGTGTGGTGATATTCTTGCAAGTTACTGAGAACTCAGTATCCTGCATCTGTCTACTGATACAGCGTGAGAATTGCTTGATCCCAGCTTGTCTTTGAGATGCAATGGAATTCATTCCTCAACAAGAGAGCCTGTGTTTCCAATGAAAGCAAAAGAAAATGTAAATATGTCCACAAAGCCACAAGAAAATTGTGTGAAAGCCTACAGTGACCACAGAACTGCGGGTGTGGAAAATGCTCTGGATCTGATGGAGCATGGAAATCCTGCTGCAGGAGATTCTGTAGTAGGAGATCCTGTTATGGAAAGCCTGCCTGTGTAGGCCAAGCCAACTTGGCTCATGGAGAGTGAGGGAGGATTAGCCTCAGGAGCTTGGCTCTGAGCTAGGTCTCCCACACAAGGCAGCCTAATGGGAAGGAGAGAGATGAAGGATCTCCCACCTGGGTCCAGCGGAGAAAGGCATGAAAGCGTGGGAGTGCCTCTGTGCTGAGTTCTCTGGAGAAAACCTCAGGGGATCATAAATCTGTGGGAACAACAAAGGTAATTTGGTCAGTGTTTGGTCTGATATGAGCAGCGACAGGTTCTTTCCTGGTCCCCAAGGATGTGGCCTCTGCCCTCCCTGGGGAAGCTGCAGAGCACAGACATCTCTTTACAAAGCCGCTGAATGGATCTTCCCCTTGGAGATATTCAGATCACCCACTAAAACGCCCAAGATGCCTGCAGGTGTTTTTCTATTCATGGCAACAATGGTCAAGTCAGACTCCCTTCATTCCAGAGATGCCTGATCCTTGCTCTTCAGACAGCCACTAGAGAGAGGCTGCTGTGCACCCTCCTTCAAGTTTTCCAGGTATTTCTTGAAGCCTCAAAAATATCAGCTTCAAATCGTACACTGCCTGAAGGGTTCGGGACTTCTTATACCACTCTGAGATCTAAGTCTGTCCAGGACAGCTGAAAGCAGTCTGAGTATCTCTATGTCACCATTCATGAAGAGAGACTATTCAATACCCTTTCCCAGCACTCTGTCATGTTCAAAGCCTTTGAGTTATTTGGTAACTCAATTGAGCTTTGCATTTGGATATGAACTCTTGGAATGAGAGAGGAAAAATCCCAACATAGCAGGGAGACACAGGCTGCCTCGTTCAAGGAGAACGGATGTCTGGGCTCGGTTATCATCTTCCCTTTCTTGTTACAAAGGTGAAATACCTCAGGGTCCTCCCAGATATCCTGGTTTCTGTGAATACCAAATATATTCAGTCCAACAAGACAGCCTGTAAAAAAAAGTGAGAAAAATTGCATGACATCTCAGGGTGAAGATGCAGGAGAGTTGTTTATGGGATGGTCACCCTCCCTGGGCTCTGCAGGGGCTGTTGCAGGAGATCTGACAGTGATGATGCCCAGCCTGTCCTGGCAGGTCACCTCCAGAAATCCTCACATAGACAAAACAATGAGCTCAGAGCTGGGCCTCATTTTTTGTATCAGTGTATTACTTTTACTTGACCAGAAACAACACTCTACAAGTCCCCTAGGAGCTCTGTGAACACCCTGGTCCCCTGGAGCATGTCCTTGGACTCTCTCTGGCCATCCTTTCCAGGATCACTGTGGTGGCAAGCTGTGGCAGCTCCCCATACAACCCTTCAGAGAGAGAAAAGAGGCTGAAAGACCCACCATCCCTCTTCATACAGTAGTGCTAGTGAAAACGCCCCATTTGTCACACACACGAGCATGAAGGATAAACAACAGACCTGCTGGTAAGCTGCGTCCATCAGAAAATGTGATGGGTTTAGAGAGCTGTCTGGACACAGCAGGAACTGGAGGGAACAGGCGCAGGCTCTCCTTGATGCACATCGTGGTGTAGGTCATCTTCCCAAGGTCCTCCCTGAAAGCAGACTTGCTGAGGGTGCACTAGATTCCTTTGTCTATGTCATTGATGAAGATAGGAAACAGTACTGGTCCCAGTATGGACTCCTGAGGGACACTACTTGTCACTGATCTACATCTGGACATTGAGCCATTTATCACTACCCTCTGGATGCCACATTCCAACCAATTCCTCAACCACTCATCAGTCTACCCATCCAATCAAATCTCTCCAATTTAGAGAGAAGGATGTTGTGGGGGACCATGTCAACTGCATTAAAGGGTAAATTAAAAGAGTTCATGGTAAAGGAATAAGAAGTCCTAGCTCACCATTCGACAGCATCTCGGTCTCCCAAGATTCCCTGGATCTCCTCCCTGCAGCGTTGCTGGTGCTGTGGATGTAATGCCAGGCAGTAGAAGAGCCAGGAGATCCCACTGGCTGTGGTATCATGACCTGCAAACATGAACGTGTCCACCTCGGCACGCAGGTCCTCATCTGACAGTCCAACTCCATTTGCATCCTAATAAAGAGGAGAGCATATAATTCTTAAGCACACAGGTTTTTTATTTTTATACCCAGAGGACTTTCATGATTGGTGTCGCTTGCATGATTGTGTTTCCCTGTACATCAGGAAGCCATCAGAAAATATACCCAATATATGTGAGAACAGTCAGACCTGCTGATTGCCAACTCTGTAGTCAACAGAGCTACAGAGTTGGGCTTTGGTGGAAGACAAGTTCCCAGCCCATCAGAAGGGCACTCTGTTCAATTCCCTATCAATGTTCCCCATTACATTTTTCAGTAGGTTGGTTTGAACAAATCTTGTTTCACACTGAGACACAAAAGAAAGCGCCAGCTCCAGAAAGACAGAGTAAGCACAGAATGTATCTTCTTCCTGAACAACAAATGGTAGCCTCTTTCCAGAGTGTCTGAAGATGTCTATGAAGGTAAAACTACTAAAGGTAAGGGAGAAAAGTCTCTTTAGAGGAATACAGACAAGGTGCCCTCCTTGTAACCTTTCCAAAGACCTCATTCTTTTCTGATTTCTGACAGCTCACTTCTTGTAAACTATTAGTGTGCTCACTGGAAACGATCAAGAAAGATGAAAGTCTGCCCAAGGTATTTAGGTACACTCCCTGCATCTCACTCATTTGTATTTCCTTCCCTTTCCATCCACTTTTCCCTGAGCTAGTAAAGCTGGAGTGGGAAAGCTGTTGGCAGCAATTTCAGCCAGAGGCTGGATGGATCCCTGCTGATGCATCCTCAGTGCTACGCAGGTGTGTTCTTTACATTTGATTTCACTTGGTATGATCATTTCAAACATTTACCTTGCTACAAAGAAGAATGTCCAGAAAATCCAGGCGCTTCTTCTTTTGGATCTTATCAAGTTCCTTCTCATTGGATAGCAACATCTTTCTTTCTTTTATTATCTGATCTGAACAGAAGAGGGATCAGTTAGTTGCCCCTCCACAGACCTCATGTACTTGACTACTTGCTCAGCACCTTGGACCCTGTTTAATGTGTAACCCTCTGAGCCAGTGCCTGCTGCAACTCCCCTCTAAGCCTCTCCATATGCACGTGGGGGAGAGGTTCAGCTGAGAGACAGGACTGGAGAGAAAGGGGGAGGAATACCTGTGTGGGTGTGGGCCAGCTTGCAGGCCTCCTGAAATTCACGGCCTTTGCGAGTCAAGTTGTAGAAGGCATCACTGAAGTTAAAAGTCTGGATTCTATGGGTCACGAGGGAGCTCAGGTCATAAACAGCTCTGATATAATAGTGTGAGTCACTGTAAAGAGGCCAAAGTTAAAGTGGTGTTAGCAATGTCAGTGGGGAAACAATAGCACTTGCTTTCCCAGGATTTGAAAGTTCAGGCACTGACCTCTGAGTCTGACAGTTCGAATTAAAACTGAAGGCACATTTCATGATGCTGTCTAGTGTCATCAAGCTGACGTCTTGAAAGAGATCTACAGATTTCTTCTCTGTGTTCTTCTTGTCCCATTTATCCTAGAGGCGAAGGCAGGGGTAAGGAGGGAGAGGCTACCATGTATGATCAGGTCATATTTTCCTGTCCCTTTTTCCAGATCCACACTGCTAATTACTTTGTTTTCCTACAAGCAGAGATCTTAGTTCACCGAATATTCTGTGAATCTAGTAAAACTCTTCTGTGCATTTCTTTTTCCAGGTTTACCACTACTGGGCTCCAGCAATGGTTGATTTTATTGGGGGGGGGAAAGAAAGAATAAGTGGAATGTCCAAAGGAGGGTGAGGAGAGCAATTTCAGAACTTCAAAACTACCTCAAAATTCAAGGAAACTCTAGAAATTAAGTCAAATCTCTTTCCCTCACTCATTCCTAGATCTGATTATTTTCACCATGGCACAGCTGAAAGGTAAAAGTAGAAGTAGAAGGAATTCTTACCAGCATCACTTTGACTGAGTCTGACATCAGGGTCACATAAGATTTCAGCACATCATAATGAAAGGCTGGGGTGAGCATCTTCCGGTGCTGGGACCATTTGGCTCCATCCAGGATCAACAGCCCCTTCCCTGAAGGCACAAACAGCAGAGGTGCAGTCAGCTCCTCCAGGCTCCAATCATGGTTCTGACAGCCTTACTACTACTTTTGACTTACCAATCCAGGGAATTAGGAATCTGTAGGGTAGACTGGCCTTGGGATCTGCAAAACAAAACAGATATCAGAAATGTATGAATCACTAATGACTTCAACATAACAAAAAAGAAAAATCGGGATAAATTGTCATTAGATTTCATCGTCTAAATCACAAGGTAGAATTAATTTCAATACGTAAAATTCTCTGCTACTAGTGGTTGATTTTATAAGTGGTCATAAGTGGTCAAAAGTGGTCACAAATATGACCTCAGTGGACTTGAAAGAACAGAGAACAGGAGAACAAAAAATGTGTGTGGAAAAGAAATGGCCATGGAAAATCCCAAATTTGAGAACAATGGACAGAAGTTACTGGAGATGCCCATGTATGTACCACTCACAGGCATCATGCTCCACAAAACAGAGCAGCTAAGAAGACTTAAGATATCTTCTGAGAGCCATTGCCATCCCATCTCACTCATATTAATGGGTTTACTGGGAAGTACAAATATTGTGGTGGTAGATGCCATAGAAGGCAATGAGACCAATGATAATGGAGACAGAGAACTGGAAGGAACAGGCACCTGGTCACTGTTTTGCACAAGAATACACACTGCTCCATGAAACATGGGGCAGGCTGGGAGTATGTGAAGAGGAGCAAAAAAGAGGAATTGCAATAGTTGTGAAGGAAGCTGGGAGAGGGGATGACTCCAGGCAGGTTTCCCATGATTTTCTTGGTAGGAAACTATCAAGGATTTCTCAAAACCAGATGTAGAGACTTACCTGTTCGGCCAAGTATGCTTTTGGCATATTCAGGATGGTGGACTATTACAGAAGGCAGGATTGGTCCAAACCATCTGGGAAAGGCATAGGGGTATTCTTCTCCCCACGACACTAACTGATGTAAAAATTTTTCGGGCTGCATCTGCAATGAGAGTTAAGTGGAAACTGAATAAAAGTAGAAAAAGAGGGACATGGCACAGAGAGCAGAGGTTAAATTTGCCCTCTCATGGAAAACATGCAGGACATCCTCTCTTAGGAAATGAAGAAAGAGTGGGCAGACTTGCCACACAGGGGCTTTTACGCTGCAGATAAAGGAGAGGATGGGCATTGCAAAGGGCAATGAGAGGAATAGACAGGAGTAGGAAACACACACACCCCATCCAATGCTTCTCATCCTGACTGATATCTTGCACAGTTGTTGGAACAACCCCCCCCTGGCTGAGCCCAGCTTACTCCTTACCAGGTGATTGTGGCCATAGAGCCAGTGTTTTGGGGGCCCAGGGAATGCCTCCAGAGATTTGATGAGTTTCTTCCTCTCCCAGTAGAACTGGACCACCTTCAGCAGCACAAAGACTACACCAAGCACCACGGACAGCTGCAGGACGACAGCCGAAGGTCTGGCTATGTTGTCCAGCAGAGACGCCATGCTGGTCTGTGGTGGCTGACACTGCCTTCTCCTGTCTGTTTTTCTTCTGCTTCTCTCACACCTGCATCTGATGGGGAGCTCAGTGCAGGTAAAAATCCTCTCTCTCTTCCTCTGCCGGAGCTGAGCCTGGTGAAGCAGAGCTGACACAATTTATAGCAGCAGAAACATCACGGTAAATGTGTCGTCATGTTGGCTGGCAGCCCAATCACCTGCTGCTCCCAACCACCCTTTGACCTGCTTCCTGCTATCAATTGTTGAAACCTGCATAGCAAACAACCTGTGCTTATTCCCTACTTTCTTTGAGGTCTCATACACCCTAGCAGCACTGTCACACACATTCACAGTCCTCCACACCCAGGTGACTGAAGCCAGAGGAGAGTGGAGGTGAGAGGTAGCCAAGCTGTAATTCTAGCTGACCTCCATGTTGTCCTCACAGAGTTCAAGTATGGAAACTGTTCATCTGCCCATGTGAAGTGAGGAACACACAGGCCACCTCTTCGCAATGAGTGGGTTGGATGGATTCTGCCACCTTCATCTGTAAAAGCAGTGTTTTGAGTGACTGCAGCATCATCCAGCTCTGACGGGCTATGATCAAGAGAATGGACATAACCCCAACAGCACGAAAGAGACATGGACATGTTCCCCAAGAGCTCCTACCACAGACAGGCCAGGAGACAAAACTTCTGTTCAGAAGAATTAGCATGGTCAGTAGATGTGACAAGTAGAAGAAGAGCTGCAGAGCAGTAAAATGAGTAAAAAACAGTTGAGGTCACCTCCAATGGGGAGGTGTGGTAGTAGGGTCAAGTTCTCTCTACAGTCCTGGTGACTCCTCCTGTCCACATGGCATCTCACCATCCTCCAAAAGAGATTCCACATCACTACATTTACCTCTCCAATTCAGTGCTTGGTTGGGCTCCAGACAGGACCCTTCTAGCAATCCCTGAGCAGATCCTGCTGGTTACCTGGGCTCACATCCGATAAGCATAGAAGCCTGGAATGGCAATGTGGAGCTGGTGGAGGACTTGGGCTGGAAGCCTGCTGTGTGTGGTTGACTTCCAGGCATATTGCAAAGAGAATGATCTGCAGATGGGCTGAAATAATTTCTCATCTGCATGTTGGGATATTGCAAGGACCAAATGAGTTATCAGCTGCTGAGATTGGTAGTCTGATAGGCTGATACAGAAGGGCTGCTGAATTTTGTTGAGACAAAAGACTTCTTATATTTGGGCAGTTTCCTTTGGTTTTTAGTCTAAAATATGTAATGTCCAATTGAAACCCATGTTTTCTGCTTGCAGAGTAATTTTATTAAAAAAATACTGTTTATCTGACATTTGTTTTTCATATATGTAAGTTTTATAGCAACAGAGACATGGAGAGTGTTGGCTGAAGAGAACCTACACAGCCTCAAATAAAATACTTATACTTTTAGACAGAAAGAGTATTCAAACAAATGTTGCAAGACCCACTGTCTGGGAATTGCCTGACTCCACAAAAATGAGTGAGAGTTAGTGGAGTGACTTTTCCCTCAGCTGGCTCGTGTCCTATTTGTTAATTAATGATTACAAAGACGAGGCTGTAGATATAGGCAGTACCATTCATATTTCAGTCTCAGGGACATTTAAAGTGTCTGGCTGATATGAACTCATGTGAGGGATTGCTGTCCATAGTTTCTGCATACTGGTAGTAGAAGACTGCTCCAGAAACACACTTTTCTCTTGAAAGACATCAACTCTAGGATCTACTCTCAGTCTGTTCTTGGGCTGCAAATACCCTTTTGTTAGTCTGCTAATGCTGTCTGTACATTAAGTTTCTTTGACACTTCCCTAGAAATAGTAGTTTCTTAAGTTTCTTAGCTGGGATAAGGTGACCCAGTCAACACTACAGCTGTCCATATGGCATGGGGCTTTTGTTAACATGGCAGAAAAGTGCGTTGAAAAGAGTCTATGACAACAGCTGAAAATCTCATTTATCTCCCCAGACTTGGGTGTTTTGGCTACTTGAGCCCTGTCCTAACATTGTTCTTCAGCTCTACAATGTGACTATCCTCTGAACTGGACTCCTGTAACATACATTAAGATGGTGTTTCTGGTTCTTCAGACTTGGAAGAAGCTGGAAGGGGGTGTATTCTCTGTCTGGCATTAGTCATCCTGCTTTTTCCCTATGAATTACTGACACACTTCTTTTGTTGCCTTGAAGAACATCCCTGGCAGGCATTACACTGAGCAGTGTTAACTTTTCACACACTTGGCCAGAAATTCTCGGTGGTGACAAAGTCCCTGGACACTGGGTGGGACCATGGTTCTCTTATGGTTATAAAATAACTAGTAACAACTGTAGAGCATGGATTTGAGGGATATCGGCTTCCTTGAAGGTCAAGTGAGATGTAAAGTGCTGAGCTGATACAGAAGGAACATAGGGGACAGAGTGGCTAAATCCACATTCATGGGGTTTTGGAGCAAGTATCTGAGCTTGGGTGATAGCAAAACTGGGTGCTTAATCCAGCCTCCAGCCTCTGCATTCTATGTTTCACTGTTGGAGGGAAGAGAAAAGCCTTTCTCATGTATTCCAGAGGTTTCATGGCAAAAGGGGCCATAAACACTCTTTAGCTCTCTTTACCATAGCCTGGGGAAGATAACTCAGGGTTTTTTGCAGAGGAAGAAACCACAGAAGTTCAAAAGAGAAAGTGAAGTGGCCACAGAGTTGCAAGTGGAGAAAAGTGAAAGGGGACAGCACTGGTTTGGTCATTGTAAGGGCTTGGGGCAAGGCCACAACAATGTTAGCATGAGGAGAATATACATCCCTGTTGCTTCCTGGAGTACTGAAAATGTAGAACTCAAAAGGAAAATCCCAGCATGAAAAAGCAAGTACAAGGGTCTTCTGGTAGTCAGAGGAGTCTGAGGAAGCTGGCAGGGTGAACAGAGGCTTGACTTGACCTTCCACACATTTGAGGCTGGTGAAACTGCAGTTGGGTGTTAAAGGACACTTGGAAAGTTACCAAATATTTGCAGAGAGCCTCTGTAGTGTTGGCTTGATGCTGCAGTTGTCCATGTGATGGCAGTGGGCCCATGACAGGTCAGGACACCAACATAAAAAAAAACCCATTACACTGAAGAATTTCCATCTCATACCATAACCTTGAACACCGNGGGCCCATGACAGGTCAGGACACCCCATTACACTGAAGAATTTCCGTCTCATACCATAACCTTGAACACACCAGGCTGCAGAAGTTGCTTTCTGAGTCTTGGGAATCTCTCCACTTACTTTAGACACTCGAACAGAAGAAGAGGATCTTCCTCACTGGTTAAACTCGTACTATTGGCATTCATTGCAGAAGAGCTGGTTTATTGAGCAGGTGAAATTTAGGTGGTAAATGGGTGCTGTGCCCCAGAGCGTGACCCTGCAGCAGCTGCTTTCCCCAGTTGTGCCTGTGTTTGTTCAGATAGGAAGAGGAGTCTGGGCCCATCTGTCCCTGTGTGTTCCTGCAGCACTTAGTGCTGAAAGATGAAATGTAGCTGTAATGCCAAAAAAAACAATAGCATTTCAAGCTTCCAAACACATGATAGATGAGAAAATCATGGCAAGAGCTCTGCATGTGTTGCAGAGTAATGCAAGCTGCCTGGATCCCATCTGACCACACATGTCTCGAGGATGAATATATATCTGGAAGCATTTAATACAGCTGTCTTACAAATATGTTGCAGTACTTATTTAATTTACAGGCTGCTTCCAGTGTAAAATCCCAGTGGGGTTTAGATGGAAATTGCTGTTACCATCGGATAATGAATTTGCCTGGAGAGCGGCGTAGGTCCTGTGCAGGGACTGCATTCCCAGCGAGCCAACTGCTCTCCCTGCTGGTTTTGCTGCTTCCATCATGCATCTGAGAGTGCCTCCAGCAGACTGTGATGGACAGGCATCCTTCCTGTGACTGGGATGTGGCTGCACAGCAATGCTGACTGTCTCTGTGGGGACAGGAAAAACGGTGGGAGTAGGTGGGATCTTTGCTTTGCTGCTGTTGAAAGATCAAGCTACAGCAATGGGAAAAATCCAAGATATTTTTAATTGAAACAAAAACTGTTGAACTCCACAGAGCCCCCGAGTTCTTGTTAAATTAGTTACTTGAAGGTCTGAATCAGGCAGTCCCAGGTTAGCCATCATCTTTGCAAGTAACCTTTTCCACAGAAAGCAGGGAATCATTAAAAAATGAGGTAACAGCTGCAGCTAGTCCTTGACTGTCTTTATTGCTCTGAGCAATACAAGCCACGTGATCAGGTCTTTTTATCACTACCATGTCTCTAATATCTAGGATAGGAAAGTACTTTCAGAAATCACATTCCAGAAAGATCTGGATCACTGGCACTGGGACACAGTAGCTCCAGAAGCCCTGTTGCAACCTCAGCTCATCTCTCCAATTCAGAAGCAGAGCAGCCATGGAAGATGTGCGATGCAAGACGTGAGATGACACAGGATGTGGAAAGCAGGCTGCAGGATATGAGATATGGGATGTGGGATGCAAGATGATGCAGGATGCAGGATATGGGATATGGGATGTGGGATGCAGGATGTGGGATGTAGGCTTGCTGGCCTGCCATGCAGAGTTGGCCTAGCATGCAGTGCTCAGGAAAACTGGGAGCTGGGCTGTCATGTGTGGTATTATTTAGAAGAGTGTTCCTCTAGGTCATGGCCTTGTAGGGTGTTAGCACCAAGGAGAGCTTTGTGAGCAGATCTTTTGTTGTGTTTGGGTACATGACTGCAGGGGGAACCAGGCTATGCTCCTTTCTCAAGTGAAGAAGTCACAAGCACAACATGGAGAGGATGATGATAATGTTGCAACACGTCTTTCCTTTTCCTCTTCAGATATAAAAAGGCAGATCTTTAGTGGCAGGATATGGGATAAAGGGTGACAATGACTGAACAGGGTGAAGACAGCAGCAGTCAGGCTTTTCCATCTCAGGGTGAGGAACATTTACATATTGGACGATCCAGTTGGGAAAGCAGCAGTGCAGCTTTTTCTGTGCCCCCAGTTCAGTCCACTCCCAAAAACCAGACCAGAGGTGCTCTGACCCAGCCTTACACCACATCCATTGCCTTCTTCAGGCATTTGAATTATACAGTAAAAACAGTGACCAGTTCTTGAAACCTCTGAAAATGCAGTTTCCTTAGGCAACCTATGTCAGGACCTAAGAAACCTTAGGGAGTGCTTTATGCTGTGTAATCTCTATCTACCTATATGCAATTTATCAGCTGTCATTTACTTACATAAAGACTGTTATCCCAAGTTCCCCTAGTTAGATTCCCTTTAACCTACTCCCTTTTATTGGGTACATCATGATTTCAGACTTTGCTCTTGCTCATTAGATGTTTCATATTTGAATGTCAAGGTTTATCCACTCCTCTTCAGATGGCATTTTTTTCAAATCTTTAAAAGAAAATTGTATCCAGTACAGAAATTTATGTCATTTTCTCCTATTAACTTCAGTTATTTTGATTAAAAATTTTCTCATTTTGCGCTTTAGATTATGTAAGTTTGAGTAAATGCTATTGCCTTTCTACTTAAATCTCCAAACAGAGTTGAAGGACACTGTCTCATTCCATCCAGTGAGAGATGCAAGTGAAAAATTTTTGAGAAATATTTATGTTTATGTATCCAAATACTATGTTTGCTTTGATTGCAACAGCAGAATATTATTGATTCATATTACCTTTTCAATCTCTTTCAGTCTGGAATACCTTTGGAGAGATTGCTGTCTATCAGTCATTTTTTCTCTTGGTTTTGTGCAATGCTTGTGCCTGCTCCTGTACTTAAGGACTTGCGTCCCATTCACTGCAGCAGTTTTTTGATTTATCAAGATAATTTTGTATCTTGATATGGCCCTCCAAAGAGGTGTTGTCTCACAGTTTTATAACATTTTACATTTTGATAAGCATACTCTGTCTCTCTCCATTACAAAGATAATTCTGATTTCAGCCCAAAAGCTGCACCTCGTGTCTGAAGAGGGAACAGGCAGCTGGAGCTGGCCACTGGAAATGAGAGCTGCATGAAGTCAGCTGCTGTCTTACTGCACAGCAGCCTGCTCCCAGTGTTGGAACCACAGTCAACATCACTGCAGTGATAATTGCAACGGCAGCTTTCAGGATTTTCCAGTTTGATGTGTGATATTCTACCCCAATAATGATTCCTGCAGAGGCAGAGGACAGCTCACTAGTGTTCTCCAGTGTACCTCAAGCATGTACCTTTCATAACTTTATCAGCTTAGAAAAACAAAATAATACTAAAAAAAAAAAGAGAGAAAAAAGCCCTTTCTAACTATCCAAACTTTAATTGAAGATTGCGTGTTGGACTGCTATCAAGGAGTTGCCCATGGATGGAGATGCTATGTTGGCTATGGCTGGAGACCCATGAGCAATTGCTTGGCCTGGCCATACACCTCCAGGGTGGTCTCTTGTTATTCATGGGTCTCCTCTCCATCTCCCATTTCTGAAGGGATTTTGCACTGCATTTGTGACAAAGTGGGCAAGCACCAGCAATACAAACAACACAACTGCTGTTGCAGGAAAAATTACTGGTTTATTAAGTCAAAAATTATGGAATATTTTGCAGCTTGGGCAGAATTTCAGACCCCAAACTGGAATCAGTGCTTTCAATAAAACAAAGACACACTGAGTGTGAGAAGTGAGATAGAGGTCTGCCATGGGTTGTCCCTGCTGCAGGAGAGGAGGGCTGACCTTTAGGCACTGAGGAAGGTGCTGACGACAGAACAGAGCTGGAAATGGTCACGGACATGAGTGTGAAGGCAGGATTTGTTAAGAAAGAAGCTGGTGGGACCTGTAGATGTTTCCAGGCCAGGCCAGCTCTTATGGCAAGGCAAGGGGACAGACAGTATGGTCATGCCCACCAGCTCTGATATCGGTGCTCTGGAGCAGATGGCAGTAGGTCTGTGCAATGTCATCCCACCTACCCTGGCCTAGCCCAGAAAGGGCTTTCAGCTGGTGGAAGAAGCACAGAAATCAGGAATTCTCATCCCCAAATCCTGCCTTGCACTTTTGCCCCAGAAACACATTGTCCCGTCATCTGCTTGGTCCCTCCCTCTGGTGAAGGCAGGACATTTTCCAGCATCAGCAGATTTTCTTTAGATACAGGTGGATCCCATTCTTGGAGCGAAGGATGATCCGAGTTATTTTGAGGGGAGGTTTGGAGGGATCAGGCAAGAGCTCGAAGCGGAGCAGAGTCAGAGCCAGTGCCACCTTCATCTCGTTCATGGCAAACTGCTGCCCGATGCAGTTCCTGTGGTAAAACAGGAGCTCAGCCAACTCCATCTCATGTTGGCCACAGCAAACCCCTGAGGCCAATCCCAGACCTCTCACCCAACCTTCCCCTCTACAGCTCAGGGGGCTCCTGGCAGTGTTTTTGGCAGTGAAAGCAGGGCCATGGGCTGAGCAGGAGGAATCTAGGGGAGCACTGGGAGCTCATGAGTATGTGTTCAATGAGCATAGAGAAGGAGGGAGATGGGGAAGCCAAAGAAGAGGCCAGCAGAGATGAGGTGGTGGGTCTCCAAGCTGGAAGGGCTGCAGTGTGTTTGCTTTGGTGGGGTGAGCACAGGGCAAAGGGAAAGACTGGGAGAACGGGAGAAGGGAGAATCAAAGGGCAGAAGGGTGGAATGGGGTCTCTGCATCAAGGAGAGGAGAGCAGATGAGATCAGAATGCTGAAAGTCCCCCCATGACACAAGCAGGATGCTTGATACCCAGTTCCCTGTTCCCAGAAGGGGCATGGCAGTGTTGCCTTCCCTTTTTGCCTGCTGGTATCAGAACCCCTCTGCAGCAAAAATGCTTGTTATTTGCTCGTGAACTGTTTAATGCTGCAGGCCCAGGACTTCAAGTGGTGGTCTCTGCCCACTATTCCTTCAGTGTTCAATTCATGTTACCTCATCCCAGCAGAAAAAGGCAGAAAGGCATGAGAGTGCCTGCCAGAGACATTCTCCGGGGAAAATCGTGAAGGGTCAAACACCTGGAAATGAAGAACATGCAGCAAGAAAAATCAATTAGTTAGGGAACACAGGACTGACCAGTTCAGAAATGTGATAGCTCTTAATTTCTGAAGAACCTCATTGGAAAGAGAATTCTGCTCTCCTGCTAACAAGTGAAGGGGACAGGGGAAGAGGGACAGCATAAAGGAAAGAAATTGCTATAAGGGCAAAAGAAAACTCACCAAAGGATCTTTCCATATTGCAGGGTTTCTGTGAATGAGGTAAATGCTTACTGCAGCGATACTGCCTGTAAAGCAGGAGAAAAGGGCTCACTGACAAAGAAACTAAAGGAAAGGTTGCAGCATGCTTACCCAAAGGTCTGTCAAAACCATCGTGGTTTTATCTGTCAACTGTAAACCTATGAAGGTTTTGTCATTGGCTTCAGAGAAAACTAAACATTTTGCATTTGTTTAGTTGTAAGCAACCAAACAGTGGAAATGAGAAAGGCATCAGAAGTGTAGGTACATCATTCCACCACCAACACTGTCCAATTGTGAGCCAAATCAGAGAAGGAAAGCAGTGGCACAGGACATCCCCCACACAAATTGGGATGGGACCAGTCCCCATCCTGCTGTGCTATTTGCCAAAATGGGTAAACCTTGAGCTTGTGCTTGGCCAGGAAGAGAAGGGACTTGGCACAGGCACAGCTGCCCCACAGCAATGGCAGCAGGAAGGACATCAGGGGGATGCTGCTCTACAGCCCAGACCTCAGTCTGTCAACAGAACACCAACATCTGCACAGCCCTATATGAACATCAGTGTCAGTGAGGAGCAAATCGCAGAAGCAGGGCTGTTGCTTTTGCTCTGCCACAGTTAGTGAGAATGCAGCTGATGTCTGAGAGTACAATTTTGTGAAGCAGGAATAGGATTTACAGACCTTCTGGCAAGGTGCGTCCATCAGGGAAGGTGATGGGTTTGCTGAGCTGTCGGGACACACCAGGCACTGGTGGATAAAGGCGAAGGCTCTCCTTGATGCACATGGTGCTATAAGTCATTTTGCTCAGGTCCTCCCTGTTGAGACAGAGGCAGGCTGAGCCCCACACTCCCCCTGCTGCCTTGCACTGATAGGCCCCTTGCCCCACAGCCATCAACCCCCTGGGCAGATCCCCTGAAAACAGACGGGGTATACAGAGGGACCTACAATGTCCAATCACAGGCTGCTGCAGGCTGGGGATGTCAGAACACCTCTGAGCAGCCTTAACAACCTCTGAGCAAGCTCAAGTGTAAAGTGACAGAGAAATGTGAAAAGCTATGAATGACTATGATGTCCTGTGGCGAGAAATCAGGAGAGAACAAAGAAGCAATGCTGATGGACCAGAACTTGGTATGGCATTCAGGATGTCCCTTCCAGTGTGGCAGATTTAGCTGAAGGATGCAATACCTGCTCCATTCTATGAAGTCCTTGTGCATGCAGCAACCTTGAGCTTTTGAGCCTTGAAGACATTGCTCATTTAGAAATGGCAGCAACAGGAAAAAAGTAACCAGCTGAGGAAATGTGCAACCTTACCACTGAATTGTCTCACGGTCCCCCAAGATCCCCTGGATCTCCTCCCGGCACCGTGCCTGGTGCTCCGGGTGTGATGCCAGGCAGTAGAAGAGCCAGGAGATCCCACTGGCTGTTGTATCGTGGCCCTCAAACATGAATGTGTCCACCTCAGCACGCAGGTCCTCATTGGACAATGCAGCTCCATTCTCATCCTAACAGTCCAGAGACACTCTCAGTGGCCCACATACACAAAATCCATATATATATAATATATAAAATTTATATGTATATTATATATAATATATAATACATACATTCTATTATAGTGACACATATTTTATATACATGTATATATTTATATGTAATACATAAATATATAAAATATATATATATATAAAATAGATACATTAAAAAAATATAAATATCCCAGGAGGGACCATTATATTCTTTCAGAGGGGTGTGATGATGCCCATGGGATACATATAAACGAAACCAACATCTGTTTACACTGAATTTGGGGGCCCTTTCCCTTCATTTATAAATCTCTTTAGCTTCTCATATTAAACCACCAGGACTATGAAATCCCTCTGCATGTTGTATTCCCAAAAAGACACTACCAACACTTCAGTGATAGAAAATTGGATCACCTTGGCTTCTCCTCAACTGGGCAGGACTGGGCTAATTTTTTTAATGGCTTTTAATGCAGTCCTGAGGGTCCCTGGTGGTTTTTGGCACGCCTGCAAAGGCTGACCAGCTTCTGCATCCTATGCCCTGTCGCACACACACTCCTCACCACTCACTTTGGCACACAGCAGAATGTCCAAGAAGTCCAAATGTCTCTTCTTCTGGATGTTTTCAAATTCCCGTTCATCTTTTAGGGATTCTTTTCTCTCATGGATCACCTTGTCTGAGGGAGAAAGAGTTAAAAATTCAGCAGGGACAAGAGATGCCAAGCTGCAAAATTATCCTCCAAATGCAAAGCTCACCCAAGTGGGTGACCACTGCTCGGTCCACGATGCATTTGACATATGCTTTGCATCCCAGATAGTTTAGCATTTTCAGCAGAATGGCAACAATGCCATACACATGGCCATCCTTTTCTGCAAACTTCTTTGTCCATCACAGGCTTCTCAGTCTATTTTACACACCCATCATGCATTAAAATCCCACCTGGTTTGGAAAGGAAAATCATTCCTTGCATCAGTTCTGCCTGAAGTGTCTCTCCCTTGTCTAACCAGTCTCTGGTCATTCAGCAGGAGTGTTCCCAGAGGGGAATTCCTTTGTTAGTCCAGATTGATATAGCAGGAGTGGTGAGATCCCCTTGCTTCATGCCTAGATCAGATCACTGCTCCAAGCTGATGGATCCTAGCTCTGAACCTCTGGGCAGGATCACTGTGCAGGCAAGGAGGTAACTAAAATGCCTCTGGTCAACCATCACTCACTCTGTTCTAAAGCTTTGGGAGAGGCAGAAGGCAGGGAGTACCTGTGTGGTCATGAGCAAGCCGGCAGGCCTTCCTGAACTGATATCCATGGGGGCTGAGCCAATAAATGATATCATTGTGGTAGGGGAAGATGTGGAGGCGCTGGTCGACCATGTGGCAGAGGTCATAAACAGCCTGGATGTAGGTGTTTTCCCTGGGGACAGGGGAAAAGTAGAAGCTTGTAAATCTGGGAGCACTGTGACAAGCAATTTGCCCATTTCCCTTCTGAGCTGCAAACTTTCTCCCAGGGTTTGGGGCAGGCAGCACTGACTTGTTGGTCTGGCAGTTGCTGTGACAACTGAAGGCACATTTCATGATGCTATCTAGAGTCATCAAGCTGACATGCTCAAAGAGCTCCACTGATTTCCCATCTGTGGTGAGTTTTTCCCATTTATCCTAGGCACAAAGGAGACAGAAACGAGAAGACAAGGGTCAGTTTTGCATCATCTGCAGTCACCCTCTGGTTAAATGAATGCTCAAACAGGGATATATCCCAGAGAAATTGGAAAAAAAAAGAAGGGGATCTCTTAGTTGCCATCAAAATCCAGAAGAAGAGAACCCAAGACTGGGGTGGCTAATGCAAGATTTGCCTCAGGCAGCTGTTATTCTTGGATCCTGGTAGTGCTGAGCCCAGGTATACCCTACCCTGGGGCAAGGGCACTCTGGTGAAGCCCAGGACAGGTGAATTTCTGGGTGACGGGGCACGCTACCAAGTCTTTCTTAGGATGCAGTGTGTTTTCTGCACAAAAGCAGCATATGTTGGCATTGGGCTTCACTGAATCTGTTTTCAAGCACATATGAGTTTGGTGCCCAAGATGCAAACTTTGGACCAAGGTTTTTTCTCTGTCGCATGATCTCTCTGCCACTGTTTTTCCAGCATATAACACAGCAGGTCTGGCTCAACTCTTTCCATAGTGGATCCCTAGAGAAACTAGTGAAAAGAATCTAGTAGAAGATCCCTAGAGAAAATAGTGTCTATCTTGCCTGGCAGACATGATGTTGAATCCTCTGTCCCTTCATGGCTGTAAGGAACCAGTGGACTCAAAAGCTGCGAAAGGGGGAAGAGGGAGGAGCACAGTCACATCTGAGCTCCCACAGCATGAAATCAGGCTTATATGGACAGATGCATGTAAGTAGCATGTACAAAGATTGCCACCTGGTGGCATGGGCTCCCACAAGAGGCACTTTGCATTGTCTGCAAGGAATCCTAAATTCCCAGGCACTTGGGTGCATTGCTAAAGCTCTCCTGGCTCTCCAGCCCCTGGCTTCTGGCTGCTCCCTGGCAAGTGGAAGGGATCCAGCCAAGATCCACTTGAAGCTGTTGGGGAGGCTGGAGTGAGGGAGGCAAAGCAGAAGGAATAAATCCAGCACCCAGATTCCTGAGAGTTTACATGCACAAAGCCTGGTGCCCTTCACCTGTAAATCATACTCTTTTCCATCATGTCCAGCACCAACAGATGGAAGAACGGTGCAGTGTCACTGTGTATGAGGCATGGCAGGGATTGCAATGGCCATGGATATGTTTACAATACCCTTTAATCTTGGTCAGTGCTCCAACTTTTATATTTTCGTGTTTTATTATGAACCTTCATTTACTTCAATTCCTCATTTACAAAAACACCTTAAAGAAGTTGCAGTTGGGACTGAGACCATGAGTCTGAGGATGGCAGCAACATTAATCTTCAAATCTCAGCCACAGACCCCAAGGCAGTACCAGAGACATCACCAATGCAGCGAGGCTCAACCTGCTCATTCCTTCCAATTCATGGACAGGGATCTGCGGTGACTCAGAAAGATTGACTGTCAGGACACAGTGTGTCCTTACAATTACCAAGTAAAGAAAACTCTGCTCCAGCATTTACCTGCTAACCAGTCAGGTTGGGAGAAAAGAAAACAGGGCAGAGAGAGGAGCATCAGATGTAAGTCCTACCAGCATCACGTTAGTAGACTCTGCCATCAGGGCCACGTATGGTTTCAAGACGTCATAATGAAACCCTGGAGTCAGCAGTTTTCGATGTTGGTGCCATTTTGGCCCATGTAAGATCAGCAACCCATTCCCTGGGGAAACACAGACAAGGAATGTTTTGCTGGGCACAAGCAGGCAGCTTTCACCTGCCTGCAGACACAGGAGCTTGATTAAATCTGCTGTCTGAGCTGCTGCGAGAGACTATTTCCAAACACTGCCATCAGCTCTGAGGTTCTCAAAGCTGAGCAAAGCCCTGCTCACTGAAATGACACAATGCTGCCTCTGAAAAGAAACACCAGCACTGCTGGAGCAGAGAAGTTCAGAACAGCAGATGTATTTTTGACCAGTCCTCTGCTGAATCAGCTTCTCCCATCACTGCCTTTTGCTATCTGTGGACACTTAAGTGGTTCTCATTTGTACATATGGTTATGTCTGACCTTTCCTTCCTCAAAAATAAAGAAATATTTAGCACTTTTTCAATAAATGTAATAATTACAGAAAGTTTTTAGCTGTAACTCCATCAAGGAACAAGCACAGTGCTATTTATTTATAGCATGTTTTTGGCTAACTTCAGAATCATTCCTGGTAGGCTAAGCCCCGGGAATACATACCAATCCATGGGATAAGATGTTTATAGCTGATGTTATCCTTGGGATCTGTAAAAAAACAACAACAACAAAAAACACATAGAAAGAAAATAAAATGGTAAATGTTTCAGTAGCATTAACCCACTGGTTTGCACCTGAAAGCTCCCTCTGGGCTCTCACTTTTGGTTGGGTTGTGGCATCCCTGAAGAACTCATCAGTATTTCACAACAAAACAACTCTGTCTATGCCAACTGCAATAAACACATATAAAAGCAGATACCCACACGGAAAAAACAAGAATATTGGTAGTCCAAAGTCTGTGCAGTCTGATAAATTATTAACTCTCCCAGATAACACTGTTCAGCACCTTTTCTTCTCGATGCACTACAGATACTTCTCTGCAGTAGGAGCCAGGACTCTGAGCCAAGAAAAAGGCTCCCAGGTGTCTTTACCTTGCTGGGGTCAGGCACTGAGCAGACAGCTTTCAAGAAGCACTTGAGGAAGTGTGATTTTCCAGCAGTGGATCTGGACTCTATGGTCAGCCTTGCAGCCCTGTGCCTGAAGCACCTGGGGCACAGCATGAAGGAGGGGTATCTCTTCATGCCTTTAGATGATTTCTGCAAGAAAACCTGTCTGTAAAACCCTGCCTTGCTGTGAATTTTGGGGCTGGCATGGGAAATCTGCGGGCTGTGGTTGCTGAAACCACCATCTCTCACCTCCTCTGGCCAACAGAACCTTGGCATAGTCAGGATCGGTGACAACCAGGAATGCTGAGAAACTCCCAAACCACATAGGGTGAGCATGTAGGTACTTCTGTGCCCAGATCTCCACCTTGTCCAGCACTTCTTCCTCTTTGAGAAACTAATTGTGGAGAAGTAAAAAGAGAAAGAATACACAGATTTGGAGAAAAAAATAACCTGCCAGTATGCTGTCTTAAAAGATCTAGGTATTTCTGATTACAAAAACAGATAAGGACAAACAAGGCACTGTTCCTCTGGGTTTGCAGAGCATAAGAAGTAGACATGAGTATTACTTTTAAAGCTTATATAAAATAATTCTTCCTTATCATTTGACTCTCACATTGAGAACATCCTTAAGCAGAGTAGTGGTGTCTATCAGTCCACATATACTATCTGCTCTTTTTCCAAGGTCATCCCAAAGAAGACTCAGATTTGCCCTAGACAGCATTTGCATTTTGTGGTGTGCAAATATATTCCCACTTGCACATGGCTGAGTCAAGTGATATTCGAACACATTCAAGTCCCTTTGACAGAGCTACTTGTGCTTCCTCCCATCATGAATCACAAAAAGCATAAATGGAAGTAACTGGGAGATGCTGAGCAAGTCTCACTGGCAGAAGTCCTAACGCTAGAAGCCTTTGCATCCAACCTTGGCTTTGGAGCAGTGGCCTCGGTATGTGCTATAAAGAACTGTTCCTGCACTGGTAGAGGATGGGGGGGGGTTTATTTGAGAGGAGAGGTTGCCTCCAAGGTTAGTAACCTGCTGCACTGAGCAGTCCTGAAGCAGAGAGTGCAAAGCTCTTGTTCCTTAACCAGGGCTCCAGATACCAGGCTCTGCATGAAAGGCTGTCACTTCTACTTCTTCCTCCCTTGTGGACTTGAAAAGTATAAACTCCGCTTGTGTCTAAGGAAGAAAGGTAATTGTCTGATCTCATGCTGAAATGCAAGTTTTGAAATGGATCCAACACTAAAAGCATCTGGGAAGATGCTTAAAAGCACTTTTAATGACTATGCACCAATAGCAAATGAAAGAGAAACACACGAGCTGAAATCTGAGCACAAAACAGAGCCATGCACAGCCAGATCAGGCTGGCATCTCCCCACAGGGCAGAAGTGGGCAAAGGGTTGCCGAGGGACTGACAATCCCTGGCACCAGTGGGGCAGTGACCCTGCTCTCCTCTCTTTCCCACCAACCCTGGCCACAAGAAGTCAGTTTGGTCAGCTCAGGGCTGGCACTCTGGGTTTTAACTAAGTTGTCCTGCTTCAGTGAGACTGAACAGCTCTACACAACCTCTCCTGATACTTTAATGTCATTTCCACTTAGTGATTTGGGTAAGCAGAGACTAATACCCAGAGAATGCTTTAAAACAAAGTGATATATTCCCAGGAGATCCACCCAAAGCATGACAAATATATTTGAGATTCTAAACTCACATGAATCAAAACTGGCAAATCCCTTAAATCAACAGAACAGGAAATGTCAGTGTTCGCCCTATATACAGCTCATGGGTCCTCCTCAGAGGTGCATGCAAACTTTGTATTCAGCCTGTACCCAGAGCACTGCCAGTTTCCTTGCTGGCTTAATGAACTATTGGGCTCTGAGGAATTCACCAGCATTTAATCAGCAAATGACCAAATTAGCAAAAGAGGAATTCTTCAAACAATACTGAGATAAAGGTCCAGCCATGAACAACTTGGCCATGACGAGAGCAAATGGTCGGCACAAATGGTTAAATCCCCTTCCAGGATAGACAGTCACAACAAACAAACAGGAGAACATTCTTTATTTAATGGCAGTTTTAAAGTCTAACTGGCAGTGTATCAAAGCCCTGAACTGGCCCATCTTCATGCTTACATTGCCAAAAGACTGCCTGTCCCATCCAGCACAGCAAAACTGGGGCTACCACCACATAGAGACAAGCCCTAGGAAGTCTCCTGATTTTTCAGATACTTTTCAGGGTGCCAGTTATTTAATGTGCCACAGATCCGGCCAGGGCAGGACATCAGCAGAGCCCAGCAGAGGTCAGGGTGATTTTAAGCAGCCTTTAGCATGTATGGAAAAGCCATTTGCATCAGGCAAGCTCAGTTACTCCTCATGAAGCTGCCAAGTTTTCAACCCCGTTTTCAGAATTAGGCTTGCCTATATACATGGGTTTAGTTAGTCATGACTTTAACACAATCTTAAGAGGACCTACACCCCTCTGCTGGATGCAATACCTGGGATGTGTTTTGTGGCTTAAATCAGTGCCCTATCTGGTTCACCCGGTCGCGAGGCCGATGCAAGCTGGTACGGGAGAGACGGTTCCTCTGGATGCCGGGAGCAGCGGGCATCTGCTCAGCAGCGCATCAGCTCAGCGCCGCAGGGACAGCTCCCGCGGCCCTGCCCTGCCTTTCAGAGGAGCGGAGCGGTGGTAGTGGAGTTTGCCCCGATAAGAACAGCCCAGCTCTGCTGCCTCTAGCACCAGTGGCGGGTCATACTGCGGGATGACCTTGCTCGTTCTACAATGTATTACCTCTTTCTTTACCCACAAGGCAGCCATCACCCCTTTCCACCGTGCAATCTGTCTGTGTGAGCCACGCGTGAGCAATGCTGTTTAAGCACCACAGGTAGAGAAAGCAGTTTGAACGGCTGATAAAAGGCAAGCCCATCTCTCACCTCGCGAACTCGGAGGAGCAATTCTCCCGGACCACAGGGACAAGTCCTATCGGCATCACCCCCACCCACCCCTCGGGGAAACTGCTCCCCACACTCCCCCTTCTCCCCGGCAGCGCAGACCCGGCTCTCCCCCACCTCATGGACGTGGCCGAAGAGCCAATGGGTCGGGTGCCCGGGGAAGGCGGCCAGCGCCCGGCGCAGCTCCCGCCGCCGGTGGTACAGCTGGATGGCCTTCAGCAGCACGCAGGTCAGGCAGAACACGGCGGCCAGGTGCAGCACCCTGGAGACATCCACGCCCAGCCACAGGAGCTTCATCGCCGCAGTGAGAGCCGCCGCCCGCTGCCTCCCGTGCTCTCTCCACGGCCCCGGCCGCTGCAGCCAATGCGGGGCGGAGAGGCAGGTCCGGACTCCAAGCGGCTGCCAAATCACGGCAGCGCTTGTTGGGAGGGAAGGGAAAGAGAGCATCCCGCGGGAACGCTCCGCTCGCCGCCACACCGGCTGGGAGCCGCTGCCCGCCCTGATCGCCCGTTGCCGGCAGCGCCGGAACCGCAGGATGAGGAGTGAAGAGAAGACCGTATCCTGAGAGTCCTCCCCCCGAGGTCTTCATCACGTATTCCTGCCTCACAAGGTTTCATTCTTACCTCCATCCATTCCCATCTCGCATCCCGGCTGACAGCTCCCGCCCTCCTTGCCTCCCTCGCTCCCTCCCTCCCCGCTGCCGGCACCGTGGAGCCGCATCCCAGCGTCGACCAGGACAGCGTCTTTCCCTCAATGAGCGCGGTGAATCCCGCATCGGGCCGGTCTGGCGATGCCCTTTGCAAGCCGACGGCCGGGCAACGTGGTAGCTTTGGCACGACCTTGTGGCAGGTACAGGGCAGGCATCCGCGGGCAACACCGCTTCCCTGCCACCGTTATCTCCAGTAGCAACGGCCCCCGCCGCGCCTGGGGGCGAGGGGACANACTTTGTATTCAGCCTGTACCCAGAGCACTGCCAGTTTCCTTGCTGGCTTAATGAACTATTGGGCTCTGAGGAATTCACCAGCATTTAATCAGCAAATGACCAAATTAGCAAAAGAGGAATTCTTCAAACAATACTGAGATAAAGGTCCAGCCATGAACAACTTGGCCATGACGAGAGCAAATGGTCGGCACAAATGGTTAAATCCCCTTCCAGGATAGACAGTCACAACAAACAAACAGGAGAACATTCTTTATTTAATGGCAGTTTTAAAGTCTAACTGGCAGTGTATCAAAGCCCTGAACTGGCCCATCTTCATGCTTACATTGCCAAAAGACTGCCTGTCCCATCCAGCACAGCAAAACTGGGGCTACCACCACATAGAGACAAGCCCTAGGAAGTCTCCTGATTTTTCAGATACTTTTCAGGGTGCCAGTTATTTAATGTGCCACAGATCCGGCCAGGGCAGGACATCAGCAGAGCCCAGCAGAGGTCAGGGTGATTTTAAGCAGCCTTTAGCATGTATGGAAAAGCCATTTGCATCAGGCAAGCTCAGTTACTCCTCATGAAGCTGCCAAGTTTTCAACCCCGTTTTCAGAATTAGGCTTGCCTATATACATGGGTTTAGTTAGTCATGACTTTAACACAATCTTAAGAGGACCTACACCCCTCTGCTGGATGCAATACCTGGGATGTGTTTTGTGGCTTAAATCAGTGCCCTATCTGGTTCACCCGGTCGCGAGGCCGATGCAAGCTGGTACGGGAGAGACGGTTCCTCTGGATGCCGGGAGCAGCGGGCATCTGCTCAGCAGCGCATCACCTCAGCGCCGCAGGGACAGCTGCCGCGGCCCTGCCCTGCCTTTCACAGGAGCAGAGCGGTGGTAGTGGAGTTTGCCCCGATAAGAACAGCCCAGCTCTGCTGCCTCTAGCACCAGTGGCGGGTCATACTGCGGGATGACCTTGCTCGTTCTACAATGTATTACCTCTTTCTTTACCCACAAGGCAGCCATCACCCCTTTCCACCGTGCAATCTGTCTGTGTGAGCCACGCGTGAGCAATGCTGTTTAAGCACCACAGGTAGAGAAAGCAGTTTGAACGGCTGATAAAAGGCAAGCCCATCTCTCACCTCGCGAACTCGGAGGAGCAATTCTCCCGGACCACAGGGACAAGTCCTATCGGCATCACCCCCACCCACCCCTCGGGGAAACTGCTCCCCACACTCCCCCTTCTCCCCGGCAGCGCAGACCCGGCTCTCCCCCACCTCATGGACGTGGCCGAAGAGCCAATGGGTCGGGTGCCCGGGGAAGGCGGCCAGCGCCCGGCGCAGCTCCCGCCGCCGGTGGTACAGCTGGATGGCCTTCAGCAGCACGCAGGTCAGGCAGAACACGGCGGCCAGGTGCAGCACCCTGGAGACATCCACGCCCAGCCACAGGAGCTTCATCGCCGCAGTGAGAGCCGCCGCCCGCTGCCTCCCGTGCTCTCTCCACGGCCCCGGCCGCTGCAGCCAATGCGGGGCGGAGAGGCAGGTCCGGACTCCAAGCGGCTGCCAAATCACGGCAGCGCTTGTTGGGAGGGAAGGGAAAGAGAGCATCCCGCGGGAACGCTCCGCTCGCCGCCACACCGGCTGGGAGCCGCTGCCCGCCCTGATCGCCCGTTGCCGGCAGCGCCGGAACCGCAGGATGAGGAGTGAAGAGAAGACCGTATCCTGAGAGTCCTCCCCCCGAGGTCTTCATCACGTATTCCTGCCTCACAAGGTTTCATTCTTACCTCCATCCATTCCCATCCCGCATCCCGGCTGACAGCTCCCGCCCTCCTTGCCTCCCTCGCTCCCTCCCTCCCCGCTGCCGGCACCGTGGAGCCGCATCCCAGCGTCGACCAGGACAGCGTCTTTCCCTCAATGAGCGCGGTGAATCCCGCATCGGGCCGGTCTGGCGATGCCCTTTGCAAGCCGACGGCCGGGCAACGTGGTAGCTTTGGCACGACCTTGTGGCAGGTACAGGGCAGGCGGCCGCGGGCAACACCGCTTCCCTGCCACCGTTATCTCCAGTAGCAACGGCCCCCGCCGCGCCTGGGGGCGAGGGGACAGAGCGGAACCGCGGAGGGCGGCACCAGCCAGGGGTCCGTCCCCCGGCGCNCTGGGGTCCTGGCGGGTGTGTGTGGCCGGGGACAGCCAGGAAACACCAGGAGTTGCGCTGAGTGCGTCCGACCCGACAGGGCGCCTGTATCAGAATCACGGGATTACTTGGGTTGTAAGAGACTTTAAGTTTCATCTAGTTCCAAACCCATCCGTGGCATCCCACTAGACCATTCTTTGGCTTTTTTCTTCTTGTTTTTTCAGTTTTGTGTGCACTGCAGCACAAGACCTTGGAGTAGCTCTCGGGCAGGTGTTGGTGTTGTTGAGCACAGTTCGGCACATGTGGCACAGCCCTGGCGCTGTGCAGTGCTGGTTTTATTACGGACATGATGTGATTTGGCCAATAAATAAGCTTTTCAGTTAAGTAGCAGCATTAATAAGGAGTCCCAAAGAACACCTGAAAGTAGGCATGTCGCAGAGAAACTTGGACTTTCACAATTTAGAATGCTCTGGAAGTACTTGTCATAACATTATGGTAATACCCCGTCTTGAAGTGTATTTTCCAAGCTGTCGAACAGATGTGCCTAGCATAAGTTTGTGAGCAGAGCAGGAAACTTCAGTAAGGAAAACCTGACAGCTGCTTTTAAATATTCTACATGTGCCTCTTGAGGATAAACTGAACGGAGAGTAACAGCCCTGATCTTACTCTATGGCCTTATTTATTCCTGGAAATGCTCTTTATTAGCTCTTGTCAGCCCAAATGTGTCCTGTTACAGTGCAGTCCCTTACTTTGATAGAACAGCATTTAAAATAAAACTTTCCTGGGTGCTGTTGTACATTCACAGTCTGTTATTTTGTCTCGTGCAGGGGAGATTATCTACGATGCTGCAAGTTCTGTTACCCATTATGTGCATTTGTCATTCTTGCCGCTTGTGTGGTAGCATGTGTTGGCTTAGTCTGGATGCAGGTGGCTCTCAAGGAGGATCTGGATGCAATAAAGGAGAAGTTTCGAACTAGTAAGTATAAATGTAACTACTACTTCACGTTTTCTTTGGGTGGTGTGAAGAGGTTAAGTTGCTTACCCTCTCAAAGTCTGAAAGAACTGAGTAGACAAACTGCCTCTGAATTGAGGAGTTCTCTGAGCCAAGAACACTTGGAGGCCTGGTGAATCTGAGGTGAATGTTACATATCCTTGCTGAATATCTTCTGAGGAGCAGGGACACTGGACTAGGTGGGCCTGTAGTTTCTTGTGCATACATTTTTAAAGTTCCTGACTTTGGTCTTGGGAGTGCCGTCTTCCAAAGAAAGGCCCTATTTACAAAGTTCTGAGCAGCCCTGTCAAAGCAGTCTAGGGGATTCTGAAAAAATAAATAAAAAACCAATGTTTGTATCTTGAACTCTTTTAAAAACCTCTGATGCTTGCTGGGGTGTTACTGCAATTACAATATTTCTTCAGGACTGTATTTTCTCTCTGTATCCTCTGAATGTTTATCCTGCTTGCATTGACCTCTTCTTGTACAACTTTTGTGTCAGGTTGCATATGGTGATATCATGTTTAATACTTGGAAGTATGGAGCTAATGTGAAGTGCTTTGCTTTTAGGTCTCAGGTTTTTCCTGTCCATTTAAGAATTCAATATAATAACTTCTGTAGTGCTTAGGTATAACAATTGGTGAGATTTACATGTAAGGTGTACTCTTGGTTCTCTCTACCTCACCTCTGGGCACAAGGTATGTTTTGGTGCCTTATTTTAGTAGTGTTTAAAATCTGATATATTGAAAAAGGTAAAGATAAGCTAAGGAGCTGTGTGAAGTAGGTAATCCTGGGGTACTCTGGCTAGTCTCAGGTAGTCTGACTGCTTCAGGAAATCTGAATAGCTACATTTTACCTGAGGATCACCACTGTTACTGTGGCTTTTGTCCCATGACTTTGGTCTTCATCTTAAAGTTCTAGTGCCCAGTTAAAAATTAGGAGCCTGCTGGGGTTGGGGGTAAGCAAGGGGCTTGTTTTCCCTGTAGTTAAAGAGGTATTGAGGAAATGTATTTAGAAATTGTTTGCTGTTGGTGTTTAGGTCTTCCCATTCAGGGGTGTAACTACTGTGAGGTGGGGAGATGTCTGGCAAGCTGGAACAGGCTGGCTGGGTGTGAGGGAAAGAATTGATGATAGATGTGCTTTTATATTAATTGATACTGAACTCTGAAGGTTATCTGTAATGTCAGCTGACTGCTGCTCTTGGACTGCTCTGCTTTGAGTGTTCTGGTGGTGAAAGTTTTGCAGAAGGACAACATTTGTTGGCTTTGGTGTAGCTGAGTTTCATCATTCCTGTTCTACACAGACCTCTTTGTTAAAGCAGCTGTTCTCTCTGAGCAGATTGTCTGGCAATTACAGATGGGCTTGTTTTCTTCTTAATAGCTCTGATAGAAAAGCTGTGCATTTAATACTATGTCTAGTGATAAATGTGTTAGATTTCCTTGCCACTCTAGTTGCATGCCTAGAGAGCCTCATAATGAGGCACAACATTTAAAAATAACAACAAAAAAGCAGACAGCAAAAACAACCCAGTTCCAAAAGGCAGCATTGTGCCTTGGTGGGATGTGTGGGTGAATGGAGAAGAAAAGGCATGTGATCCATCTGCCCTACAGCGAGTTTGGAAAATGATCCTTTCTCCTCTGAATCTTCATCTAGTTTTTTTACCCCCATAAGAGCAGATTCCTGTGGTGATGTTTGTTATGTTCTGCTATCAAGTATGGTATGAGTGCTTTTTAAAAACAAGATATCCTTGCATCTAGTATGTTTGGAACAGGAGGAAGTCGTGTGGCGTTTCCCTTAAGTTGTTACTAATGATGCTAAGAACACATGTGGTACTGAACCTTCCTAGTACTGCAAAAAACTCACAGATGGAGCCTCACTATACGCAGTGAGAGTGGCAGAATTGAAAATAATTTGTTTGCAAGAACCTCTGAAACATCACATTCAGTGTGAACTCCTTGTGTCAAATGCACAATTAGTTCTTGACCGAAAGTGTTATTTGGACCTTGGGCGATCAGTGCACATTACTCTGCACCTAGAAAGTACTGTTAGAACTTGATTCAAGAGGAGTGAAGTGGATCTTTGAAGATGCACAGCTTTAATGTGGTGTGTGTTTGGGCACCTACTCCCCAGGCTTCCCCTTTTGACTGGATGTATCACACACGTGAAAGTTTGTTTTGGGAGCTGCCAGCCACATATCACATAGGTCCCACTGGTCTTGCCAGGCTGGTCTGAAGGATGGCAGTTTGTTGTGGAACATTCCAGTGCTGCCTTACAGGGTGGAGGTGCAAATTTTGGAGAACTCTGTCATCTCCATCTCAAAACCTTTGCTTATTTGTTTCTCAGACCTGGGGATTTAGGGTTGCCTAACAGTGCTTAGAGCTAAACAGCTTAGTCACTGCAGATCTGGAAGAGCAGCATTTCTGAGGCTCACTTGAATGGCTTTGAGCTGCACGTTTCCCCCTTCCTGTAATATTAATTGCACTAATAACTGACTTCATTTCCAAGGACCTTGTTTACTGATTTGTTTACCAACAGGCATTAGTCTATAAGATTATACATTATTTTTTCAGTTGTCTTTCTCTCAGATCAACTGTAATCACATTAATCTCTTTGGAATTTACTTCATCGTCAGCAGCCCCTTTGCAGGATTGAAAAAGGCACCGAGGTTCATTTCACCTGCCTCCTTTGCCTTGAAACTCTTGGCAGTTCTTTTTCACAGGCCCATTACTATTTCATGTTTCCCTGTGAAAGTAATGCAAAATAACTGCACTAAATAAAGACCTGCTGAGGCTGCCAGAATGACAGTACTGTGCAAAGTGTTAAATTTAGTACAGTCTCTCTGGGTTCTCTCTGCAGATATTGGTACTCTTAAAACAAAAAAGAGCTGTCATTCAGAAGGAACACTGAATCCTGAATTGGTAATAAACTCATATGTAGACACTGTTACTGCCTGCTTTTACTGCTGTAGGTGTTGCTGTCTGTAATTTGTTTTCTGCCTTTCAACATTGTTTACCCAGATGTTTTGTTTTTTAAATGTATTTAATTATCTTTTCATTCTTTTAGTGGAATCTAATCAAAAGACATCATTCCAAGAAATTCCTAAACTGAATGAAGATTTGGTGCAGAACCAAAAGCAGCTAGAACAAATCGAGACTGGAGAACTGGGGCTGAATAAAATCTGGATAAATATCACAGAGATCAACAAACAGGTGAGAGGGATCAGTGCTTAGTTTTGGAAAGTAATAAAATATTCCATTACAGTTCTTTTTACAAAAATTAATTTCAAATGCAGTTCGAGTCTAAGGACTTCTGTGACCATATGCTTAACTTTTATTTTAAAAATTAAAATAGAGTATAAACCTAATTATTAAACAAGCAAAAAACAGCCTGAGTATCCAGCTGGGCTGGAGACTGAACACAAAGAGAAGAAATTGCGTAACTGGTGCAACAATATAAGGCAGAATTTAAAGGAACTTGAGAACTGTGCAGTTGTTAATTTTTCTGCCAAATAGTTGTGATGTTTGTGATGAGAGATTTGACATTTCAGATTTCTGAGAGCATTTTGTAAGAGTTATCTGACTCAGTGCAAGCTCCTGTTGCTAGAAACGAAGGACTGGTGAATATAAAATGTATTGACACACACTTGGACTCTGAGCTGGTGTAAATCTTGGCACTGTTTATGGAGCTAGAACTAAGCCACTTATCAGAGAGCTGTTTCCTCAACTGCTCTATTAACTCACACTTCAAATGAAGCATCTTACTGAAAGTTTTGCCCTGGAGGGTAAAAGTTTGGAGCTGCTCAAAGTGAATGGTGTCAAAGAGGTGTATGTGGGGAACTCTCCTTGACACATGTGCTCTGGGTTTCATTTTTAAGAATACTGAGGTGCCTGCTCAGATTTGTTTTTCTTCAGTCCCACGTGGTGGTTAAGTGTTTATTGGGGTATATAAGTACATCTGAAATTTGATTTGCTTTCTTTGGCATCTGACTGTCTGCTTTATCCCCAGTTATCTAGGTACTTTTAAAATGCTCTTATCTGCACCTGGATGATAAAGATACTTGTGCATGGTTCTTGCAGGACCTCAGGTTACTTCAAGGTCTAGTTTCAGTCTGAGCCAGATCTTCTGGGGATCAACATTTAGTTACTGGGGTTTTTTCCATGAATTTTTGGGATGTACTGCTGGGAATAATCTCAGCCAATATTTACAGCTGTGGAACTAGTGTTTGCATGCCAGCTGATCAACACTGACCTAATGTAAAATTAAGGTCTTTCCCGTTTCCTCAGCTTGCAAAACAACTTTTTGTTTTTTTAACTAAAAGAAATTGGATTTTTTTGTACTCTACTTTTGTATTGTCAAATGTGGGAAGGAATTATTTTTCTTCATTGTGACTACTGATTGCTACAAATTGATCTTTGAGTGATACAATTAGCAATGAATGAGCAGCATGTAGTTTTTCATTTATTTGACAACCTCTTGAATTGGAATGAATAAGTACTCATGAAGAGGCATTGAATAACTTGCTGTCAGGGTTTCTCAGGTGACAGAAATTGAACTGACTGCTGTACATGAGTTGTCACAGTTCCACTTCTGTAGCAGAAGGTTTGGGTGGTGTGTGCAACTTCTCTGCCCATCACTCAACTAGAGAAGTTGCATGGCTTCCTGGGGTTTTGCCAGGCAGGCTTGATTGCTAAATACAAAAGTGGATGGCTGTTTCCTTCCCATAAGGACTTCCTCACAATTTTTAAGTTGCAGGCAATAGCCTTTCTCTAAATGGATGAATGTGAAATTGGCAGAGGGTACCTTGTTGGAAAGAAAGGCTTCTATGGCTTTCATTCAGTTAAAAAAAAAAAAAAAAGAAATAAAAACTTGCTCTTTTGCAAGAGGCAGAATATTTTAATGTAGTCTAGGCAGAACAACTAACCTAGAGAGAGAGAGAGGTGTTTGTGTGTGTGCATATATAATTTTGTATCACCTTATGTTGTAATGTTACACATTAGGCCATTAGTATTGAGGAAGGTCAGAATCAGGATTATGTTGCCTAATTCTAAGTATTCCTTTTTGGTTTTAGATATCACAATTGACCTTAACAGTAAATCATCTCAAAAACAACATAAAGTCTGCTGCTGATCTGATTTCTCTTCCTCTCACAGTAGAGAAACTTCAGAAGGTAAGCACTGTAAATGTGGCTGTCACTAAATGTGTTCCATGCTGCTGAGCTGCAGCTGGGCTCCTGGGGACAACAGTGACAGCAGGAGCTACCTGAATTGCATGCAAGGAATATTTGCTTCTCTTATCTTTAAAATTTAATTCCATATACTTGATATTGTATGGTCCTATGATAATGTATGGCAGGTAAAAAAATTGAAAGCCTTATTTATACCTTTTGGAGATGCATTTGCATATATTATGTTGTCATGTCTTTACCTTGAAGGTGATCTTTCTGGTTACTTTCCTTCAAGTTGCTAATGTTAATATCATTTAAGTCACTTAGAAAAAGTCAGTCTGCAGTTTTATAAATCTGTTTGCAAATAGCTGTTTTGTTTAGCTTTTTTAATAGGAAAATAAAATGCATTGCTTTCTGTTAATACAGTGTCTTCCCATTTGCCTTAGCTGAGCATTTTTTACCAAAGAACTGTCCTGTTTGTTTTGGTAAAGAGAATGGCTTGTTGAAACTTGCCCAGCTCTTCCATGGCAGTTGTGTTTATTTAGCAATAAACATTTATATTGGGCTAAGGCCTAATCTGAGTCCAATCTTTATGGAATTATGGATTTCCATGTCTCATTTCCTATCCCTTCAAAATTAATGTATCATCAACAAGCTAGTGCCATGCAAACCAATTAAGTGTGGTTTGGCTGACAGGGCTGCCAGGATTTTTTTTCTGGGAGTACAAAGCTATTTCCTAATCTTCTTATTTGCTCCTATAAGCATGCAGGATTTTCACTGTGTCCTACCAGAAGTAAGTCTTAAGGTGTGTTGTACCAGCACTAGTGTGGCCAGGGCAGTGATTGTCCCCCTGTGCTGGGCACTGGCGAGGCCACACCTTGAGTCCTGTGTCCAGTTCTGGGGCTCTCACTACAACAAAGACATTGAGGTGCTGGAGTGTGTCCAGAGAGGAGCAATGGAGCTGGTGAAGAGTCTGGAGCACAAGTCTGATGAGGAGCAGCTGAGGCAGCTGGAGATGTTTAGACTGGAGGAGTCTCAGGGGGGACCTTACTGCTCTCTATTTACCTGAAAGGAAGTTGTGGCATAGTCAGGTGGGTCTCTTCCCCCAAGTAACAAGTGATAGGACAAGAGGAAATGGACTCAAGCTGTGCCAGGGGATATTTAGATTGGATAATGGGAAAAATTTCTTAAAGGGTTATCAAACACTGGAGCAGGCTGCACAGGGAGGTGATGGAGTTGCTGTTCATGGAGGTATTTAAAGGACATGGATAGGAACTTGGAGACATGGTTTACTGGTGGATTTGGCAGTGCTGGGTTACTGGTGGGACTCGAGGTCCTTTCCAACCTAAGTGATTCTATGACGAGGTTGCATTCCTTAAGGTAGGATTTGGGTTTTTTGAGCCTTTTACTCTGTAGATGCTGTTCCTGGAAATGAGAAGCTGCCTGCTGGTACTAGAGTCCTGAAGGATTACTGAGGGAGTTCCTCTTGAACAGTGGCTTTTGTTCATATTCATGAAGGGTGCTAAAGGTGTCCTGAGGTCCTCCGGGGCAGAGACTGGTTACTCAACCTGTGTTCAGACTTGCAAAATGAAGAGCTGGAGGAAGATCTGTGTGGATATTGTTTGAATATAGTTTGGATAGCTAAAGGGTCACTTCAGTGCTTTATGAGCACAACAGGGTTATAGGAAAGGAAGATTTCTAGGTGGGTTCTGTTTGCTGTAATGACTGAAGAAAAATGAGATGGGGAGCACAGAGACATACTTTATCCCTTACTGTTAGTTCCACTAGTGTTTGTGGGTGTCCCAGCTGGCAGTCTGGTTCTGGTAGGTGCTGTGCTGTCAGGTGCTAAAGCACCAGTGCAGCTTTACAGAATAGTTACTTTCTAAAGGTAGAGCTGGGATTAGGGGGAGTTCACATCAGTGAAGGCAAGGGAAGGATGAGCAGTAGTGTGAGGCAAAGTTGTTGGAGCACAGTGACCATACCTGCAGAATTAACAGGGACTTTCCTGATGCTTCAAAGCTATTCTTTCATTTAGAAAAAAAGGCAATGCTTCCTTGAAAAATCTAATCTCCAACTTTTGACAGAGTAGTGCTACAGTGTGTGATCTGTCTGATGAGAACCCTTGAAAACAATTAAGGTGGGATAAATCAGTGATATCAGCATCCTTTTGTTCAATACAAATACTCCATGTAGAGAGGAGGTAAGTTGTCTTTGTATCAGGATTGGTTGTTTTTTTTCTTTTTTTTAAGTCCAGAAATTTTTTGTATTGTTTTGGGAGTGAGAGTAATAAGCCCATAATTTTGGAAAGTTCCAAATTCTTGAAACTCACATGTGGCAGTGTGCCTGCAGTTTCACTAGCAAAACATTGTGTTTAGCAGATTGGAACTTGGGACAGTGCAGTTTGAGGAAGGCTGAGATTTCTGTCATCTTCTTTATTGCAGACTGTAGCAAACATAGGCAGCACCTTGACCAGTGTGGCTCATGATGTTGAAAATATACAGACAGCTATTGAAGAATACAAGAAATCCATAGAAATACTCCAGAATGATGTGGTAAGAAAACGTACTGATTTAAACTGGTTTACTGGTTACCTTCCTAACATTAAGCAAGTTGATGTGTGGAGTCCTGCCTTTATACCTTCAAAATACTTTTGAGGTTCCAGTAGGTTGATACAATAATTAGCTAATCTTGTAATCTCCATATGACATCTTTTATATGGTACCAAGGATGTTATTTCTCTGGAGTCAATTGTTGGTCCCAACTATGCATCTTATCCTGGATATTTCTCCTTCCTATTCCACAGATGGGGAGCCTTGGGAAACTCTGCTTCTGTGTGATGTAGGATATTGCTTATGATAACTATCTACACTGGTTTAGGTTTGGGGAGGGTCAGAAGATCAACATAGAGTTTGTTGGTTGAATTAAGGATGTCTATAAGGATGAAATTCCTGACTGTCTTTATCAGAAACTGTTCACTGTATTTATACTGACCTCTCATTTGAGGTTGACAAACTGAACCAATAATTACAGTTTTTCAGCTAAACTGCAGTACAGCCTTACTTTAATAAGAATTCTTGCAGATAAAATCTAAATTAGACACATAACAAAGCTTGATTCAGTCAGTGGGTGCTATAAAACATTGCAGATATGGCAGTGTGTATAGTAGTAGTGAAATGTGTACCATAATATTTCATTAAATGGAGAAGAGCTAATTAGAAGGGTTTAATAAAAATAAATTTGGACCTTATGTGTTTGAAAGAGAAAACTCTTATTAGCCCAGTTAAAATACTGTATGCATGATTGACTATAATTGTAGCAAAACATTCTTAGCTACAGTCTGCCAGTTACGAAAAGCTTATTTACAGGCATTTGGTAACATAATTTTCTATTTCTTTCATTAGAAGGAATTAAAACAGATGCCTTCACTTCCTTCCACTGTTGTGCCAAGTACTGAGAGAAATCAGACAGAAAATTGCAAAAAGGTATTTTTCTCCCTTGCATAAGGAATTTCGGTACAAATATCATGGATATATAACTTACCTGTGTGTTTTGCAGTACTGTGGTGTGCAAAAAATACAGTTTTTATCAAGGCAATGCAGATAACATCCTTGTAAACAAACCATAAGATAATTTTGCTGTAATTTGTTCCTGTGTGTGTGCAAACATGAAAGTGCCCTGGTCTGAGGGGTTTTTTTGTGTTCTGATTGGGTGACAAGTAAAAAGAGTGAAACCAGTATCTGACAAATTATAGGTGTGCTTTGCTAGTGTAAATGGAAATGATTTAAAGGCTTTTAATGGACTGGATTTTATGGCAGCTACTTGCCAATCTCAGCAAATTTGGGAGTGGCATGTATTGACTCACCCTCAATGTAATGAGGTGTGGAAAGCAGTAATTCATCAACAAAAAAAAAAAGGTTAAGGTGGAACAGAATGACTGCACTTACTTACATTTAATACAGTCAATATCTTCCTCAAAAATTAATCTTGTGTATAAATGTGCCCAGTACATTTATTCTTGGGAAAATAGTTGGTGTGCTTACAAAGCTTGACCTGGAAAATTAGATGAATAGGCTTTCTGTGTTCACTGGCACAGCTGAAGTGATTACATTAGCAACAAAGAGGTTAGCCCTGAGGAAGAATCTCAGTTTCAAACTTTGAAAGTTGGAATAACTTACTGGAAACTTCCAGTTGGATGTTTTTCAGCGGTGTCGGTGGAGAGCCAGCCTGGAGTCTGCCCAGATAAACTGGGTCAGTTGTTGTGTTGTTAATAGCAAGAGTGCTGCAGAGGTGGAGTGAACTGACACGTGCTCTGATCATATTTCAGGAAAGCCAGGCACTGCATGCAGCTTTGGAAGAGCTAAATAATTCCATGGTGGCATACAGAAAGCTGAATGACATCAGGCTTCTAAATGTGGATTCAGCCATTGGCAACCTCAGCCGGAAGGTTACGCTGTTAGAAAACTCTCCCCTTGTTGTAAATAATGTGGACAAAAGAGAGAACTCGTCTACCAGTGTGGTAAGTATTTGGTGGTTAAAGGTGTCTACTCAGGCTGGTAGTTTCAATACTTTCCTTGCACTACAGATGCAACTTTTCAGACCTAACTAAAGAAAATGAGAGAGTAAGACTCGACATACTTAAGATTTCATTGTAAAGGCTGGAAATTGTTCTATACTCCTGAACAGATCACCACCGTTAAGAGTATCTCTGAAGCAGTTATTTCTTCTCTGCAGAATCTGCAAAAAACCGTCCAAAACTCTGTGACATTTAAGATTTGGGTGATTGTTTAACAAACTGAACTATGTTTCAGGAATCATAAGTCTGTTAAGACCACTGAGGAGCTGATGGGACTCTCCATTGTTCAACAGTGCTTAAATTCTAAAAAATCCCAATTAAAAAATGCCTAAATATGTTCATACATTCTTCCAGTGCTTTCTGTATGCCATACTGGGGCCAGCCTGTGAGAACATGTTCTGTATGTTTAGCAATAAAGGAATGCTGACATTGCTGTGGTAAATTACATTTTTATGACTTCATGTTTATTCTAGCAGGTATCTGCCCTGGTTTTTTCCCTGCTTCATGCCTGCCAAATTTGAAGGAAAGTAACTCTGTTGTAGAAAATAAAGAGCACATTAATAAAAGCTGTTCTGTTTTTTTTTTTTTCTGCAGGGGAATGATGCAACTACCTCTCTGAACATGGAAAATGAAGATCAACTAGATAGTGAAAGTCAATCAAATAAAGAACTGAAGGTAAAGTAAGGAAATACAAATTACACTGAATTAGTAGAGCATGTAATTGTCTTTCTAAACATGTTTTAAATGGAACTTCATTGAGCAAAGGTCTGCAAAAAGGCTGCTCTGATCAAATTTTTTAAAACCCCAGATTAGCACAGCTTACCCACCCTGTTCTGGGGACAGAAAGTCAATTAGGATGGAAAAAAAGTTCTAATAGTTTAAAGTCTTGCCATTCTGACTGCATATGGGACAACATAGCAGAACTACTGTAGTGTCCTTCCATGCAGCTGAAAGAATCTTGGGACATTCAGACCATGGTCCAGAGGAACAGGGGACTCTGGCAGCCAGCTCCTTTGTGCACCCATTGCCAGGCTTGCAGCAGGGCTAGCCCAGCTCTTGTAGGTTCACACCACAAATGGGGTTACTGCATTTATTCAGGTTTAAAAACTTTCTTGGGTCACCTTAGAGAAACTTTGCATTGTTGGAGTCTAGGGCTTGCTGAAAGGCCCTCAGTAATGATCTACCACTGGCTGGGAGAGAGTTTAACTCAGTGGCCAGGCTGTGGGCTGGGGCTAGCAGATGATGTTCCTGGGTTTAGTTTCCATCTGCTGTAAAAAAGATGGGTGAGTGAACAGGCTACGCTGTCAGTTCTGGGCTTGTATTGATGTGAACTCAACCTGTTATCTGGAACCTGCTCATAAAAAGAGCAAAGGAGCTGCAGATCAAAAAATGTGCAGCTTTTACTTTGACAGAGATATAGTGATTCCTGTGTGAGGGTACTCAAGTACTGCAGACAAACATTTGAAACAATTAAGCAATTCAATTAATGTGAAAATGTTTGCTCCAAGTATGTTTGACTATTCTATATTACAGTTTTTCAGTGTCTTGCTCTTTTCTGTAGGAAATACAGAAATGAAATGTTCAGATTCTTTTGAAATTGGTGTCTGCAAAGTAGTTGTCTATTTTTCAGATTGAGGTACTGATTCTGTTATTTTCTCACAGCTCATGTGAATTTATTCCTAACATTTTTCTCTTTTTATTTTAATTTTTGTTCTAAAATCTCGTTTATTATTTTAAACGTAATCAGCCTGGATTCATCTAAATCACTCAGAAGTGCTTACATATTTTAAATTACTAATTTTCCTAATCACCTACTTCTACTGAAGGGGTGTTTTTTAAGATTTTTTTTTTCCCTCTACATATGCAGGAAACAGGAACTAGAGATTCTCAGGTATCAAAACTAAGAGAGACGCTTCAGCTGATCAGTGCTCTCACAGGCAAGCCAGAAAATGACAGACCCATTGAGACAACAAAGAATGGTAAGAATGTAATCCATAAACTTGAAGGTTTCCTGTGTAACTAAAGGAATAACTAATGAAGGTGGATAAGTCAGACTGTTCTTTAAGATTTTGATGAAGGTTATTTTACTTAAAGTGGTAGGAAACTGCTTTTTCTAAAACAGAAGACTGTATGTTACTCCAGAAATTTGAAGGTGATTTTCCATGTATATGGCAGGATTCACATCAATAACTTACATTTGAAGGCATACAAATATATGGAGGCATAGTGAACTTATGGAACTTTATACCCAGTAACATTTGGTTTTGCTTTTTCAAAATGTAACTGTAACATAGAGGAAAGGTCTTTGTCTCCTGTGACTTCAGTTCTGCACTTTTGCTGTATATATTCAGGTAGTGCTGAACATCAGATTTTAAATATTTCATTATAATAGAACTGTGCTGTTTGTGCATTCCAGCTTGGAATTTTAGACCTTGTTGTTGGGGAGTATTGATAAGGTGAAAACAACCCAGGTGGGCAGATGTAATTAGCTTAATCAAGCTTCTTCAGCACCCTCGGAGCAGGAGGCAGAAAATACTTCCAGATCATTCTTTGCATGGGAGTTTACAAATACACATCTCCTAGTACAGAATGAAAAATTAAAGCTGTGTAATTGTCCAAAACCTGTTCTTTCAGGTAGAAGGGGACAATACTGCTGTATTCTGAAGTGATTCTGCAGCATTCTTTTCCCATACAGCATCTGTGATGCAAAAAAAACAAAAAATTAATTTTGTTAGATTTTTTTTTTTGTTGACTGCAATTCTGCAGAATTAGTAAGACTAATAGAAGTTGTTTTGTAACAGTTGAAAGTAGTCTGAATACTACAGCAAAACCCACAGACCTTCCAAGGCTGACTTCAAGGTCAGCTGGTGACAACACAGAGGGCAACAGGCAGCTGAGCCATCTGTCCTTACCAGGAATTTTCAGCACTGAAGGTATGTGCTTTCTAGGCTGACCTTTTCTTCTGAGTATTTCATGTTCAGGAGACCATAAGTACAAGTATTCTGGGAGAAGTGAGGTCAGTTTTAAAAGCTCAAGGAATATGGGCTTTAAAAAAAGTAACTAAAAAAAAAAATGAAAGAATAGGATGTAAAAGAAAAGGAGATTTAAGCAGGAGTGTGCATTGTCAGTGAATTATAATTGAGTACCAAAGTATTGTATCAAGTGCCCCAGAGTCTGAGAGAGAAGTCAAGGGCAAATTAATGTGCTGAAGAAAAAAGAAATATGTTCTGGGGCTTTTTTTCTTTCTTTTTTTTTTTTTTTTATTTTCAAAACAACACTGCCTGGTCATATGAATGGTTTTTGGATCTTGCTGTTCAGTCTCTTCAGCTACTGAAAGGGCAACTCTTTGCATCATGAAGTGAATAGAGACTTTGCCTTTATATCATCTATACTGTTGGTATAGCAACAGTCATTCAGAGCTTGCTTTTGTGGAGGATAACTGCCTCTGTATGCAGTTACTGGTAGTACAGTGGGCTGCTAGTTGTTACCAGAAATAGGGATTACTTTTTTCACATTCAGTGTAATTTAATGCAGAAATGTTCATGCTTTTTCTCCTGAACTGTTACCAAGAGCTTGTGGCAGCACAGGAGGCAAACTCCATGCTCAGGGATGCTGTATTTAATTACTGAGTAGTAAGACACGTGCTGTAAAACTGGGAAAGCAGCTTATAGGGTATTCCTGTGTACTTAAAGGAGCACCTTCTCAGTCCTTGTTCTTTTTGCAGATCTTCAGAATTTGTTTGAAAAAGCACCTGAAGATGCTGATGGAAAACTCTCATATGAAGATCTTCAAAAGCTGCTTGGCTCCACAGCCCCAGAGTCACAAAGCTTTAAGGAATTTGACACAGATGGAGATGGGAAATATACACTGAAAGAACTGAAATTAGCATTAGGTGTATAGGATGTATATTTAGAAATGTGATATTGGTGGATGTTACCATAGCCCAAAGAAGCTACAGGACATGAAAAACTATGTCTGCACTTTCCCAGTGTTTTACTGATCTTTGGAGCTAAATTACTGTACACATTGCCACCTCTTTTTCATTTGCATTTATTGAAAAGAAATTTACAAATTTATATGTCGATAGGACATAATATTGGGACTATGTTAGATTCAGAAAATTCCCAAACTTGGAAACATTTTCCTCTCATTCTGTGTTTTTCAAGGGAGTTCTTGGGTTTTATTTAAATGTGTACATACTAAAATAAAACTATTGTTTTATATTTCACTGAAATTTGCCTTAAATTAGAGAGCTGCACTTTATGTAGAGCAGAAGGAAATCTGTCTTGTGAAGATGGACTGCTTCTGCTTGTAAATATTTGAGATAGAGTAAATTATGCATATTTAAGAGGAAGTTTGTGTCTGGGGCTGTGTTGGTAGTAAGCTTTTTATAGTGAGAGACTGAGGCTGAAATGTGTGGTTCAGAGCTTCAGCTAAATTTCTGACTTTGACTAAGTATATCCATGAATGAGTTTGGTCTCAGTCAGAGGAAAGCAGGAGGGGTAAGTCATACCCATCTATAGCAGGATGTATTTTTAAAGGGAAGAGTTGGAAGTGTTTTTATATCATGAGCCTACAGGAGCAATTAACTTGCCAAGTGCTTGGGTTTTCACTTCAGCATTCTTTTAAGCTTTGCTGTGTTGCATCCAGATTATATTTTGTGAGATGAGCCTGTATATTTATTTTTTTTTAAATGAACATATTGAATAGCTTTATCAGATGCTTAAGAGATAAAAGCCTACAATGCAGCCTGCTGAGGAGCACCTGAACAATTCGTGCCTCAGTGATGCACAGACACACTCCAGGAGCGTGAGTGGGTGGGAAGGCCCAGAGTAGTCTTGGGAGCTGCTTCCTGATTATTGTAAACGTGATCACTTCTTGGTATCTTTAATTTTAGTGTTCTTGCCAACAGAAGGCAACGGTAGAGGAACTTAAAGATCTGTTTATAGTAGTGGATCTAAACACAGAGTATATTTATTACCTTCTGGAACATGGGACTTATGCAGAGGGGAGTCTCTCTTGCAGGCTAGATCAGGGCCAGGTTGGATGATTTTGCTCAAAAAATATCACTGATCTTGTTAAGAGTTTTTTGCATGATTAGTGAATTGAAGTTGCCCACCTCACTGAAACATCAGTTTTTGTGGAAGTTGGTTCATAATTGTTGACTTTTATATAACTTTAAACTGGACGTTTTATCGATAATTGTATTCTGGAAGTATGAATCAGCAAAGGAGTGTACAAAATGGAGCCTTGTTACCATTTTCTAGGCTTCTTTCAATGTTCTTCTAGCCTCTTTGGGTAATGCAGATGTCACCCAATACCAAAATGCTTTGATGTGGCATTTGAAAATGCAGTATTTAAAAACAAAACCAACCAACCTTGGCTTTAGAGAGGGCAGGAAACCAACACTTGCTTCTTGCCATGTCCTTGCCATGTCCTGCACCCTTTTATACAATACTGTATAATTCCTTAACCAAATAAAAGAAAAAGCAATAAAATGTAACCATTCTGACATTTTATTTGTCCATACTGTATCACAGCCATAAGCCAGAGTTTGCAAAATATTTTTGGAAGTTTATTTGTATGAAATTTAACTTACCTTAAAATTTAGGGGATTACCATATCGCCACGTGAATGTGTTAGTGCTTTGTTTTGTTCCAGTCTGCTTTATTTGCAGAAGGCTCTTGGACGGTAGCAGTGAAACTGTCAGCTGGACACAGGGTGTGTTGTTCCACTGCCCGTGTGCTCTGTGCCCAGGGAGCCGAGCTGGCACCGGGACACAGCTCCGGCAGCGCTACTTAACTTGCATGTCGAGAGCGCAGTCGGTTGCTGATTGCTGTAGTCAGTGCTGCTGTAGGATGGACTTATGCTATCAACTCGACAAAATCGGATCGTGCCTAAGAACGGTGTGTGAAAAACAGAGTCTAGTCCTCTGTTTCCTTTTGAAGGAATTTATTCAGGGACAAAGTCAGCAAAGCAAAGCGGCGCCGGGTGTCTAACAGTTAGAGAACACCTGCTTTGGGGTTTTCTTCAGTTTTTATACAGTCTAGGGTATACATATTCGTAAAACTTTACCATATTCATTAGGCCATTTCCATTTTCCACGCCTCTTTAGAGCATGCCTAGTTTCTTTTAGGCGGGCCCCCTTTAATTTTTATCAGGTAAAAGCAACCTGAAGCAGTGCTTTCATTTGTTATCTTTGCAACTTTTGCCCGGTTCACTCCTCCCGACGTCTCCTGTTATCTTCCTCCAGGAGTCCGTTATCCTTTTTAACTTCTTTTCTTCTTAGCTGGTCTTACCCTTCTTGGGTCCTGGATCTGTTATCTCTTTACTTGCACCCGTAGGTTCCTTATTTTTTGGGGGGGCCCCTTTTACCTTTTAAAAATACGTTCTTATAACAAAAAGAGGTATTTCTAAAGAAAATATTCAAGTATCTTAATAACATGAGGTATATAACAGGAGGTATATTTAGAATCAACATAATCTTTAAGAAGAAGCATTTATCTATATAAGCTAACAGAAGTATTGCTATAACCTATATGCGAAAGCCAAAAAAAGAATTTGCTCATTCTTTACAGGTGGTCTCTTCTGTGCTGCAGGCTGGGAGGTTTCAGCTACGCCACCACTGTCCATCCCGCACGCTTCCCAAAGCCCGGAGGCCGGGTTTGGGCAGGGTTTCTCTCCCGTGTTTGCTCACGCTGCAGATGGTAGCGGGCACAAAAGCCACGGTGTTCTAAGTACACTTGTCCTGATCAGCTCCCTGCTCTCACGCCTGCCCACTGCTGGTGGGGTACGGAGGGGCGGCCGAAAGCTCTGGGCAGCAAGTCCTAGAGAAAAAAGCGCTGTCCGTCCGAAATCGGAAGAAATTAAGAGAGCGAGCTGCGGCGGGAGCAGAGCAATGCACCGCCAAGGTTTGTTCTTGTGCTGCGCCTCCTGCCTTCGCTTTCGGGCTGTACTGTGGGTTTGGGTGACGCCCGCGTGGGGCGCACTGTGTGCCTTTCACTCCGCTTACCGACCCGCGCGGGGCAGCGGACTCGCGCCGCCTCTACACGGCGGCTTCGGAACGCGGCTTTCCGTTCATCTCGATAAAACCCTCATTCCCAGCGTGCGGCTCCGGCCGGTTCCCGGCGGGGCGGAGCGCGGGGCGGAGCGGGGCGGGCGGGG
>WEIV01028232.1:537930-578923 GCA_013390005.1 Calyptomena viridis | reverse complement strand
CTACGGGAAGTACCGGCACAAGATCCAGGAGCTGCGGAGGTGCGGGGGGTGTGGGGGGGTGGCGGGCCTGAGGAAGGGAGGCAGCGGGAAGGTTGGGGGAGGAGCTGCTTTTTGGGAAAAAGGGGTGCTGAAGGAGCTGTTTTTTGAAAGGGAGGGAATTATATTTTAGAGTGGCGCCGTCATGATAAAATTGATTGGTTCAGGCCTACTGCTGCCTTGAAATTCTCATGTTGGCACCAAGTCAGCGTCGTCTCCCAACGTGCTCAGCTTGGTAAGAGAGTTTTGCTAACAAAAAGTTAAAATTTTAAGTTAAAAATATTAATACCACAGTAAGCATTTGAAAAGACCAGATGATGTTAAACAGCCAGCACTGCTTTCTACCTTTGGAAGGCATTGGTGCAGGCAAAGGGTATTCCCAGCTCCTAGTCTTTCGTTGTAGTATAAAGGAGGATTTGAACAGAAAATGAGTAGGCGGAAGCTGGTCTTATTTTGGGTGTAAATCCATCTGTTGGAAAGGCCACAATCGGAACAGCTCCTAGAGGAATCATAGTTTTGAATTATCCTGGTAAAGGTTGGTCACCTTACTTAGCAACAAAAATAAATGAAGCAATTGACTCAGTCATGGAAGCATAGAATTACTTGGGTTGGAAGGGATCTTAGAGATCATCTCATTCCAACCCTCCCTGCCATGTGAAGGGACACCTTCCACTAGACCACATTGCTCAAAGCCCCATCCAACTTGGGCTTGTTGGAATTCAGTGCCAAATATTGAAATCCAAAGCCTTGAATCATAGGAATTCAGCCATTGTGCAGCAGCTTTCACAGTTTAATACTTCATTGATTGTTACTTTTTATTTTCATAATTGAAAACTTAGTATTGCTTAAAAGCAAACTGGAATTTTCTAGCTATATATGTCCAGTTATACTCCTGTAAGGAGCAGGAGTTGGACTTGGATGACCCTTATGGGTCCATTCCAACTCAAGAACTTCTGTGGTTCTGTTATATTTTTAATACTCTCTTTTCCAATTCAGATCCAGTCCAGATGTATTTGAGTCCCGTATGGAAAAAAGAAGTGACGTGAAAAAGCAGCCTGTGGGATATTCCAAGCAAGGAGAATTTATCAGATGCATGGAGGAAAAGGCAAGGCCAATTTTCTTTGTAAATCACATACATTAAAGCTATAATGTTATCTATATGGGATCAGCATGATGTTACAGACTTGCAGCATCCGTTAGTAGGAGCCACGGAATTTCACTGTCCAATGGCTGAAAGTGGTGTTCTGTATTCCAGTGTATTAGTTTTTTATTTTTTTTAGACTGTAAATTCCCAGCTTGAGGTCTTGTTTAAGTGTTTAGTTCCAGATTATGTTGACCAGATGGAGTGACACAGTCTGGCATTTATCATTTTTTAGTGAATGCAAGGAAACTGTTCAATAGTATCATATCCAAAATTGTGTAATAGTTGGCTTTTAACTAATCCTTTCTGGCCATGAAACTCATAATTCACAGTAAGTTATTTACTTCACTTAATCACTTATTTTATTAAAAATGCACTGCACCAATCTTCAAATATCTTGAACTGGGGCTCCTACGCAGGAGATTTTTGCCAGCAGCCACTTTATGTGTGGCACAGAAGGCAAATAAATTGTATTAAAGCATTAGTTATAAAACTAAAGAAGGATATTTTCTTGTAGGCAGAAGGCTTGGGCACAAAGACATCAAAGGGAGGATTCACAAAGGATAAGGTAAGGCAAATGAACCTAAGTGTTAGGAGGGGACATTGTGGCAAATGAAGGATGTAGATTAACTTACATTGCCCCAATCAGCTCTTCAGACAAGAGCTCTTTGACATAAACCTGGTGTTCCTTACGCTGCTTTTGCATGTAAGATTTTAAATCTACTGTTTGGACTGTGTTCCATCTTAAAACTCCTGTCACTTTGGGTTTTTATTACCCTCTCCTTCCTATGACACCCTGGAAGTACCTGCTAGTTGGGGGATCTGTTCTGAACAATAAATGGAAAGGGTTAAGCTGCCTTTGCAGCATGGAAGTACAGGCCAAATTCTTTATGCTTTCTCTTGCAGACACTTGATTCAATTCTTAATGTTGAGATGGTGAAAGAAAAATCAGCGGAGGAGATAAAACAGGTGATGGATTTAAATGGAATAAAGTTTGCTTCACATTCGTTCTTAGTAATTTACATGTAAGGATGGAAATTTTACATAGACCGAAAAATAAAACATAGCTGTAGATGTATATTTATAAAAAGCACATTCACATGTATATCAGTAGGAGAAGATAAAGTTTTCTTCACCTAGAAGAAGTCCTTCTAGGATGTACATACTTGATAAATAATACATCTTCACTTGACTCAGAAACTGTCTTTACTGTAAGTCTTCTTGTTGCCATTTACCATGTAGCTGTTGAATTGGCATTAACAAGCTTCTGTCAAGTTTAAAGCCTGACAGAAGGTAAATCCTAATAGTAGCTCGTAGGGATTATTGTACATGTGTTTCACAGGAATAAAAGCAAAGCTTTTGCCACCTTGTACCTTTGTTTGCATTGTCTGTCACTTAGGAACCTGTGTACTCTCACTAAAGTTGGTTAGGGTGAGAAGGATCTATTTTACCAACAGTTGAATCAAGTTACTCTCCTAATACCTGCTTGGCTTCGTAGTGTATTCCTTTTTTTCTAGTTAAAAGTCACATCTGTTCCACATTTCTGATGCAGCTTGGATCTGGTATTTCCTTTCATCTGTTTCTGTTTCATTGATTAAACATTTTGCTGACACTTCTCATGATTATGTAGGACTGGGGAAGAGCAACTGAAAAAGTCCTAAACTCTGGACTTTTACCTATGCTTGTCCATTTGTTAAGAACTATGAGTTTCTATGTAAGTATTGCCATCCTGCTATGGTGGAGAAAGAGATTGTCAACACAGAGGAGTGTCTTATGCAAAGACTTGTCTTCTGTTGAAAATGTTTTGTGTATTCCTTATTAAAACAAAAAACAAAACCAGCAAAAAACCACCTCTCAAACCCTCTAGAAATCATTAGTGTGATTGTTGGGAAAAATATAAGAAGCACTTCTGAAGGCTGATACATCTTGAGCCACCTCAAACCTTTGGAGAAGTGTATTTCATTAGCAGGAAAATCAGTCAGGCTTGATTGAGAAATGACTTTTCAGAGTGCATTACAAAGGTTAGTTGACATTTTAAAGTATTTAATATTACAGCTAGATGCTGGATTTTAACTGTATATCATCATTTTTGTTTCCTACAGATTTGGAATCAGTATTTTTCTGCAAAAGATACGGTTTATGCTGTTATTCCTGTAAGTAGTTCCCCTGTAGTTAAGCACTTGAAAAGCCAGCATGCAAAGCTTTCCTTTACAACTGTGATTCTGTTGATTTAAAAACAGTCATTAAAGGAAAATGAGGCTTCAAGAACAAACTTTCTAGGTTGAGTGATCTTACTGCCCCAAATAAAGTCTTTTGTTTCCAAAAATGTGTATCCCTTTTTTTTTTTGTCACCTAGAGGATTATCAGCAAATCAAGTACCTTTTTCTGCACACCTGGCTTGAATTTCCAGGCTTATTCCCTAATATCTATTAAGGTAGCATTTGTATTTTTAGAGTTACTTATTTTTTCTCAAAGTTGCTCATTCCTTTCCCCTCTTCCCTGTAGCACAGACAGCTGACTCAGTGTTAATATGGCAGGACTAGAGCCCTTGGCTGGTAACTTGCACGTGGCTAATTACTTATGACTTGCTTCCAGACATTTACAATTACTGGCCACACTGTCTTTCGTTGAGATTGTGTGGTGTTTCCTGTGATAAGGTTGTATTTCTTCTTCCTGATAACTTTACCAGATGTTAATTGTTCTTAGCCTGTGTTAGGCTGAAGGAGGTTTTTTTCACTTTTGGGACTTCTTTTTATTCTTTGCTTCAGTCTCATTCTGTGATCGCAGTCTTTTAAATCTGTTGTTTCACAGCTGTGCACAAACTGTGTGTTCCTTGAGTTCTTGAAACCTCATTTAGATCTGGGGTCTGATCTGCAATTGTATTTGACCCTTTGAGCTGCAACTGAAGTCCATGGGAGGCTTTATCCTAAATATATGATGTGCTGTATGCTCAGAAAATGGCAGTGTGGGATTTGAAGTTAAGCAGCTTCAGGTTTTGGTTTTCCCAACATGTGCATGTTGGGAAAATAGTTTGACTTGCACATTTACTGTAGCAGAGGGTCAAAGCCAGGGATTCCAGTTAAGATGATGTAGGTCTTTCATTAGTCAGGCTGGCAGTGTTCTTTGGTGCACTGTTTTAAGAGGAGTGTTGGAAGCTTTTTAAGACTTAAATGCAAACCAGGTCCCAGTCATATTAGGAAGCATGGTGTCATCAGAAGGAAAAAAAAACCCCTTTGTTTTTTGCCAGAAGCTTTTTGTTGGCTGGAAGAAAGGCCTTGCGTAATTTCTCCTGTGCTCAAAAGTACACACAGAGGAGTTTCTTGTTGATGAATGGCATGTTTTCTTTCCTGAACACCTTAGAGTAGGTATTAATATATGGTGCTGGGAGGCAAAAGATTTGGGAGAACACAGAGAACATGTGAATGAGATTGCCAGGTTTCATCAGGGCTGACCCAATATGGTTGTGGTTTTAATATAAATAAGTATATTATTTGAGTTAATTTCTTGGCTGCATTTTTATACTGAAGAACAGATGACTATGATGTAAAATCCACAACTTGGATATGCTGGGATGTGTTGCCTTGCTCACTGTTGACACTGTGATGCAGTGGAGCAATTACTGAAAGAGGATGTAATGTAAGGCCAAGGCATGAGGCCCCCACCTCCAAGGAATACAGGAAGTAAAGCTTTGGACCCAAGGAGTTTGATGCTGCATCTTAGAGACAGCATTGGTAAAATGGATCCCTGACATTTATGTAACTAAAGAACTAAGAACTAAATACAGTTTTCCATGCACTCATTTTTAGTTGTTCCCACAGTGGGACCTTCTCCAGATGGAAGTTGTACCCTGTAAAGGTTAATGAGGTGATTGTGAATAACTCTGCATCCACCTTCGTGTTATGAAAATTGGATTTCTCTTTTTCCTTCCCCAAAGGCAGAGAAGTTTGATTTAATATGGAAGAGAGCCCAGGAATGTCCATCGGTACGTATGGCAGAGACTCGCAGTGCGTGGCTGTGTGGCTGTAATGCTTCTCATCTCTAAAGCCTATTTCATAAACTTTTGACCCTCCTGTATTCATACTCATTGTATCAGCCCAATTTGTAAAATCCAGGTGTTCAAATATTTGCCTTACTGTTCAGATAAAGCAATGGCCATTCATATATATTAAAAAGTTTGATCTAGATAAAAGAGATGTAGGGTTGAGGAAACGGGAGCACAGAATCTCCCAGGGAATGGAGACTTTACTGGGTTGATGGATTAGTCTTGTATATTTCACTTGCCAAGAGCAAGATCAAATATATCTGGCTTCCCGAGCTACTTGGAGATTGGAAAGTCATTTATAGCCTTAAGTGCATTTCTCTACAGTGCATGGGCATTTAGTCAGCTATCCTGCATGTTTTTTCTGCTCCTATGTTGTCCTTTCCCTTTGTGTGGGAAAATGAGCAAGTCTGTAGCCTATGGAGCTGAATAGGCTGTAAATCTGTAGAGAGGAGATGTTTGCTGCCTGTTCTGAAACAGTTGGTGAAATTAAAGGATTAAATACTCTGAATGCTCCTTACCTTGTATTTGACCATTTCTGGTGTTAATTTTCTAGGCAAGAACAAAAAGGTCAGAGTCTGAATGTTCTCCACTGTCCTTTCCTTTGTGTGTCTTGTAAAATACTGATAGAAATATGTTCCAACATATTTGTTAATGAAATAATACTGATCAAGTTTATTGTCTGCTTTGAAGTCTGGTTCTTGCTGTCCTGTCACTCCTAGCAGGGCAAAGAAATCCTTTTTTCTGTTGTGGTTCCCTCACTAAAACATTAATGCTGGAGGTCAGTGTGACATAGGCATCATTTTGTTTTATGAAAAGGAAAATTGATTTGGGGTCTTTTATAATTTCTCTGCAGTTTCTGTATGCTTTGCCAAGAAAAGAAGGCTATGAGTTCTTTGTGGGGCAATGGTCAGGAACAGAATTACACTTCACTTCCCTAATAAACATTCAGGTGAGTCCAGAAATAAAAAGTCCAGAATTGGCTTAGGATATATCACTCCTAGCCATATTGCAATATATGGTATTTCCTAAATAGTTTAATGAATAGGTTGTCTAGCTTACCTTGAAAAGAATGATCATGAAAAAAGCTGCCATTAGTTATGGGTTAATTAGTAAATTAATTACAGGTAGATGAGTAGAGTTATGAATATTAAGTATCTCTCTAATTGAAAGGAGAATGAGGTAGAAGTCCAGTAGTCTCAAAACATAAACAAGAGCCAAACATTTTAGAACTGTTTGTGCAAGCTACTTAAAATACCAGTAGATGCTGTAAGATGAAATATCTTTCTCAAAGTTGTGGGTTCTTTTAGATGCAAAATGGTCTTTAGTTAAGAAAAAACCCCAACCTAACTCTGAAATTCTGTTGTTTTCTGTAAATACCAGGAATAATGAACTGTTAATTAGAACTGACCCTTAAGCCCTGAAAAGTAGCTGCCTGTGTAGCAGTTAATGCTCAAGCACCCAAATCTGCAGCAGAGCTGAAGTTTTTTATGGGATACTGAAAGGTTTCTTTCTCTCCTTCAGACCCAAGGTGAAACTGCTCCGAGCCAGTTGGTGTTGTACCATTATCCTGAGCTGCAGAAGGAAAAAGGGATAGTATTAATGACAGCAGAGAGGGACTCCAAATTCTTGGTAAGAGAAGTCTGCTCATTGGCTTCCTTCATTTTGTGCTCTAACTCCTTATACAGTTTTGAACTAAAACCGAATTATAGTGAAGTTTTTGGAAAACCCTTTGGCAGAAGTCTTGCTAGATTTCTTTAGCATAATTTACTTAATACTAGGAAAAGCTAGAAGGGAATTATCAGGGGTTTTTTTGTGATTTCAGCTCTTGTATTCCCTTTTTTTTAAATTTTGGTATTATAATTTATTGTTGTTAAAAAAAAAAAATCTGTTTTTTACCTGCCAATGAGTTAAAACAGTGTTTTGAAGCCTAATACTATTTGTAAAAACAGGAGATGTCCAGAGCTGTGTGTTTGGTTTCTGTGTGCCTGTGCTCTTTCCTCTCTGTGTGGGTGCACATTTATTTGCATATCTGTACCAGCACAGTGCCAGGACTGATGGCACTGGGGATTGTAGTGGTGGAACAGATAACTAAAATATCCCACCTCTAACTGACCTACTTACACCTGTTCTGAAACGATGAGTGGAGTCACTGGGTAATGGTTTCACCCTGTTGTATCTCAGAGTATACAATCTTTGCAAGTAGGTCAGCTGTAAGAAAGGAATGATGAGGACTTGGTGCATCTCCAGTGCCTTCAGTTGGGCAAAGATTACAAAAGACATACTCGATCTTTGAGGCAAATGCACAGTAGGGGAGTAGCTAAAACACAGTGCTGAAGTGTGTAAGTAGGTCAGGAACGAGAGGGAGGTGGTTTGCTGAGAGATTTACTAAACTAAAGTGACTTGGAATTGAGCCATCAGGTGAGTAGGACTGTGGCCTTTCAACTGCTGAAGAATCTTTTTCAATGGGACACTTAAATCCAACAACTCCCAATGGTAACAGGTTCTTTGTTTCAACTCCCAGGTGGTCCATGAAGCCCAGTGCTTGGCAAACCAGGTGCAGCTCTTCTATGCCACGGATCGTTCTGAGACCTATGAATTAGTGGAGACCTTCAACCACAGATCTAGTGAATTTAAATACATGTCAGTTATAGCAGAACTTGAGCAAAGTGGACTTGGAAGAGAACTGAGACCTGGTCAGGTTTCTGACAAATCATAAAGCCTGACCTGCTGGTGAAGTGAGCCAGCAGCAGGCAGGAGGGTCCTGGATGGGGTGGTCCTGTCCCTTGTGTTTTGCAAATTGGGTTTGGCTACAGAAAGGATCTGGAGACATCCTGGGAACGTGAGAGTCAAGCCTGCCTGGCACTGATGCAAGATGAGGACTTGGGCCATTTGAACGACAGTAACTAATTACCAAAATGGAGCCCAGTACTTCAGTGTAGAAAGAGCCATTTTCCTTGTCTTGTAACTTCCTGCTGCCTGATGGATTTTTGAAATCTGAAATAAAGTGACAGAAGGGGAACTATGTAATGGGCTATACTGACATCAGGAGAGAGATGACAATCAATGTTCTCAGTAAATGCATTTTAAATGCCCGCCACCATTATAATTGCATGGTCTAGTGCTTTTTAATTGGAATTTACACAGGCTTGTGCATCAGGAAGAAAGAATAGGAGCAATGGTGTAAAACAGTTGCCTCTTTGTTTCTTTGTGAGATTTCTTATAGAGATGTATACTGTGGCTTGAGTTTTTCTCAGGCTTAAAAACCAGAATGACTAGATTTGCTCTGGGAATTTTGTGCTTCTTAATTAATATATTAATTGTATCCTGTTGCTGTGCTTCTGTCTTTGAGATGTTATTTTTGAGCATGATATGAACATGGATTTTTTTTTGTATCTTTTTAATAGTGTAGAGGAATTATTGCCTGTTTTACAGAATTAACTTTTCTCAGACTGGCATCTAGTCAGCCACCTCCACAAATGGTATTTGAAGGGACAGAAAATAGCTCTTGTTCCCACTTCAGGAAAGGCACTATCTGAAATAAAAGCAAAAGGGTAGTGACACAGAGAGAGCCACCAACCAGCTTCTTGATTGCTGAATGACAGCTCATGAAAACAATGTGTTGGTGTGAATCTGCAGAGCTGCTTTAACACCGAAGTGTTGATAAGAGCCTGGCTGTACAGACTGCAGCAGGTTTGGGTTTTTAAACCTGCCTTCAAAAAAAATCCCAAAACATTTATGCTTTCAGCTTCTGTTGTTTTCATTCCCGGCAGAGGCAGCCAGCGTGTTTATGGAGAAGGACATGCTGCAGCAGTGTGGTGTGCAGCCTGTGTGTGGGTTAGCAGCATGCACAGGGACAGCTAGGAGCTTCCCAAGAGCAATCCTGAAATACTTCCCATGTCTATATCAAATCCCTGGCACTAATTTACCTTTAGCACTAATTATCTATTATGTCCAGGCCACACTGCATCCTGTCAACCTGCTAGAGCTGGCAAGCATTCCATCCTTTACCTAACCCTAACCCTAATGGAATTTTTGGCGGACCCTCTCCCCCCACCCCCCCCAGGCCTAACCTCCTACTTCCAGGCCTAACTTCCTACTGTATTCCTGTATGATTTGTATACAGATTGTAATCTGAATTCTTACAGATTATAATACAGGAATACACATGGATGGCCCCATAATCTTAGGTGCCGCAACATCCTGTTCATGGAAAACAGTTGTTTAATATCCAGTGGCCTGGCTGTAGGGTACAAATTTCACATGTTGTGAATAAGAAAAGTGGAAACTTTTAGTACTTTTGGAAGTAGGTATGCTAATGTGTGTGCTTGTGCTACAGTCAGAATTTAAAGAGCACCCTCAGGTCTGTGCTGACTGCTGCTGTGGTCGAGGTAAACTGAAACTGAGATGAAGATCCATAATTAAAAGGTCCAAGAGAAACTCAAGGCCTGATCCTCCATGCCACTGAAAGATTTTTGTAAAGCTTCTCCACTGCCTGGAGAAGTTCCTTGTGCATGAACTGCACAGTGGAGAGAAGGTAACTGTGGGAATTATGTGCCATACAGCCGCTAGAGGGAAGGTTTGTCTCCTTATTCTGATCCCTGGGCACACACACAGCTTGCCTGAGCCTGTCTGCTCAGCTTTGTGAACTTGGTGAGTTTTGTGCCAAAAAACATTTAGATGCCCAGGCTGCTCCTATATAGTCGATAATGTGGTGGGCTGCACTGAGTTAGGCCAATGGTTCCACCAACCCAATATCCTAGACCCTACCCGAGCTGCCCTGGGGAGGGCAAACATCTTGCAATAGCTTTCCAGGACACTTTGCTGAGTTCCAGCCATTTACAGCCCAGGATATATAGCCTGTGCCTCCTGAGATGGATGCTAATAGTAGGCTGTTCTCCTGAAGCCCAAGTCTCGGTGGCCTCATGTAAACTTCAGCCCCTGCAGCATCCTGCAGCAAGGATTTTGTGGCTGAACCAGGTGCTATAGAAGCCACCTCAGTGCTGGCTGTGGTCTGCTTCCAGCTGGAGGAGTGCCCTGGGCTGGGATGTGGCAGAATTCCTGCTAGGAGCAGTGGAACAACTTTTGCAGCCAGAGGAATCAAACCCCCAGCTTGCCCATCCACCTCTGTTGCCCTGGGAAGATATACCCCCACATCAGCAGGAAACCCAGAGCCCGTCCTGCTCCCTAAGGAGTCACCCTGGCTTGTGGAAGGAGGCAATCACAGCAGTCAAGGAAGTGCAGATTGAAGGATTATGTTCTTGCCCTCACTTAAAATGCTGACTCCAATGCTTTTTCATCTGCGCCTGGCTTTTTCCCTGTGCCTCAGAAAACGGCAAGACTCCAGTGCCCTCTGATGCACAGCTGAGCAAGTTCTCCCTATCTCTGAGTTTGCACAGGACATGGTGGAGCAGAGAGGGGGAACTGACTGTTCCTCACACTGCATAGCTGAGGCAAACTTTTCTGGGCATGTCCTTTTGCCTCTCTGGGAATAACCATAGCTCCCTTTGCTATGTCTTGTGGTGTGTGCAGGCATGCAGAGTCTTCAACCCCTGCATGGGAATAAGTATCTCCCTGGCTGCTGATGGGGTACTGCACTGATGAGGTGGCCAGGGAGAGCCCAGCCCAGTGCTGCTGCTGGGGGGGGGCTGGCAGGGGCTCACTGCACCCACCCTCACCCCCCAGCACAGCAGTCTCTTGCCAAGCCATGCAAAGCTGCCTTGCTGCCTTGGACCTCTTCCTGTGACCCCCCACAAGGTCTGATGGAGCCGCCCAGCACTCCGGACTTGCTTCCATCGCTGCTTCCTTCCCCCTGATAAATTCAGCCATGCACCTGCTTTCAGGAGTGAGACCAACTTCCCCTTCTTCCTTCCTCCAGGACAATCAAATGCCCTCTTCACAATAACATATCCCTCCTGCCCCAAATCTGCCCCTCAGGCCTTTTCCTCTCTCCCAAGTGACTCCTGCCTCCCTCCCCACAGCTGGGACCCTGAGTGGCTCTGGGACCCTGGGCTCTCTGTTCTGCCAAGCTTCCAAAATCTCATGCGAGGGAGTAAATCCTTGACCAGGAGGTGTTGCTCACCCCCATAGACTTGTAGGGCTGCAGCTGACAAATCCATCCCTCATGCTGTTCTCTTGGCCCCTCTCCTTTAGCTCCAGCCCGCTGAGGGTGGGAGGACCCCAACTTGCCTCTAAGTATTTTGGCTCCATCTCGCCTGGATGTAAATCCTGGCCGTGAGCTGTCTTCGGGATCTTTGTTATTTGGCCAAGCCCTCTCACTTTGGCTTTCTGCCCATTCTTTGCTGGGATTTCAGTTGAAAGTTTTCTCCTGGCTTGGCATTTGCTGTTGGGAGTTACATCTGCTCTGCAGACCTTCTCCTCCTGCTCACAAACTCTGAGGACATTTTGAGGTTTCTTGCATCCCTTTGGAAGGAGCACAGACACTGGTGACCACTGGGGCTCTGGGATGGAGGACAGCAGCTTTGCTCAGCCCTTGCTGGGACTTGAGGTGGCTGTGATGTGCAAGCAGGGAGTATCTGGCACTATATCTGACTTTCCTGAACCTGCTGGAGCCAGGAATGGGGCTGGTTTCCAGTGGCCAGGAAGAGTCTGCTGGGCTACTTGAGCTGGATCCTGATTTTTGACCTGAGGCTATTTGCAGTGACTGTGAGAGATTCAGTCATAAGCAGAGCCAGACTGATGTGAAAAAGGCTCAGCACACTGGTCCTGGGATGGGTGTACACAAAGGGCTGAGCTTTGGGCTTATGGCTGTTACACTGAATTAGCTGATGATGGAAGCACCCAGACAGATGAATTTGACAGCTCCCTCCTGCCCCAGGAGCTCAGTGTGCAGAGCACTTTGCCTCGAGGTTTTACCTTTTCTGCAGAAACATGGTGCTTGTGTGAGACATCTCAGCCATCTGAGTAGTAGGTGTCAAGTACAGGTAGATCCTGCACATCCCCGTTGTGTCCTTCTCCCATCACCTGGTTCAGGACCTGCCCTTCAGCCACATCCCAAATGGGGACAGGCAAGAAAGCAAGGATCTTCCAGGGCGGTGCAAAATTCAATTCCCTCTGGCTTCAGTTGAAAGTGACCTGCAGCTGGCTGCTGTCCAATAAAATGGATCCTACAATGTTTACTTCTAATATGATTCTGCTGCAGGTGCCAAAGAGTTTCTATTGCACCTGCACCAAACCAACCATACAGAGAAAGGGAGGAAAGGAGAGCAGATGCCTTGCAGGGCCTGGGCCGAGCTCCTTCATGTCTGTCTGGTCTGGGAAACTGCTGTATAACTATTTTTAAAGACTGTGAACATTGTGCCGCAAACCCTGGCATCACCTGCAGCTGAGAAGCCCTGTTAGGGGGAAGGGGTCTTGGATTCTGCAGGATGAATGGGGTAAGGAAGTAAATCCACAGGTGTGGCAGTAGGGGATGCCAGGCAGGGTTTAGAGAGTCAAACACTAATCCTAAACTCTTCTGCTTCATACGAATGTGCCCAGCAGCCAGATCGTCCCACCGTCTCAGGCTGCTGGGCTTGTGGTTTCCTTTCTCACACTCCTGGTGCTCCTTCCCCCGCCTTGCCCTGTGCCCCACTTCCCAGCTCGCCCCATCCTGTGCAAACGCTTGGCTAAGCCCTAGTTTAACACACATTTAATAAGCAAAGCCTAGAAACATTTCCCTCACCAGAACTGTCCCGGTGCCAAACAATTTGCAGACATTCCGGCAAGGCTAGTATCTCATGTCACCACGGCTGAGCCGGGCTCATCCCCTGGGACCGACACGTCTCCGTGCTAGGAAGGGGACAGTGAGTGTCAGGGCCGTGCTCTGCCTCCCACCCTGCTGCAACACCCGTTAAGTATCACAGGTAGGATGCACCACCGGTGTTACACCCCCTTCCAGAAGTCTGACTCCAAAGCAGATGCCGGCCCTTCCCGAGCCATCCCACGCTGGCCGCTCCTCCCGGCGCCGAGCGTGCTGGCGCAGGCTTGCCTTTTCTGAGCAGGATTTAAATACCGCAACTCGCTTCAGAACTCACCCCACCTCTGACACAGACAGTAAGTGCTCTGTGCAGAGAAAGTTTTTTCTGTTTTTTTTCTTTCTTCTGTCTTCGGCTTTTCTATTTTGGACGGCGTCCAGATTGACCTGGCACGGAAATCTCCGGCTGGTTTTTGTGCGTGCAGATGGGGAAGGATGAAGGGAGAGGGACTGTGAAAGGATTGGGGGGCGGGGGTGAAATACTACAGGATTTCTTCTCCTTTCCCCCAGCACACTGCTGTCCCGTGAAAGCTGGGAGCCAGCGGCACGTGTCTGCAGGGCAAAAAGGATCTCAGCATCCAGGAATGGTGCGTGGGTGTGGGTGTCAGTGCCACCCACACGTGATGTGCGAGCCCACCGCGGTGGCTGGAGCCGGGGGGCTGGCAGGCCAGCTTCCAAGCGGGTTTTCCAGAGAGACAGCTGGAGCTGCCGGCAGGGTCAGGATGTGACATCACTGACCGGAGAAAAACCCTCGACCCGGGGTTTCTCTAACAAAACCCCAGTGAGCGCTGGAGGGTGGCGGCTCTCCTTGCTGCTGCGATCATCAAACCACCGACAGTCCCGAAAGGGAGTCTGACTTGAACTTTTGTCTTTTTAATTTTTTTTCTTTCTTTCTGTTTTCTTTTCCCCGTAAGAACAGAAAGTGCAGCGGAGCGATTTGAGACTGGAGTGCCGGGCGATGAGGTAAGTCCTGGGGTTGGAAAAAGACAGCACTGCATCCTTGAGGATGCTCCTGGGGTGCTTTTAAGTACGGGATGGGCAAGACCTGGGTTGGTGTTAGCCTGGGAAGGAGCAGTCTCCTTTTACCCTGAATCTTTTACCCAGATTCGGCATGGACGCCTGCAGAAGGCTCTTCCCCTTCCTCTGGTGTGTCCCAGCTCAGCAGCCTGTTTCGGGGATGCCGAGCAGGGATTCGTGACAATGGCCGGCGGTGTGCAGGGAAAGGGGGTCCCGTGGGGGGAGGGAGACTGGCAGGGGAAGGCAGCACAGGGTGTGGACACACTCCCGATTTCCGAGTGGGATAGTCCCGACAGCGGCTTTTCTGGTGTCGGAGGGAGGGCGGAAAATTGTGGGCGGGGAAATTGGCTGAGAGCAAACCGTGGGGATGGGTTTTCAGCAGCTGGTTTATCTCCTGTGGTCTTGTTCCCTGAGCTCGCAGGCCTGGAGCTCTCGGTGTTTGGGATTACGGCTCTGACAACAGAGTAATCACCCTTGGGACTGAACCAAAGCTGTTGGACGCCACTGGGGCCATTGGACACTTCCTTACAGGTCTCTCATCAAATCACTGGTAGCAGCAGCAAGATCCCAGCCTCCAGAGATGAGGTACCCTCAAAAAGCCCCCAGTCCCCTGAGTATCATACTTAAAATGAGCTGGACATGCTGCCTCTAACCTGGAGAGATGGCACTTTGTTTTCTGCTTGGACGTGTCTTGTGTGACTCGGGAAACAACTTTTTTGCCACCTTTGGGCAGGCTGTGGTCCCCAGAGAGTCGCTGCTTCACTAGTGGTGTGACCATCCCACAGGGCAGGGGGACAGAGCAGGGGGACAATGGGGACATCTGGGGGGCAAGCCAGGGAGTGTGCGGTCCAGTTCCTGGAAGCCATCTGGGTCCGTTTTTCATGAGCTGGGGATTTCCAAGCACCATGTGAGCCGGGGGAAGCACCAGCACGGCTTCCTGCTGGCAGCTGCCCCCAGCTGGGGTGTGGGGTCTGAGTCCTGCTGCTCCGGAGTTTGGTGCTCGAGGATGCTCTCAGGGGTCTGCAGCACCAGGGGGTTTGCACAAGGAGGATTTGGCAGCAGGGAGATGCTGCTGAGAGCCCAGGATTTCTCTGAAGTTCCCCCAGCCTGCATGATAGACTTTAATCCCCATCCCGGCATCTTGTCTTGGCTCGTTTCCTGGAATTTTCCATCGTTTGGGTTATATTTGGGATCGGCAGCCAATAACCCCATTTCTCACGGACAGCCCAGCTGGGGCTTGGCTCCAGCAGGAAACACAGAGAGAGCAGGGCCAGCACCCCAGGAATGTGCTCCCCAGCATCTCCTCCTGCAGCCTTGCTTCCTTAGATGATTAAGGCTGGAAAAGAGGGGATACGCTTCCTTCCCCGGAAGCACCATGCACCCAACAGCCCCTGCCTGTGTCGAGGATGGGGTGACTGTAGTTCAAGGGTTGCTCAGGAGAAGCAGCCTTGGTCTTTGGGGCATTAATCCACCAAGAAGCAGCCCTAGTTGCAAAGATGCTCTAGGACAGGCTGAAGACCAAACTGTATCTGGACTTCTCTGGGGCTTGAAGGGAAGCCCGGAGACTGGACTGCTGAGTCCACAGACAGGCAGTGACACTTCCTAGAGCAGTGAAAAGCTAATACACCTCGGGACCAACTGATTTCTGGGCAGACTGTCCATCTGGAGGCTGGCTGTCTTGGGGCTGTGGAACATGTTGGCTGAGCTGATCCTGCCCTGCTCCTTTGCCCAGGATGGGGCTGGATGAGACTTTTATGCTGCCTGTGTCAGGGAGAAGGGAAGCCCCTAAAGCAGGGAAGCAGAAATAGACATCTGGGCAGCTGAAAGCAAGATTCCCCTGGGAAAGCCTGAGGGGGAGTTGTGGAGCTCTAAGTTACTTTGCCCTAAAAGGCGCCTGGAACTGGACAGATCTGTGTTCTCCCTCCTCTGCCTCTTCCCAAAGCAGTGGGAGCCAGAGTCTCTCTGGATTGCCTGTGGTGCTGGACCCCTCGTTGTGCTCTCCAATTGTTGCACTGCTGACAAGGGTTGGAGTGTGCTGCCAATGTGGCCACTGGTGGTTTCCAGGCAGATGCTTGTGCAAGTGTATAACTCTCTCGGGATGGGTCCAGGGAGGATGCACTTGGCACTGGAGCCATGGGAGGTGCTGGTGTCAGAGCTTTCCTCTCTTCTTGCCCTTCATAAACATTAATGCTTCCCAGGGGCACTTGCAAAGTACTTTCCCCCCTGAAGCCTTTGCTTTCGCAGCCCTTAATATAAAGGGAGCCTGGGGAGAGAAATCAGTTTTGAAACTGGGGAAACTGAGGCAGGGAGCATAGGACCATCACCATGACCATCAGCCTGGAGTCTGTCAGTGAATCTGACTGATACTTCTTTCTGGATTTCTGACTAAAGTTTATTCAGGGTCAAAACTGGAGGTTTTCTTTGGTGACCTTGCTTCATGCCTGCAGGACTGAGGGAAGGAAGCCCCCTTCCTGCCACTCTGCCTGCTCTCCCCTTTTGTTTTACTGGTTTCTAAACAGACCTTTCAGAGTTTTTTTTAATTTACAACAAAGCCTTTGCCTTGCTGTGTTTCTCTTTGGCTTTCAAATGACAAAGAAGGAAAGAAAGAAAGAGAAAGAACTTAAATAAAAGCTGAAAACAACCCTCAAATCTGAAATTAGCAGCTTAGTCTGACCCTGAACTTACATCCCTCCCATCCAGTTCATTTCCTTTCATCTCTGAACCTGCCAGCAGTCTGCAAAATCAGTTTTTCACGTGTCTCTGCCTGTTACCTCCTGGCAGCAGCTCTGCCTTGTCCTTGCAGAGCTTAACCCTGCACTCATTTGATTTTTGCTAAACCTCACTGAATTTTGCTTTTGATGCTGCTAGTGAAACCAGGAGCCAGACTGAAACCAGCAGCTTTCATGGCCAGGGACAGGATTTTGTGGCCACTCAGCTGGGTTTGTAGCCAGCCTTCTGCAAAGCCAAGGCTATTTTGGGAGTGCAGATAGGGGGTTAGCACCATGTACACCATGGCATGGATTTCCCATGGGAAGTGTCTCTTTCCACCCATTGGCCTCACTGATCCTCTTCCATCCATCCTTTGTGGACATGCAGGGTAATGGCAGGGAAAGTCTCCAGCTCCATGGCCACCTGCTTCACTCCCTTGCCTGCTCCCAGGAGGGGAGTGAGGTTTGATTTGTGTGTTTCTAGGTGCTTCAGAAAGGGATGTGTGTGCCAGCACCACCTCGTGATGGGAATTGCGGAATGGGGAAGGGGTCTGCAGCCTTGCCAAGGCTGCTCTGAGGAAAGCTTTGATTTTGCATGTGGGAACTGAAGGCACAGACCTGCAGGCTGCTGCTGTGGCGCTGGCGGCGGGATCTGTATGGTCATGTTGTAGGAAGCTGCTGTCTAAGCTTGTTGAATGGCAGCTCGCCCTTCAGATTTCCCAAAATAGGCTGTGTGAGCAGTGATTTGGGCTTGGACAGATCTGTGTCCGACCCCAAGCCCCGGTGGACTATTCCTGATTTCCAGGAATATGACAGCTTTGAACATCAGACTCAGCTGAACTCCGCACCACAGCTAAACCTTGGAAGATTTCCCATTTTCCATCTCTTTACATGGATCTGCCCCAAATACTTGGTTGGTGATGGAAGAGCACTGTCCAAGTTGGATGCATAAAGGTGAACACTGGGAAAAACCGGTCTTGCATTTGCTCCTGAGGCTTTTTCCCACCAATTAGACTTGAGGTGTGTCTGTGTCCATTCCCAAAGGACTTTGCTTTTCTTCCTAGAAAGCAGGGATGGGTGCTGGGTCTCCGCTTGAGGGGAATCTGAGGCATTGGTGACTTTGCACTGGCGACTTTGCTCCGAGCTGGTACATCCCATCTCAGTGCTCAAACTGCAAGGGCCATAGATGACGTTTCACATCCTGGTTCTGGCCTCCGTGCAGCTCTCTCCCACCTCTGCTCCCATCCTTCCCTGCACATCAATCTGTCTAAGCAGTGGAAGCTTTGGAGAGAGGTGGAGAACAAATCTGTTCTTTGGCCTGGTGCCTCTCTCTGCTTCTTTGGGTTATAAATCCCAGGATGTATTTTTGGTTTTGTGTTAAATGTAGTTTCTGGAGAACATTTTTCTCCAGTAAAGATTGACAAGGTCTTTTAATGACTTGGTATTTTGGTATTGGTGCTGACAAGGATCCTGAAAGCAAAACCACTGCCTGGGGAGCAGAGAGGCTGCAGTGCCGTGCTGTGGGCCTGTGGGCTCAGGGACAGGTCTCTGAGTACTTGGGCAGCAACAGGTTTTGCTCCCCTACTCCAATTCTAACACATGTATGGTAGGAAAACTCCTGGCAGATGTTTAGCAGGTTTGTTGCTCTTTTTTCTTGAACTGGTGTTTTATTCAGGTGGTGCTGAATCACAGAGCACATTCTCACCTGCCTGATGAGTGAGAGCAGCTTGCAGGGTAACACAAAGATCCAGCTGTGGATGATGCAGGGGTGCAGTTGTGGATGGGCTACAGGTTTGGCTTCATTAGATGAGATGTTTATTTCCCAGTGAGTGGCTCAATATTTGCAGAGGACTTGCAGTGTGAGGTGCTAAAGGAGAATCGATCTCAGTGCTGTTGGCCCCTGCAAGTGATAGTTTTGATGGGATGTTATCTGCCAGGGTGGCTGCTCATCACCCCAGAACAACCCAGTCTCTGCACAGAAGAGCCTGCAAACAGCAATAGCTCCTGGTGCAGAGTGAATAGAGCTAAGGCCAGCAGAAGTGGCTACGTGGAGGAATGTCTGTTGCACTACTTCCCTTGCTGAAATTCCAGGGAAACTTGTCTGCAGGGCCAGGCACTGCTCAGCCTCATCATGCCTCCTTCAATACAGAGCCTGCTGGGTGCCTCATCTTGAGGGTATCCTGGCACTTCCTACATTACTAGATTAGAATCCCCATTGCAGTAGTTATATGTAAATATATATATATATGTGTATGTATACATATTTTAGAAACTGTTATGCATTAGCAAACTCTCCAGAACACTTTTTTCAGAGGTGTTATCAGCAGGATGTGCTTTGAATATGTGGAATCCAGGAAGCCCTGGATAAGGGCTTTTCTTTACAGCTATGCTGTGCCCAGCATCCCCTGGCCTCCACTGGGATCCATCAGGGCTGCTATAACACAGACCTTTCCCTTGGGACAGGGAGGAGCCATGGCATGATGCTGGCTCCCTCCCTTGGCTGGCATTTTGGAGAGATGGTTCTTTTCTTTGCAAAAGGGAAAAAGCTCTTTGACATGCTTGGAGCCAGTTGCTTGGAGCAAGGGAAGAAAAAGTATCCGAGAAACATTCCCCAGTTATTTCCCTGGGGCAATACATGAGGACAACAGGGATGGAGCCGTTAAAATCCCACTCAGCCACATGAGATGGGGAAGATCTGCAGATACCCTGGTATTAAAGTCATACTGAATAATATTGTGTGATGGCTGTGACCCCCTCCGTGGGGCAGAAAACACCTGAAATCATTTACATCATTTACGTTTTCAGGTCTGGTTGTACTTGGACACAGCAGAGCTGCTGGGCTGTGAACTATTTAACGGTCTCAAAGGTCTGGTTCCAGCCTGTGGGAAAGGCTGTGGTTAGTGCACTAACAGAATTTGTTCTGGGGTTCCCACCCACACCAGGGCTTGCACCTTGGGTTTTCCCCACGTGCTGGCTACGGTACAGAAATCCCTGCCAGGCAGATCCTGACAGTGTTTGGATTGTCACTAGGTCTTGCTGTGTGCCAGTGATGACCCCATGGTCAAGGGTTTCACTTGTGAGATGTTTAGCTGGTCTCTGCTGGGCAAAATAGAATCTGTCTGGGGCTCAGTACTGAGTTTAGAAAAGAGAGTTTATATAGCAAGCTTTTGGCTAAAGTTGTCTTTCTAATGATGAATGTGCATCCAAGGTTTGCACCATTCCCTCCTACTTGTGACTTTGGGTCAGTCACTTCCCTTTTCCAGGAACCTTTTCCTTCCTTTTTCTTAACTGCTTCTCCATCTCCTCCCATCAGGGGGAGGCTGTTGGAAAACTTCTTCTCTAAGCTTCAGCATTTAGCACAAGGGGAACTTGATCTCACATTACCACCACTGGTGATGAGTGCAGGTAACAAAATGCACAATTTCAGCCTGTCCAGGACAGCCTTGTGTTGACGGGATTTCCATTGGAGCTTCAGGGAGGAAAAGAAAAATACTGCAGCCCTCGTCTGTGCCGCTAATCTCGGGCAGGAAGGGGTGAGCTCAGCACTTTGCTGAGCTGTGACTTCCAGACCTAGTCACCCAGAGCATCAAGCACCAGCTCCACCACACCAAGGGCTGCTGTGTGCATTGTGTGCATGCCTGGAGGGACGGCCGCATCCTGGCACGTTGTTCTGCTGTGCTGGGCTGCATTTCCCTTCTTCGGATGTGGGTTTTGTTCTTTTGGACAAACACACGGGGCAGAACAACAAAAACAATCCCTCCTTTTCCCACTGATCTTGACGCTGGGCTGTGTGAACCAGCAGCCTGCTGCAGTCACAGCACAGTCCCTGGGGCCTTGTTAGCCAGCTGCTGTGGCAGGGTCAGGGGGTTATTTGTGCTGAGGGATCTCTGGTAAAGAGATACTTCCACTTTGCTGGAAGAGGAAAGGACCACCAGGTTGGGACTGGTGAACTCTGCTGATATCACGGCTCTCACCTCATTGCAGCAGTTAATGGTAAAAGCCTGGAGGTAAGAGGTTGGCTTAAGCCTGATGAGCTCCTGGGATGCTCAGAAGGGAGGAGGGGCTCTGTCTGCCATCAGTCCTTGCATGGGGCATATGTGGCAGTGCTCACCCTTTCAAGTGCTGGGAGCTGCTGTGTAAGGTGGCAGCAGCTGCTCCAGATCACCCTGATGGGTGCGGAGGGGCCAAAAGCTCACCCCGAATCTCTGCCAGGGCAGCAAGGCCAGCCAGGATTCTGGTGTGAACTCATCCCTGTGAGCGTGCCCACACATGCAGCTGGCTTTATATGTGACTGAAATGTGTCTCTTTCTGCTTCCAGAAACCTCCACCCCTGAAGACCCCCGGCCTGGGTTTCATGTTGCTCTGAGCCTCTGCCCTCACCCTGGCAGGCCCTGCCCGCGATGGCTTTGTGTCTTAAGCAAGTCTTCAACAAAGACAAAACATTTCGTCCCCGAAAGAAGTTTGAGCCGGGCACCCAACGCTTTGAGCTGTATAAGAAAGCCCAGGCCTCCCTCAAGTCTGGGCTGGATCTGAAAGCAGTGGTGCAGCTGCCTCCAGGAGAGAGCATCAATGACTGGATTGCTGTGCACGTGGTGGACTTCTTCAACCGCATCAACCTCATCTACGGCACCATGTCAGAGTACTGCACGGAAAGGAGCTGTCCCATCATGTCTGGTGGACTCAAGTACGAGTACAGATGGCAGGATGATAGCAAATACAAGAAGCCGACCAAGCTGTCGGCTCCGCAGTACATGTGTATGCTGATGGACTGGATCGAGATGCTCATTAACAATGAGGACATCTTCCCCACCAGGATAGGTGAGTGTGCCCTGGTTCTTCACAGGAAGGCTGAGCTTGTAACTGGTGCAGGTTCCCAAGCTGCTGGTGCACCTCTCCAAGCTGCTGGTGCACCTCAGGATTGGTGTTGCTGAACTTTGTGATCCCAAGTATTGTGGCCTTTCCTGTTCCAGGTGTTCCTCAGTGTCTGCCCCACACCCTTTTGCTGCTAATTGAGCTTGTTGAGCTTGGAATTTCTCATCCTGCGACTAGGGGATGTAGAACACAATGTACTCCTTTTCTGTGCTTGAACTTTTCCAAGTATTCTGTGCTTGTGAGAAATGAAGGCTGGTAGGTCATTAGCTTCCTTGCCTTTCCTCGAGGAGCTGAGCTGCTGGACCGTTTAGAGATGGTCATCACATCCCTGCAGCATGCTCTTCTCTCAACTAACCAACTTAATTTCTTTCTGGTTTTCCACATAGGTTCAGGGTTCCGAGGTCTAACCTTTATCTGACCTTGCTGCTTCATTCGTCAGCCCCTTTCCATCTCAGCCCTGGTTATCCATCACATCTTGCTATGTAGCTGGGGCATGGCTTGAGCAGAGATATGTCTGTCCCCAGGATGATCTGGCCTTTTCACTGCCGAGGCTCAGGGTATACAATATACCCCTTCAAAAAGTTTGGCCTTAGGGGCTTGCAGCAGGACCACCAGGTTGGGAAGCTTCTGGCTGTGGCCAGAAGCTTCTCTGCTTCTGGCCTGCAATGCTCAGCAGCTGCCAAGGCTGATGTTAGCTGCTACCTAATTGCTTTTTTGTCTTTTTGGGAGGTGAAATCAAGGGTTGGAGCTGATGCCTTGGCTGGTGGGGCTTCCAGAACCTCAGGTTGTGCCTTGGAGTGATTGTTTTTCAGGTGGAACATGAAGCTACTTGAATGTAAAAAGAAATATTTAAGGAGCTCTGGGGGGAAAGGCAAGGCTTTGCAAGTCTGCTTGACTTGGTTTTGCCAAGCAGTGTAGCTGACAGAGCTGCATGAAATCAGCGGAGTTTAGGATCAGGATTTTCATTAATATACTGTTATATTGTCATTAAAATACTGTTATAATTAATAACATTGAAGAAAATTATCTGTGTGGGATTACTGGCATTACTCACTGTTGTAGCCTCATTTGGCTGGGCTGTACATATAGTTATATGTCTTTTTCAGAAAAGTCTCTGGCCCTTGGGGGCTGAGAGGGTTGTGGGTCTCTGCAAGCAAGAGGGGAGCAATGCCTGCAGCCTGGTTATGGCAAACTGTTTTGTCTGTGGGATGAGGTGACCCCCCCAGACCTTTGATCTGACCTGGATGTTCTGACCTTGCCTGGGGTTCGAGTGGGACAATTCCCCTCCTGGGGTTTTCCTTCTCTCTCCCTGAAGCCAAGACCTGCAGGCACTTGCTGCCTTCTTCCCCTTGCTGGCAGTCTGGGGCTGTCAGGGCAACACAGTGCTGGAGCCTCATGCCTGAGGACAGGCAGATAGGTGCCTTTGTGGTGTGTGGGGGAGTCAGTCCTTGGAATTCACCAGGGCCATTCACTGTGCCATTGAGGCATCTCTCCCTGGTGGGCTCAGGGTGTCCATGCATTCCAGTGTCTCCCTCTGAGGTGCAAAAGCCTAATACAGCCCTGCTGGTTTTCACCCCATTTCTGGCACTTCTCACTCTAAGGTGTAACACATCCTGATGTGAGGAGAGATGGCTGATGCTTCTGGCTTCCACTTCTTCTTTCATTTCAGTGTGGGGACAGATTTGTGTGAGATTTGAGATGGCTGCAGGTGATCATGTGGCAAATTAATTTTCTTCTCTTCTAATATTGTTCCTGGGGTCCCTTTTCTAAGCCTCTTTGTTGTGGGGACCCTTATGTCCCCTGACTGACTTCAGTCCCCTTCCTGGCATGTCTTGGTGGTTCTGGCCTCACACATGCAAGAGGGAACTCAGGCTGAGGTTGCACCCTAAAGTGCTGTTGGGGGGAGCAGGTGGCACTTTGTCATCAATGTGTCCCCAATTAACTGCCTTTCACNCACCCTAAAGTGCTGTTGGGGGGACAGAGGAAGGAAGGAGCAGGTGGCACTTTATCATCAGTGTGTCCCCAGTTAACTGGCTTTCATTGGCCTGTCTTGTGTGCTGGCTAATTTCTTGGCAGCTTTGGCATTTCAGAAGATGGAGGTGTTTGGCTGAAAGGAAATGTCACATGTCCCCGGTTCTGCTCCTCATTGTCACACTGGATGATGGAGGAGGCTGGGGGGGATGTGGGGCTCAGGGACAGCAGCCAGGATGACCAAATGGATGCTCAGCCTCTTTCATAAAGAGCCAGACCTTGGGAAAAGACCCAGGACAAGGGAAAGCACTGAGGACACAGAGGAGATGTGAGCTGTTTTAAGCAGGGGAAGGGAGTTTGATGAAGTGAAATTATAAATGTTGTGCTTGGAAGCTGTGGTGAGGGTCTTGGAAATTAGCAGCAGAGATGGGATTTAGCATGAACGTTTATTTCACTCCTGCATGAAGGTTTATTTCACTCCTGCTTGTGTTGGAGAGGCCCATGGACACAGCTGACCACCATCTCAGTGGGAGTTCACAAGCCGTGTGCATCTCAGCTTTCCCTCCTGGCCCCTCTTTGCCATGCTCAATAAAGCTGTCCCACCACAGAGATTTCCCTGGCTAAGGCCACCTGACCGCAGACAAAACAGACTTTTCTTTTTCCTAAATTGGTTTTTTTTAGAAACAAGAAGTGTTCCCCAAACTTGCCAATGTTGCCTGGGGCTAAACTCAGCATTCTTCTACATCCAAGAGCTACAACGCAGCAAAGCAGCACATGATTCAGTGGGACTCACAGCTGTCCTGACAGTTATGGTTTTTCGTGTGTCAGAGAGGGGAAATCCTTCACCCCAGGGTGAGAGGCTCAGCTGGAACCGAGCAGAGATGATTCAGTGGCTTGTGGGCTCACAGGGTCCTTTGGCATCACAGGGGAGACCTTGGCTGAGGAAAATGGTCACAGCTCCAGTGACCACAGCAGAGTTGGGCTGATTTGCACCACTAAAGCACCTATTCCTTCAGCATGTGTCAGAGGTGGGAGAGGAGCAGTGACCCAAGTGACAGACACCTTTGGTTTAGCCAAGCTGTGTGACTCATAGCTTGTGCCAGCTCTGCAGTGAGGCCAGAAGGACAGCTGACATCTGAAATGGCAGGAAGGGAGCCTGACACCAGCTTGTGACCTGGCAGAGATAGCCAGCAGGACTGCAGCCCTTGGATGGCACCAGCTGAAAATCCCTGTGGTGAGGGATTATTAACGGGTGTAGGGGGACTGCCAAGCTCCCTGCATACCACAGCAGGGATTGGGAGGAGATACTGTGCCTTCTCTATCCCCAGGGAAATCCACCTGCAGGGCTCCACCCCACTGCATAATCCTTTCTCTGGAGTGGAAACCTGTGTGTCAGCCAGTTGAGATGAGACAAATCCCTGCATGGGGTGAGCTATGCCAACCTGATGGCTATAAATCTACAGCAGCAGCAGCTTTCCCAGATGACCTGTATCCAGTTTGTGTGCTAGTGCTTTGTTTCCACTCTTCCATCCAACGTTGCTGTCCTGAAAAATACATTTAAATGGAGAATAAGCATTGTTACCATGCAGGGAGAAGAATAAATGATTCTCCAGGTGTACTTTTACCAGCTGGTAAAACTATATCAGTAGATTTATTCAGTGAGTGGCCCCATGAACAAATTACCACCTGGAAAATATCATCTCCTCCTGGTAATCGTTCTGCCCTGTGGTGCCTGGTTTTAGGGAGCTGCTGCTGGGTGGTAGCATGCTAGGGAGGAAGGTTGGCTGGATGGGGTTTCCAGGGCCTGTGGCAGCTGTCTGTGTCTGCACAGGTCAGTCCAGCATCGGGCTGCTGGTTGCACAAGGCCAGGTGTCCTGCATCAGCTGGATGCTTCGTGTCTGCGGAAACCTCTCTGTTCTTAAATCAGTGCAGACGCAGGGTTTGGACCAGACCCAGACCCGGAAACACCCCATGATCTCTGCCAGATTTGCCTGCGGCTCTGCAGAGCATCAGTCACAGGAGATTTTGGAACAGTTCTTGGAAAGCTTTCCAGAACTCAAGCTCTGCCATTCAAGCATGGTCCCAAAAGAGTTATTATAAAACAGAGAAAACCTGGTGTGAAATTATCTGATACTTTCTCATCATAACAACAGGGGAAAAATGTTCAGAATTCAGCTAATTATTGGTGTTCTCTCAGATGGCTATTTTTTTACATAATTTGTCTTTTTTTTTCCTGCCTATTTTCTTCCAAGATTAACACCACAGCAGCTTGCAGCTGCCATCATGCCATTAGTTTTAAATGGGGGCTTTAAAGACTTATTTTTAGGAAAAATGAATCATTGAACACCACAGTGGCCAAAATGAAATTGAGAAATAACAACAACAATTCATCACGAAGTTCACTGAATTACTACATTTGCAGAGGAAAAAGACACAATTGCCAAGAAGCAAAGTAGCTTCCCAGTACTGATTCATCATGAAAAAATTAAATTGGCTGGAGCACGAGTGTAAGGGATGGGACATGGCAGGAAAGATCCAAGAGCCGTTGGCAGGCCCTTACTATAAGCACAGGCACTTTGTTACCTCTCATTTTCATTTCCTTTTACACACGGTCCCACATGGTTTCCTTATGTTTTGAAGCAATCAGCGCAGAGTGGAAAAAATGGATTTCTTGGAGCTTTAAATCATATCTTGGGATTTTCAAGTAAAACATCCAAGACAAACTGAAGGTGCTAATTCATTTCAGGGCTGTGAGTCACACTGCTTGGAGTGTTTGTCTACCTGCCATACTTATACATACAGTATAATATACAGTATAATATACTGGCTTGTAGCAGGGATAAAGTTCTCCCTTTTACTCTGCTGCGGATGGCTGGTCTGCTGCACTCCTCCTGGGACTGGGCTGTTTCTCCCTGGGACACGTGATGCTCCTGTATGGTCTGTGTGCAGCGTCAGGGTAGTGCACGCATGTGATCACGGGTGGAAGAGCTGACCTTGTCTATAAATCCTTTTCCTGGCATTTGAGCAGGTTCACATTGCATCCTGTGGTCCCCTCCTCATCACTCACAGAACCACAGAGTCATTAAGGTTGGAAAAGACCTCTAAGATCATTGAGTCCAACCATTAATCCAGCACCGTGTTCACCATTAAACCATGTCCCCTAGTTCCATATCTACACGCCTTTTGAACACTGCCAGGGCTGGTGATTTCAGCACTTCTCTGGGCAGTCTATTCCAATGCTTGCCCACCCTTTCAGTGAAGACATTTTTCCTAATAGCTAAACTAAATATCATGCAAGAAGTGTCAGAGGGTAGTTACTGCCAGACTGGGGGGTTGCTGCTGCTTTCTCCAAGGTTGCTGGATGGTGAGCACCAATGAATTAAATGTAAAGGTAGTTTCAATGCTTTAAAATCAGCCCAGGTGGGTTTTGTGTTCTGCTGTCCCCCTGAGGCAGCTGAGACTAGCATCAATGGCATGAACTGGGATGGTGCTACTGGGTCCCTGCAGGTGTGTAGGACTGGGGAGGGAAAAGCAAACCCAAGCAGCATCACCCTGTCAGGGTGGTTTGTAAAAACCCCAGGGCTCCATCTTGACTTTTCCCTGGCTTGCCTGGCTTGTTACTTCTGATAACAAGACCTCTCAGCTAGGCAGAGTTAGTCCCACCAGCCTCATCCCTCTGTCTCACCAATCTGCTACTCTGGCTGGTTTGTACCACAATGTGCCACCTTCAAGGTGGAGGAAGTCCCCTAAGCAAGGGCCACCACTGCCCCACTCCCAAATGCCATTTATTGGTGCATTGGCTACTATTGGGGTCTCTCTGCTGCTGGCTGTAATGCTGATCTGCCTGGCCCGGCCTGGCAGGGGGATGGGAGCCATGAGGGGAGCAGCTGCCACATGTGGGGAGTGAGCCCACACTTGCTGTTGTGGTGACCCCTCCCAGCAGCCAGGACAGCTCTGATGTGAATGACAAGCCTGGCTCCTTGGGTTAAAGCCAAACATCTGCAAGGGCAGGATAGGTGCGTGGCCAGTGCCAGGATCCCTGTCCCAAGCCTTTCCCCTTGCTGGGATGTGCTGGCTGCAGTGTGTGCCTGACTGCAGGGAGGAGGTGCAGCCTGCCCTCCCTGTGTCCCCTCACGTGCTGGAGAGGATGTCACATGCATTGTCTGCTGGACATCCGCTGCGCCAGCAGCTGTGACCCAGGGCAAGCTGTATTTATGCCAGATCTTTCTGCTGCTCTCCCCTTGGCTTGGTCACACGCAGCCTTTACTGGAGAGCCCTTTTCTTTCATCTCTGGGCAAGGGGATGGGAAATTTCTCCAACTCCTTGCCAGTGTGGCCAGCGCCTGCTGTGGCTGCTTTCCAAACCACTGGAGATGAGCAGTGAGGCATGACTGCTACTGGCAGAGGCAACTTGCTTATCAGATATCCACCCTGCTTCCTTCCCAAAGGGCTTTGATCAGCTGACACAGAGCCCTGTGTCAGGTGCAGGGTCCAATCAAGCATCCATAGCCTGTGTCGAGGGTCGTGGCACAGGAGCCATAGATGTGCCTGCAGCACAAGGAGAGGAAGCGGGACCCAGTGGCCCAGGGCTATGCCTCCCTAGGCAGTGTGCAAGTGAGAGGGGTGTTGCAGGGAGAGTCAGGGCCAGATCCACGTGGTCCCTGGTCCCAAAGGACCATAGTGGGTCGTGGTGTCATGACATGATAGGGTGAGGAGTGACCTGCAGAAAAGTCCATTAGTGACAGGCAGTCACCACTACAGCCTGGGCATGTCTGGAGGGGATGGCCACACACTGACACCTGGTGATGGACACAAAGAAGGGCAGTTCAGCTTCACCTCCTGGGAGCTTCTGATGCTGCTGGTTCATGGGAACCACAGTGGTGGGGTACCCCAGAATGCTTATAGGTGCTGGCAGCTCGATGGTATATTTCCATACATCATTAGGTATAGGAGCTCAGCAGGTCCCATAGTTGCTGATGGCCACGAGATTTGAACGAGATGACCTTTAAAGATCCCTTCCAACCCAAACTATTCTTTGATTGTATGATTTATGCTAAACCTGTGTTCTCTGATGGAAAAGCTGCATTTGGAGAACCTGGAATGTCACTGGAGGTGTCGCTGCTCTGTGTCTCTCAGCTGCCAGCATGTCCATGAAGACTCGCTAGTGACTGATGTATAGGACAAGATGGTCTCTGGCTAACCTCAGGACAAAAGCCATGGAAAGCTACATGTCACCATCTACCAGCTCTGGATGTGACCATAGATGCTATCAGCCCTGGGAGACTGAGATCCCTTGATCTGCTGTCCATTCAATGATCTTATTTCCTTCTCAGCTCAGGACTGGGTTAAGGTTTGCTGCTTTCTATCACTCTGCAGTTTAGTTATAAACTCCTGGTGGATGGTCAGGTCTAATTTCTCCCTCACTGCCTGCTTTGACCAGCAGAGGCAGTCGGCAGGTGGGACCGGTGACAAACTGGAGGCAGCAAATGCATTGCTGTCTGCCTGCTGGCACCTTGCTGAGTTCCCAGCAGTGGCTTCTTGCCTCTGGTCCCAGGAATATGAAAGGCTATTCAGAACAGTGTGTATTCCCCAGCCACGACCCAGCAATGTGCATTTATCAGAAATTATTTGTCATGATGAACTTTATTAAAGTGTTTCTTGGCCAGTCCTTCAAAGCTGGTCTGCAAGGCCAACCTAATGGCATGTCTTAGTCCCCAGCTGGACGATTACAGCTTTTATTTGCTTAGCAAATTCTCACTCAGTGCAAAAAGTTCAAATGAAGCCATTGATAAAGCACCATGTCCTTCCTGACTGCAGGAGAACCTGGAGATTTCTCTGTGATCCTTGCCTGTATGAGACCGGCAGGAAAGGAGATCCTGCACCTCCAAGGGTGCAGGGCAGAAGCAAACATCCAGCACCATCGCTAAGGTGTTGGACTTTGTGAGATGTGAACACTTTTCATGGAAGGTGCTAATGAGATCTGTTAAGAGTTGACAGTGAAACAGGTCATGCTGAGGTCGCTGCAGTGGGAGCAGCCCTGGGGCTGCAGTGTGCCCATGGTTATGCAGAGCAGTGGCCACAAATCAGTCTTAAAACCATCTCTCTGTGTGATGCTGAGCCAAGGTCTGTCCTCCTCCAAGCGGTGGCTTGGACATCCAGATGTGGCACAAGCACAGATGTTTCAGCCCTGCTGCTGCTCCCACACTGTACACAAAGCAAAGGAAGATGGGGCTGTGCTGAGGGTGACTCTGTTTCAGATCAAAAATCATTTTCTCTTACAAGTACCAAACCCAGCACCTGCCAAACCCTGCAATTGAAAACCTGGTGTCAAAGGGATGGAACCTTTGTGTTCGCCACCCACGGAGGAGAGGGGCATGGCACTGCTGCTGAGAAACAAAACTGCCAGGAGCCTTTGGGAAAAATAGTTTTAATTGCCTAGCAAGGCTGATGAGAAAGATTCAAAGATAAAATTACCCTTTTTAATTTTTTAGTGAAGAGATTTGCTGATGTTTTCCCCAGCACGAAATGTGTGAGCTGGCCATGGTTGAGCAGAGTTTGTTTGAAAAGATTGTTAAGAGGTTATATGCTGTATTAATGAGAAGCTAAGGGAGGAGGCTGGTACAACCGTGGGAAGGAGGGTTTTATTTTGTTCTTTGTGTATTTGCATTGAATTGCTCTGGGGAGAGGAAGAAGCTTCAGGAAAACAAATTCCAGTTGTTTAATTTTCCTCCTCACAAAAAAAAAAAAAAAGAATGTTTAGGGTTTCAAAGTCATGTTTCCTTTAGAGATTTACCCCAAGGCTGCTGGCACTGATGGTATCACACTGCTGAGATTTTCACTGTGATAGCAGTGTATTTTGACAAGGATGGAAATGTCCCATGGTGTGTCCTTGTACAGGACAAAGCTAAAAGTATAGAGCAATGTGTGGTGGGTCCCATTCTTGAGCATCATGGGAGGTCATTTCAGGAGGGAGCATCATACAGGTGCAATGAAATTACAACCCAAACAGCATTGAGATGGGCAGTTTTCTTCCTGGTTTAATGAGACATTTGTTTGAAACATGAATCAGGAAAAAAGGTAAAAATCCCACCTGTTTCTGTTGATGCATCCGTAGTGATGTTTGAGGGTGTGGGAAGGAAGAAAAATAGTATGAAACATGCTTTTGGTTCAGAGGAACAGGGAAGGTATCTCTTCAACTGGGAGGTGGTTTCATTTTGTTCATGGACCTGGGTAAATACAATTTGACTTAGCTGTGCCTGCACAGGCTTGTAGGAGGAAGGCAGGTAGAGAGGGCAGAAGGATCTTCTGCCAGATTGGTCTGGATTGAGTCAGATGTGGAGAGATGTGGCCCCCTCCAATGGCTGAGAATTTTTCTCTCTCAGAGCAACTCCCCAAATCCTCAGCCCATGCCTGTGTTAAAGTGCTTGTTGGGCAACGAGGTAAGAGTTAGATGGCACATTGCCCTAGTGTAGCTGTCACTCTTGACATGAGCCAAGGGAGTCATTCCTTGTCATCCATGACTGCCTGTCAAACATGACAGTGACATTTAAATGCTAACTGTTTTTTTTTTTTTAAATGGTCAAATAGCTTCCAATTTGCTTCTGCTTTGCAGGTGTTCCCTTCCCAAAGCAGTTCCAGCAAGTTTGCACCAAGATCCTCACCCGCCTCTTCCGTGTCTTTGTCCATGTCTATATCCACCACTTTGACAGTATCATCAACATGGGTGCTGAGGCTCACGTTAACACCTGCTACAAGCACTTTTACTACTTCATCAGAGAGTTCAGCCTCATTGACCATCGGGAGCTGGAGCCTTTGGTAAGGATTCTCCAGGGATGGGGAGGTGGAGGGTGAGAGTGGCATGAGCAGAACATAGCACTGGTAGGGTTCAGGTCAGAGCAGGACTCTGAACAGCATAGTCCCCCCTCCCTGGACTCTTTCAGCCACCCTACCTCAGAATCACACTCATATTTTCTGTCCTGTAACCATCTGAGAGAGAAGTTCTCAGCAACACCAAAGAAATCCTTTGCCCTTGGAAAATCCTCCTTATACTTTGCTGTCAGTCTATGAATCACTCTTCAGTACCCTCAGGGCCACCACAGTGTAGTGTCCTTCCTACTGACTTAGTAGCTCTAATGCAATTTGCACATCAAAGTATTTCCAGCCAGTTGTGTCCACGTGGCTTTCAGGGGGCAGGTTTGAGCTAAAGCCTTCTCTCCACAGTCTTGAGTTTTCTTTTAGCAGACCAAGGTCCATGCTTGAGATCTCAGTGTGAATTACAATGAGGCTGCAGGGAAGGCAAGCCCCAACAGGACATGCAGCTTCAGACAACAGCTATTAAGGCCAAACTGGAGAGGCATCTTTGGAGCTCCCAGTTTCCATGCAGCCTCCCTTGGGAAACAATTAGGTGGGCTGAGAGTGAGAGTCATTGAAAACAGAAGGACTGGTGGGCGGCAGAGACCAGGCAGCCTGAGCACATAAACCTGAAAATGCACATAGCTCATTTTGTAAGAGAAACAAGTGTGCCACCTGCAAGGCTGAGTGTAGTCTGACCTAGGGAGGATGTGTTGCAGTGGGCAGAGGAATTAATAGGAAACCCAGTAGTTTCTGGATAGTGCTGTGATAAGGGCTGGGTTGCAGAAAAGGCTGTATCCAGCAGCAGAGAGTCAGGGAAGACCAAGAGGTCCTCATCCAAAAGAGCTGAGAAAAGTCCCAGCATGAGCTGCCTGTTTGTGATCTAGGGGTGGAGAAGATGCCCCTGCCCCTAAGTGTCAAGCACTTTACTCCTCTGCTTTCATTTGCCTCAGTCAAATTGCTGCTGCTCTGCTCTGATCATGATTTTGGTGGATGGAGAGATGATGATCTAATCAGGGGAGATTTGAATTACAACAATATCTACTTTAATTATTTTATAGAATGTGATTGTGACATTTATTTTCACAATCGTCCTCAGCTCCAGAAAATGGCAACTCAGCATCAGTCTGTCCTCTGTTTCCCAACACCACTCCTCATGACAAACTTCTTCAGCACTGATATACACTCCATAATTGTGTCATCCCATTGGACTGCTGCTTGCTAATGTAAATAATTAGAACCTAATAGCCAAAGCAGAGGCTGACATTGCTAAATAGGCTTTCAGTGCCAGTGACTCACATGCAACATGAGATGATTGATGGGTCTGGATGAATCTAAGATGAACAGATTTTTTTCCTGTGATGCAACTAGGGTTAAACTCAAGGAAATGAGGCACATTTGCATCTGGCCTGTCTATGTCTCATTGTCTTGCATCCAAGCCTCAAGGAGACTCAACCATAGGGTTGGGAGGAAGGACCAGGGAGGAGGAAGGACCTTCTTCCCTCAAACAATGAATTGCTGTAGGTGCGTATGAGAATGTCCTGCAAGCAGACTGTCTCATGAGCCCAGACAACTGTCCTAACCTTGCGTTTACCTGACCAGTTAGTCCTCAGAAATCCCATGAGAGAGGAGACTCCTGTCTGCAGAGATGCCTGTTTCCTGCATGTGATTATGGAAGGCCACCAGGCATGTGGAGAGAGCACATCTGGAGCATGACAGCAGGTCTGAGTGCTGTTTTGTAGTTGGAGCTTTCCAGATTTGAGCTTTTTAGTGAGAAGCCCCAGTATCCCAGATTTAGGAGTAAGAAGACAGAAAAAACCAGCACATCCTCAGGCAGAAAATTCCTTGTTAGGCCAAAAGAGCTTGGAAAAATTACAGTGATGGCAGGATGAAGGAATTCCTAGTTTCTAACCCTTCCTCTGGCTGAATCTCCCTTTGCTGGTTCAATTTCACTTTTGTCAAGCTTCTTTGGGATGTTATTTCTTAGCAGCAAATTGTGGGAACTGAGAATGAGATCCTTTGAACAGGCAGAACTAGCGAAAGGCAATGATTCACTCTCTTAACAAATCAAGAGACATGGGGGCAGAGAGAAGCCGTACACTTGATTCCTTGACAAGGGCAGGTCATGGTACTGGGCTGGAGCATTGGCAGGGGTCCAACTGGTTAGAACTAAGGCAGATATGTGGGGAATTCCTGAATATGAGGTATGTTTTGAACATTTGGAACCAGTCTGAGGAGCTCACGGTGTCTTATCAGTTCACTAGTCACCCCAATCCATCCTGTTCAAGGCTGCTTTTGTGCCTGGTGCTGTGCTAGTGGATGGGCTGGGTACTATTGAAGGAGGATGCTCACAGTCCTCTCACCCTCCTCTTCTTTATCCTTCTGAGATGTTTACAAACATTTCCTGTTTGCAATGTGATTTTGTGGCAGAGCATCAGCTTTTCATTTGATGGCTGGGTTGTGCACTCGAGTGGTTTTGCATGTTACTTCTACAGAAAAGCCCTCTCTTTGCCACTCTCCCCAGCTGATTTTAAAAACAAAGCTCTCAGCACTGAAGAGTGAGGTTTGCTGCTTCTGTTCCCCTTGGTTATATCACTAAATGGCCTTCTATAAGTTACCCAAGGGTCATCCTACTTTCCTAGTTCTCCTTTTTCAGGGTTGCATTCTTCCTTCTCCACAGACCAGTCCTACTTCAGATCTATTTTTGGAGTACATTTTAATGTGCAAACCTTTCTCTGGGGTGCATGAGGGAATCAGATTCACAAGCCATGAACCTGATGAGCCAGAATCACACTTTCCTTGCTCCAGCAAGGTATGTGATTTAGAAGCTGTCAGATGAGCTCCTTAAGGCAAGGACAAATAACCATCTTCCACCAGCTAAAAGCTGGTCACCTTCTTAATGCAGCTGGCATGATGCCATTCTGGCTAAAGAAAACAGTCTGTAGCCTAAACAGAGCTCGGTCTTGCTGGAGGTTTCCTGTGGCCTCTGTTATTAGCACTCATTTGCCTTGCAGTGTCACTGTGAGATCCCTTGTTGAAACCACAGGTCCTCTGGGTGAGCTGTGGTAGCTCCTGGAGTGAGACCTGGGAGTAGCTCCATGTCCTGTTTCCCTAGGCAGCTGCAAAGAGAGGCTCTGAGAGTGGCATCACCTTGTCTGGCTGCTCCACAGCTGAGCCAGGAGCAGGACCTGCACCTTCCAACATCTCAGCCAAAGTTTTTTCCTTGGATTGCTTTCAAAGCTAAGGCGCACCCAAAATAACCTTGTGCCACAGAGGCCAAGAAGGATGCCAGGATAGAGCTGCTGAGGCAGAGCAGTTCCCAGGAAGGGCTGGCATGGGAAATAGAGAAACGCTCCCTGAGACTCCTATGGACACTTCCTTGTGTTGGATTTGGAGACCTACCAAACTGCCTGACACATCGTGCTACTAAAACCTGTCTTTTGCACTTACGGTTTCTTTTCTTTTCTCTCCACCTTCAATGCAGAAAGAAATGACAGAACGAATTTGCCACTGAAGTATTCTGGCAGGCAAACTCAGCTGGCTCATTTGGAGTCCAACGGGACAAGACATCCTGTGGTGGGAGACCTATTCCCAAGGACTTGCTCTGGGCATTCCAGCTCAATGAACTATGAATACTGCAGAAGAGCCTCTTCAAGTCAGGGCCAAATCCTAAGTTTTCCAAGAACCTCTGGACAGGTTTTTCTTTTAATAGATCCCAGTCTCTGTTGTATGGTTCCTGTTTTAGAAAGTCACTGACTTACTGGAGAACGAGGCATGTTTGGTTGACTTTTGCACAGTCTGATTTCTAAGACTCAATCCCATAAATAATATCAAATTTTCAGCAACCTTTCCTCTTGTTTTGTCCTCAGTTACATTGATCTCCAAATATTTTATTAGCAATTCCTGCCCTGTGAGCAGGTGTGACCTTGGCTACCAAGTAATGCCTGTTGCCTGTGCCACATGCAGTGGGTGTGTGATAACACCTGAGATCAGCCCTGCAAAGCTGGTGACATTTTGTCCCAGCTGCCTTCACGTGGTTAGTTGTTGATGTGCTGTTTTTAACCACTGGCTATGAATGTCTCACCTTCTGCCCCAACTCATGCTTTACCAAAGGGACCATTTTTTCTGACAAGGGATTTTTCACATTTGGAAGAGGGAAATTCACAATGTTCTAAGATGCATCCAACACTGCTTGGACTAATAGCAAGGTGGCCCCATGACTGAGGAAATGAACTAGGTCACTTTTCATTGTGATCAGCACAGTCTGAGAAAGTATCAGAAAATGGTGGAAAGAAACTGTTGCCAGAAAACAATATTTTCAACATGTCAGCATTTCCTGATATCTTGTCTAGGCTCAAGATCAGCAGATGTTGGCTGTAGAAATTGTTGGTTGTCCATTATCCAACCTTACAGCAGGTGGAGAAGGACTTTAAGAGACACCTGATCTATTCTGTTCTTAAGGTCCCCTTCCAACCCAATATTATTCTCTGATTCTTAAACCTTTTTCACCTTCTGAAATCATACTATTGCTACCTGGTCTGATGCCCTGAAAAGTATCATGTCTCAAAATTTCTTCCCTTTCTGCTTGCACTGCCTGATAACTTGTGTTGTGTTCCCAGTGCCATTTTTCTTTTGACAAAAATATGTTCAGTTTTCTTTTTTACTGTTTTGGGGGCGTTAAAATCAATCAATTTGTCTGAGCCACAGAACTGTTAAATTTGTGTTTCCTGCTCTTTTTTGGGAAAGTTTTGTATACAAAATGCACAGATGATATTTATAATCTGGGGTTTGCCCATTTTTGGGGTAGGGAGGGGATGTGGCAATAAAATGTAAATATTTAGGCCAACATTAAAGTGCACAAGTGAATTTTTAGTGTTAAAAACACTTATTTTGTTGTGAAAATCTATTTTTTTTTATCTTGTGTACCAGATGTATATTTTTACATGGAAATAAACCAGAACAAAATGGACACAAAACTACCTGATACATCATTCCAATATTTTCTGTGTAAAATAATCAAAGTCCAAACGTATTTGCTCTGTTACTAATTAAAGAAAAATTAATAAGCCTGGTGTATTTCATTCTCCCCTGATTAATCCACAGTAAGACAGGCATCATGAAAAAGCACCCAGGATAACTTTGAAGAGTGGTTTTCCCTGAGAGTTGCAGCACTGATGGATCTCAGTGTCATGCTGGGACCTCAGCTTGCATCTCAGAAAGCAGCTTGACAGAGGCCAGTGTTGCTGGTCTTCTTCCCTTGCAGACTTTTCACCAGAATCCCACCTGAAGGATACATGATGGTGAGCTTTACTCACTACTTTTTGCAAAGGTGCGTAGGTCCTGGGATCCATGTTCCTGCTTCTTCATATAAATCAGAACTGCAGGCACAAATTACTTGTGGAGCAGAGGCAGGAGACAACAACAGCTCTATCAGGAAGCTTCTCCCTTCCTGAGTGAAACCTGGCTGGACTCAGTGCACAGGACTCTCTGAGAGCTGGTGAGGTTGGGAATTATGAAGAAGCTGCCTCAACATCTAAGGGATGAACTGAGAGCAGCCTACAGCTACTTTAAGGTGAGGTACAGATTGACAGAGTTAATCTCTTCTCAGAAGTGGAAGATGGTAAGACAGTGACCAACAGCCACAATTTGTTGTTTGGGAGTTTTAAATTAGACAAAGGAAAACAAAATCCAAGGGAATAGTGTAGTCAGTGAACAGATATCCAGAGAGGAAGCATTAACCTTCCTTGGTTAAACAACACTTAGTGTAAATAATTTCCACAAATAAACAAAGCTCAGAAGCCTGCTTTAATTTTTGTCCTCCATGTTTTCCTGCAGCAATGAGTTCCACCAGGTCATTATGCACTATGCCTTACAAAAGGGGAGTGTACTTTTAACCCATACCTGAGGACTTCAACCCTGGCTGCTTTGGGAGTGTTTCCTGTTTACCTCCTCCACACCATGGAGTTCCTACAGGTTCCTGTGGAACAGAAAACAGTCTTTGAAAGATCAACTCACAGGCTCATCTCAAGCACCAACTTACAAAGAATTTCAGAAGTCTTTTTTTTATAATTATTTTTCATTCCCCCCTCCTTTTTTTTCTTAATCTGGTTAACCCAAGGAAATAAAGCTCATGATTGTGCTATAACAACTGCATCTTCAGTAATTCTGGAAGCAGTTTAGAAAGAGGAGACAAGGAGATCATTCACGCCAGAAAGGTCCTTCTGTCTCTCTCCAAGACACTGAGCTATTCCCTAGGTCCTCATCCATTTGAGTACCTCCCAGCCCTAAGAGTTTAATGCCTGAGCAAAGCAGAGATGTTTACGAAGCAGAAAGCACTGAGATAAGTGTCTGAGTCAAACTTCTCCTTTCAGGAGGCTGAAGTGTGCCTGTGAGGCTCCAACATCCCCAGAGCTTCAACAAACATCCCTGAGCAATTAGAAAGCAGACAGGAACCCTGGGATGCATTAAATATGCACATATCACTTGTTAGCCCTCAAATGACTCATCTGCTCAGCTGGCTGCCAGGTGCCTGGGACTCATCTGTCTCTATGCAAAATTCCTTGGTTCTCCTGATGGAGGGGAGATGTGCTATTGCAGGGATTTTGTTTTTCTCCTCTGCAGCCACTATTCAGGCTGTTCAGGGGTACACAATAACAGCCTCTAATGATCAGCCTGTACAGTGGACACAAGCTTTTTCTGCTTGTTTCCAAGTTTTGGTCTGTTGGTCTCCAGGCCACATGTCTTCCAAGTCCCATGTTACTCAGGCTCTTCATTAAACAGAGTCAGTACAGGATTTCTGTCCAGTGGGCAGTGGGGCGACACTGTGTGAAAGCGATTATTCCTCATGGATTTGGCTACACGAAAAGCAGGTTTCAGCCTGGCATTCACAACCACATGGGAATTTTTAGTGTCCATTTTCAGAACCTTTCCCTGTCCCCTGCTGTGAGCAGCTTTGCCAGATGAAACACTGAAACATGGTATCTAGTGGTAGAGATATCCCATTCTACTGATAATACTACACATGAATCATAAGGTTTCCTGCAAGAAACAGTGCTTTCTGGTTTTTTTTTTGTTTTTTTATTTTTTAGGGGGTGAAGAAGGGACATTCACAAAAGAATGAGACACTTGATCCTGGAAAATGTGATTGCATAAGCCTCCCTCTGGGTTGAATTGTCTAAATTTTCAGAGAAACTGAGCCAGCACAAATTCCTTGAACTGAAGAGGGAACAGTACATGCTGTGTGTCCTGAAAATCATACTAGATTGCAGGTGCTTAAATATAGATTCAGGTGCTTGGCTGTGGGCAGATAAGAGCAGAATAATTCTAGTCAAGACTTGAAATAATTTCAGTAGCAAAACATAGGCCAAAGAACTGTGATCCATTTGTAACACTGGTAAATCAAAACTAGCTTTGGTAATTACTTCTTATTTTGCCTAACAGCCAGGACAGATGGCTCCTTCTCTTCTCTGCTCTGTGCTGCCTGGGTAAAAAGCAGATGTACTTGAAAAGCTATTAAAAAATAAAAGGAAAAGTCATGTGGAAGAACTACTTATTGTAATTAATAAAGCAATTGTACTGTTTGAGGAGGTGCTTTCTTCTTCATTTTTCATGGGACTTAGCTCTGAAATATTAGCATAAACATTTACTAGAAATACCATGCATATTGCATTAAAAACTACAAAATTAAAATCAAAATACTTCCCCCTCCGCCCCCCCAGCTTTGTAACAGACTAGACTGAAACAAGATTTGCCCTCTAGTTAAGTATGTTGTGATATCTTGCAGGTAACAAAAGGGACAGAAAAACTACTCAAGTGTATATACACCTTGCTTTGAAAACAGATGCCTGCTTTCTCAGGCAGAAGATGCTGTGTTGTGTAACAGCCCTTTAACCCAGTGCAGAAAGGTGGAACAAGAAGCAATAAATGGGAATTAAAAACCACAATGAATTCAATTTGGAAACACTCTACCAAAGTTTGAGATGACCTCCCATGAACTGACACAGTCCTAGATATTGAGAGTCTGAATGTGGTGGCAAGAATTTGAGCCACTCTCTCAGTCTACCCTTTACTTCTGTTCAAGTGGAGGTATACCTGGGAAGATGTGCACACTTAAGTCCTGAACCCTTCAAAGATAAGAGGTTTTGATGGGTTGTGGATATAGGTGGGCAGATAGAGGAGGGCAAAGAGTACTAATGTCCTCCCTGAGGGGAGAGGGAAACAGGAGCATCCTCAGCCTGGATGGGTTTCATGTGGGAAACAGCTGCCGGGAGTGGCTTTGTTGTGGAGAAATATTCATCTGGGCTTGCACCTTGTTAGGCACTAGAGCACTGCACCAACACGCACACGAGTGCATCCCTAGGAAATCAGGCTTCAGTGCTTCTGCTATTTATACCCCTGCCAGCTTGGTGGAAAGAACAAAGCATGTTTTCATCCTGGGAGGGGATATTGCAAAGATACCACTGTTGATCAGTCACCCCATCCTGTCCTGGGACCTGTGGGCTTCAGCTGTCTCAGGCACTGCTCTGTTTCTGAGCTGTTTCCTTTGAATCCAGGTGAGGAACCAGCAGCTCTCAAACTGTGATGCATCTCGATGGCCCCTTGGCAGACAAGGCAGCAAGAGCAGGTAGCATATGTCTGAACTTGTCTTCGATTTGCTGGACTTGAGGCTTTGAGAGCTATGGGTACCAAGCTGCATGTCCAGATGGAAACCATACAGTGCTGGGATGCTCATGGGTAAAAGCTGGAATTCACTAACTAAGCTGAATTTTGTGTTTTAACTTGAGCAATTTTAACAAGAGCCAACACTAGTGGAACTGAAATCTTTAGGTGAAAACTACTCTTATCAAAAAGTTACTGACCCTGTGTGTGTCAGGCAAGTTGAAAAGTTTGGGCCTGCATAGCTGTGGGTGGAAAGGACTACATTCTTTTGCCATTGGGCAGTTATCATCTAGTTGAAATGGAGTAACACTGAGTAAATTCCCTTATCTTTCCAAATGCAAACCAAAATGAGTTAGAATACCTATATGAGACTTTGGAAGTCCTGATAACTTGATAACTTGCAATTTACTTTGATTTTTTTCCAGGAATATTAATTTTCTGCTTCAAAGTTTGCTCTGATATTTGCAGCCACACAGTGCAGCAATGCTTGCAGTCCCTAGGCATCAACATGTCCCACTTCCCAGCAAAGCTAGTATCTCCATGGATGTTTGAAATCCTTATGAAAATGATACTATATCACAAAGTAGGGAGTGGTATCTCACAGGAGTTCTTCCTGGACTTGATCTCAATCTACTCTTTTTTTCTTTTTAATATGAACACTTAATTTACCCAGTTTACATATTTTCATTTACTCTACTAAAATGAGTGGAGAACTGAAATGTCACCCAAACGGAGATTAACTTTATAAAATGCCAATCAAGTTGATATGGAAAAGGACTATTTCTTGCCATCTTCAAGATGTGCCAGGGGAGGTTTGGTTTGGACATGAGGAATTTCTTCACAGAAGGGGTGATTAGACATTAAAACAGGCTGCCCAGGGAGGCACTGGAGTTACCGTCCCTGGAGGTGTTTAAGGAAAGACTGGATGTGGCACTGCCTGCCATG
>WEIV01028232.1:489587-529230 GCA_013390005.1 Calyptomena viridis | reverse complement strand
TCTGACTAAGCTCTTGTAGTATCTGCAGCTAGTAATGTAGGAAAAATATCTAAATGTCATAAACAGTGCTTGCTTTGGAGCATAAATTATCTGCTGATCTGTGGTTTAGGAAGGCACATTGTGGTTCTGTGAGAAATGGTTTTCTTTCTGGCCTTTTGACAGCATAAACTAACCTAGATTGCTCCTGTAGCCTGTTAACTCCTGTGATTGTATTGTTTCTGTGTGGTTTGAAGCTTCCCCATACCTTCCTGCTGTTTTGAAGGCTCATTTTCTTAAGATTATTTGAAAAAATCTATTTGTAAAACAATAAAATAGCTCAGAGTGCCTGTGTGAGGGCTGTAAATCCTGTCTGGTATCAGGGCATGTGTTCTGTTGTAGGTAGCTTGTGGTTGTTGATGAGGTTTTTCCTGTGCATTGCCTTACTCTGCTGTGAGAGGAGGTTTCAGTACAGATGCAGAGTTGTTTCCTCCTATTTTTACATTTGTTCATCAAAACTTCCCAGAACTATTAATTAGCGCCCAAATTGTCTTTTAAGGTTTCCTCTGGTATTTGAAGGAGAGCTGGCAGCCTGTGATGAAGACTTTTGGATAGATAAGAACATAAACACACAAGAGCATGTGCATTTTCACATAAAGTAATAGATTGTTAAAGTCACCTCTATGTTCTGCCACACAGAGATGGTCAGCAGTCAGCCTCTCCCCATAGCAGACAGTGGGAAAAGGAAAAAGAAAAAAAGAACCAGAGCCACAGATCACGTCCCTGGGAAGTTTGAAGGTTGGTGGCATAAGCTTTTAATTGTAATGGTCTGCTTTGCCTCTGCTGTTTTTTCTCAGGTTTTTTAGCTAAACATTAGTTTTTGGCAAACATTATAAGTTGACACTTCTGAGTTTTTTTTTATCTCCCATGGTTTGGTCTTGGGTCTTTTTTTTTTCTCTTAGTGGTGAAGTCTTGAGTCCTGTCTACCCTATTTTGTTGTAGGGTTGGAGGGTTTTTGTTTGTTTGGGATATTTTTTGTAGCAACAGTGCTGATGTCAAAATGTTTTGACTGAATAGATGTAAGCACAGATAACATGAAGCATTTTAAGTAAAATATAGTTCAGGGAGACAAAACTGACCAATATAAAACTTCTTAGTGGGCAACTAGCATTGTAAGGTACATTGCAAATAAAAGTGGTAGTAGCTTTCTAGGTTACTTGTTCAATTTTCAGTTGTACTTAAAACACTATCTACAAGTAGATCTTGTTGGATAGGCGTTTTCTGATCAAGGAGCAAAATGTTTTCCACCTAAAGAAAGTTCATTATGAGTTTTACATAAAGGCAGGGAAGTGGCTGAGGTTCTAGCAATTGCTGAGAGATAAAATGTTTCTTGTATGAACAAACTTGTAATTTTGATGCTGGAATGAAGGTTACTTTTAATTTTCCTGGAACTTGAAAGGGAAGTGGAAAATGAAGTATAGTTAAGACTGGCATATTTACTTTAATACTACATAAATCTGAGGGATGCTCATCAGATAAATAGCTTGTCTTGACATTATTCAGTGAAATGCTTTGACTGATGTGTCCTTTCTGCTGGCTTTCTTTGGCAGACTTGTACAAGCTGACTGCTGAGCTGCTTGGTGAGGGAGCATATGCTAAAGTTCAGGGTGCTGTCAGCCTCCAAACTGGGAAGGAATATGCAGTGAAAGTAAGTACAGAGTAAAAGCAACATCACTTCTGTCTGTAGCATGTCTTCTCCCTTCTAATATCTCAGTGAAAACCTGTAATAGAGTGGGTAATAGTAAAACCTTTTAGGGAATTTTTGTTACTGGAAATGAGCCTGTTTTTGTACTGTTGAGAGAACCTGTCACCTTAAGTATTGTGCCTCCAGAGTGAACTGATGTATCAGCTGCAGATAGAAGTCAAAAACAGTAAATCACTGTTTGATGGTTCAGAGAGCATCAGTTACTGCCACTAGTTCATATAAAGCTGCCTTTTACAGAAGATTCACTTCTACTAAAAAGTAATATCATAATATTAAGTATTAGGGCTCATTTATAGATTTGTGGTTGTTCTGAGTCCCCCACTTAATTACAAACACAAATAATAGCAGTAGGGGAGCTTTATGTTCTATTCTATTCAAAAATCACAGGCACAAAATTTTAAGCCCCTTTAGAAGTCTAGTTCTATAGATGCTGTGAGTTTGTTTGTACGTTGTAAAATTGTTGAAGTTGGAAGTCTGAAATAAACTCTGCATGAATTCCATGTGATCAGATACCACGTCCCATGCAGTACTGGTGAATGATTGCCTGTTCTGCACCAGAGAACTCGGAGTGTAAGAGTAAGAAACCAGTACTGGGTGCAGATGGTGGTGATATTTGTGGTAATGTCATGAGCTTTCAGATTATGTGGCAATCATTCAGTCGTGGCCTCTGTGGAAACCCTTGTTCTTGTCCTCTTTTGGGCTGAGGACTGTGTGCAGGAAGGTGACTTCTGATGGCAGTACAGGAGGGCTCTGAGTTTGAATGTGTGCTTTCTTTAATACATTAAGGTTTTGCTATGAACCAGACTCATTTTGTGGTGAATTTGGTAGTTTTTACTCAAATGCCTATAATGACAAATCTCTTCTTTTTGGCTGTTCAGTGTCTGATGTGACTCAAATCTATTTCTGTTAGAATTCAAAAGGATATCCTGTTCTGCATGTTGCAGAGTTAAAATGATGCAACATTTTGATGGTAACTGGTCAATGGCTGTGCAACATGTGGATTTAGTTCCTTTCTTCTCTTCCTGTCCTAATTTCTGTTGTCCTTTGAATGCCTGGCAGAGCTCTGCTGACACTTCTCTGCTCTGTAAATAAAGGCCAGTTGAGAAATTAAACAAAGGTGGAGTGTTTACCTCTGGTGGGCATGCCTGATATTCAAACCTCGGAGTAGTTATGTAATTCCAGAGCTATGTGCATAGTTCCTGCAGTAATTTTTCAAATATGAGTTCTTAACTCTTTTTACAGATCATTGAAAAAAATGCTGGGCATAGTCGGAGTCGGGTTTTTCGTGAAATAGAAACGCTGTACCAGTGTCAGGGTAACAAGTAAGTATAGTCTTCTCTTTGTCTATTTAAAGTATCATGATTATTTTCTTCAAATTTTCAAGCCTCTTACGTGTGACAAAGGTTAGAAGCTTTGTGGTAGTTTCCTTAAAACCAGTTGAAATTTAGACTTGACCTATTGAAAATACAATTTCCCCTTCTTTTACCTGTGAAATTTAGGGGAACTATTTACAGATTAAAAGTTACATAACTCAATTAGCAGCCAGGTCAGTGTAGCCTCAATGGGCTTCAGTGATACATGGCTTTTGTCCAAATGAGAAATTAACTTTTTGACACTATTCCCTCTGATTTCACCATCAGCAAAAGCTGACCTGATACCAGCTGCTGTTGAAAGGAAGTCTTGTCATTCCTTTCCCTAACGTGTGGTTTGTGTCTGCTTTTGCACTGGAAGCCCTAGATCAGCCAAAGCTAGTTTAGTTCTCATCTTGCTGTGTGCTGACTTCATGTAGTGACAGGATGAAGCAACTTTAAAGCTACTACTTGTGTCTGAAGAGGCAGAAGAGCTATGCAGGCCCTGGCAGCATGCTCTGTGATGAGTTTCAGCCAATTCTGAAGCCACTTTTGGATGTTTCTGTTAATCTAGAATGTATACAAGAGCTGTTATCTATATTACAGTTGTGTAGCTTAAATGAGCCTTTTTTAACAAATTCGTAATATAACATACAGAAATAATTTTAAAACAAACTTGTTTAACAAGCTCATGGGCTTATGTTGTGCTATAGAGGAGCAGATTATTTCTGTTCTCTTGGGAGGTTAAGAGCATGTGATCATCCACTATATAACTGATGAAAAACTCAAGCTCTTGCCACCCCATGTGGATTTGGGTTTTGTGTGTACTATTAAGCATAGAAAATTCTGACTTAGACATTTGACATTCTCAAGACAACGTTGCGTGTTTGTGCTGCAAACACAGCAACAACTTATTTGAGCAACTAAGGATGCTGGATTTAATATCCTGTTGACAGATGCCTGTCTCCTTTGAGAACTGTGTTGTGATTTCCAGAGAGAAAGAATGCCAATTTAATTATTTTATATTTGCCTTCAGCACAAATGCGATGTTTTAAAATATTAAATACAACCTATTACCAATTATCTTCTTGTCGATTGAGCAGCAGCAGAATCTCACTGTCCTGTCTGATTTTGGTGTTTGGCCTGTTTCCCACACTTAAATTTACAGCTTGCACTGGAATTTGAGTTTAATGCCATAGACAACCAAAGCAACTTAACTAGAACTTTTATTTTTGCTTACTTCTGGCACTTCCTAATTATCCATGCTGAAATTTTTTATTGCTGTGGGTGCACTCTGCTTGTTTCTTCTATTTCCCTTTTTACTTTGTTTCTTCTTTTTTAAAGGAACATTTTGGAGTTAATAGAGTTTTTTGAAGATGAGACAAGATACTACCTTGTCTTTGAGAAGCTGCGAGGAGGTATTGTGCAAAAACTGTGCTGTTGTTCATTGAATCATTTTGGTCCAGTCTGTCTCAGTGTCTTAAAGTAGTAAGTGAAGAGTGTATTTAAAATGCTTGAGATTTCAAGACAAGAAGTAGAGGAAATATTATACAAAACATGAAGTGTGGTTATTCTTGAATATTGATGAGTCTGGTTATGCATTTGCAATCCTTTTCTGTAGTTAAGTGATGGAAATGCCAGCTCTATTAAAGTGGAAGCTTTGAAATATACTTAGTAGGTCACAGTACCTTCAGGCAAGGGGAGACAGTGTGTCAAGTATTATGCATGATCCTAGTACAGCATCTCTGGACTCCAGTAGCATTTTCCCTTGATAGAAGATTGACTTTGATTCCTGAAACTCATGGAGCACTGTTACGAAAATCATCTTGCTCCTCCCTGGGGTTGCTGTAATGGTGAAGCAGTTGTGCTTGTGGGTGTTTGAGGGCCCATCACCTGAGCATGAGTGGCCACTGGGCTCCAGCACTTAACACTCACCTGATGAATGAGGTGCTGCGTCAAGCACTTGGTGGACTTTCTTACGTTCATCTGCACTGAGTGTGATTACAGTACCCACTGATTGCATGGCTGTGCAAAACCATGAGCTAAGCATGGCCAACCCTTCAAAGAAAAACTGAGCTTCTGAAGAAGTGCAGTTCTATCCACAGAAAATCATGTATTGTCTCTGGTTGAGGTTTCGAGTGGCAAACTGTAAGTGCAAGAAACACAAATTCTTTCTCCATAGACGTAGAACTGTTTTTAAAAGAGATGGATGATGTTTTTCTCAAGTAAAGGCTTTTGTTTCTCGTCTCTCAAATTTACTGCATCTTTTCATTTTGTTTTCATCTAACACTTTGTCTTAATGCACAGACTTCTCTGACAAATTAGCTGTAATAGGGCTGGATCGAAATGAATCTGCATTTGCTTATTTTTAAATCTCCGCATTCTTCCGTTAGTTAACTCTCGTCTTTGGCTTAGAGACTGGTTGTCAGTGTACCTGCATAGCTGCTGAGAGGATAATAATGCTACTCCTTCCCTCTCTTAGCTCCTGCTTTTATAGCAATCAACTGGGGCTGATGTGGTGATGTATTTGCGAAGTTGAGAATGACAGGGGTGAACAGAACAATGTTCTGTTCCACTCCTATAGTTAAAATAGTATGTCCTAGAAAAAGTGTACACCCCCAAGTCTTGTCAATCTCTTAAACTCCTCCCATTATTCCAGACCCTTCCCTGTCAATCCCTCAAACCCCTCCCCTTGTTCTAGTTCCTTCTGTGTCAATCACCAAGCCCTTCCTGGGTTTTCCCCTATTCCTTGATGTCCCATTCGTTCATGTGACCTTTCCAACTCCACCCCTTATTATTATTGGTTTCCCTTATGTGTCAATCCTTCCCTGACTCCTCCTATCCCAGTTGCCTATTGGCTAACCCCAAACTCCTCCTATGTTTCCACCCCTGTTTAAAAGTTGTTGCACAAAGCCCGGAAGTGCTCTTTTGGGCTTGCACACTTAATTGTCGAAGCTGCTCAGTTTTACCTGTTTCTCTTAGTCATTCTCCTATTTGGTCCACAAAAGTTGCCTGCTCTGAAAGGCTGTTATAAAATATGAGAAATGGGGTTATGGATTCATGATTCTTGGAACCAGTTCAGGATTCATACTGAGATTTTCCCTTTCACCTGTTACTCTGGCAGGTTCAATCCTGGCCCATATACAGAAGCAGAAGCACTTCAACGAGCGAGAAGCCAGCAAAGTGGTGAGAGACATTGCCTCTGCTCTGGATTTTCTTCATACAAAAGGTTGGAGAAGGCTGCCTTCATCTTTACTAGTTGATATTGTACACTTAGGTTATTGAAGCACATTTGTCTATAAGTGGTCAGCTTTTGCCAACATTTCTATTTACAGCAATGTCAGATGACTTAAGATGTTTTCCTTTCTAATATTTTTTTCATAGTGTGGCATTTTAAGTAATTAGCTGTGTTAAGATGGTATAGCCTTTTCAAGAAGAAAATTTAAATCAGCATCCAGGGAGAATTAACATTAGAGTCTGTTTGCTTGTTCTTTTTACCTAAGCCACCATGTAAAGGTTACTCAAAAGAGAGGTAATATTCTTTTTAATTTCCTCTTCTTTCAGGTCTACAGAGATACTTTGCTGTATTTGTTCAGAACTTCTCCTGGTTACAAAACCTATTTGTTTGTAGTAGCTTTTGGTCTCCACGTTTAGACCCCTTACTGTTAAACTGAGACCTACAGTTAGCCGTAGTCCTTGTTTGAAGATGTCCTCATTTTATTTGGTATTTGCTAAGATTTAAAAGCAGTTCTGTTTGTAGAGGGTTTTTTTTTATGTGAAAGTGTTTTCCTGCTGCATTTTCTACTTGAGAGTATTGTTGTTTCATTTCAAAATTCACATGCGTTATTGTCATTCCAGAGCAATGTTTGTGTTGAAGGTGATAGATACCTTTGAAGTCTTTCTTATGTCATCATTATTTGGCCTTGCAGCTTCACTTAAAGTTACAGTGACTACCTCTGAATACAATGGCATGTCATTGGCTGCTATGTTTATTGGTTATTTATTTTGATACATTTTTTCTCTTCCTGTATTTTGCCATTCTGTTCAGCCAGGTAGGGTCAGCAGATCTGCATTTGCTGCCTAAGTTGTATAGTACTGGCCCCAGTTCCATAAATGTTCAGTTGTAGTCTGTGCTTGTACATCACAGAACTGCTTATATGCTAAGTTGGAATCACAGCACTGGTACCTCAACAGGTTGAACCTGTTAGAAAGAAAAGTATAGTAGTGCATAGGGCATAAAGTGCTGTCCTGAGGAATATGAATCTTGTTGTATGTTGTGACTGCTATGAAAGGTTAATTTGAATGTTGAAACAAACTTAGTTTGAATTATGATTTTTGGTAATCTTCATAGCCTGTCTGTGTGACAACTCAAGTTTAAACCTTCTGAGAAGGTACTCTTTGAATACCTCGGTTTAGAACATTTAGACTTTGAGATATGGGGCAAATAAGGAACAGGAAATAGGCTGCATGTGTGGAGAAATTCTTATCTGATATGTTAGGGCTATAGTGGGTTTCTTAACAGCTGAAAGTCTATGTACCCTGTTCAAGGAAGTTTAACATCAACTCGGTTAATACCTTTCAGTAGTTCCTCAGGTTTTAGTTTTAATTCCATTTCCCTACACAAAAGAAGAGTGATTCATTAAAATGGCTGTAAAGCAGCAATCTGCTTTCTTGTTGTTTGCAGTGAAGTAGGACAGTGGGGACATGGCTTGCAGAATGGCTACAGCAACATCCCCTTTCATTTTATTGTTCTCTTTATGGTTCTTCCGTGTGACATTAAAATAATTAGTAAGCAGCATAGACATCACTAAAGTAAACAGGAAATTAAAGCAGTTTTATTGCACGACTTAATGGTGAGGTGCTATAGCTAAATGCTTTGAAAAAAAATTGAATGAGGACAACTAATTCTCTTGCCAGGAGTAGTTTAAAACTCAGCTGGATGGTAATACTGCCTTACACCCACTTGAGATGTGTGTGCTTTACTGCTAATATTCCACTGGAGGAGTGTTTAAGGCAGTTGTTTTCTCAGTGCTGTGTGCAACTGCAAAATAAAATGTTACATAATCAGACACTTGGATTCAAGCAATAATACAAAAAGATGCTTTTGACATTCCCATTGCAAGCCAAGCCAACTGTTGGGAGTTTTGTCAGCCTTGTTGCTGTAAATGTCAGCACAGGCCATCTCAGTGGATTCGTTATGTCATGTTTTGTGCTGAAGGAATGGGAGCTGTGTCTTGAACGCTCTGATTCCTTTAGATTGGTGCTATGCTCTTATGTTGTATTGTAAGTCATGTCTTGTGGAGTCTGCTGAAGAAAACACATTAAAAACTCCCTTACCTAGAATTTGGTGGGATTTTCTTTCTTGTACTCTGAAGTAGTATCAGGTGTGCTTGGAGTGTAATTTTTTAAATCAAGGCTTGGGTGCAGTTAAATTACAGCCAAGTTACTAGTTTGATTTTATTTTTTTTTTTGCCTCTTATTTTCTACCTGCCAATTGAGTTTGATAATATTAAATAGAGAACTTCCAGCAATTGTGTGTTTAGGCATTTGAAGAACTGCTTTGACAACGCAGAACCACCTTTCCATGTGAATTACACAGCTAACTTTGTGCTTCCCTGTTAGGTTTGCCTATTCTGATAGCAGTTGGATGAAAAAACCCTTTGGTTGTTTTCCTTTAGCTTTTCTTCTGCATCTCCAACTGAACCTTTAATTTTTCTTTTGTGTCAGCAATGCATATGTACTCCAAAGGCATATTTTCATCTGGGAACCTGGGGTTTCTCTGTGGGGGATAGTTCCTCAAGTATTGTCTGTGCTGGTAGGAGTTCAGCAAACCACCAGTTGATCTGTCTGGAAAGGACCTTGCTGTAAAAGGCACAAAAATCTTTTCATTAAACTGTGTAAATAAGTAAACTTTCCTACTGGTTAGTCATTTAGTCATCTTAGTAATCCAGTTTTAATTAACATAATTAATTTGGGCTAAGCCCAGAAGTTCCGGTGTTAGCAGCTTATTTGCTTGACAGATTCTCATGTACAGTTAAGGATGACAAAGGTATAGCAGGATGCAACAGTGACTTTTAACAGATGCAATTAAATTATTATACTTAAGAGGGGCAGGTGTGTGTAGCATGTTCAGACCTAGAACACTTCCCAGGCCACCTTCTAGTAAAGAGAAGTTATGAGAAATAAAACAGGAGAGTATTCTCTCTAATGAACATTTGTACTCTATTTAGGTATTGCTCACAGGGACCTGAAGCCTGAAAACATCCTGTGTGAATCTCCAGAAAAGGTGCTGCTCTGATCTCTTAACTTTCTGAACTGTATTTTTGAACTTGGTTTCCAAAAATAGTCCTTATGTATTTTCTCTTCTTGAAAACTTCTGAACCCATTAATAAACTTCAACTGAATTTAACAGAACTGAAGTTTAAAAGAGACTAAATTCTTCTTTGAGCTGTGAAAATGTGACCATCTGGCTAAGAGGTAAAAAGCCAACTGGCCTCAGAGAGAACATGGTAATTACAAGCTAACACCTCATCTGTTCCAGCCAGTACCCAGATGGGCAAACAATATTTACAGGCCAGCTGGTCACATTGTGACCAGTTCCCAAAGTGCCCTGATGTGTACTGGTGCTTGCCTAACTGAATAAAAAAATAATGTGACAGGATCAGATGGTGGTGGTATGGGCAGAGGAGGTGAATGCAAGGGGTGGAAGATAGCTGCAAGAGGCTGGATTCACTGGGCACTTGTGTTCTGTCCTGGGATTTTCTGCTTCATACATGTGATATTCATATATATTGCATTAATCCCAGTCTGCCTGACCTCTTACTGTTTTGTCTTTGTTTTTAGATATCACCAGTAAAAATATGTGACTTTGATCTTGGTAGTGGGGTGAAGCTGAACAGTGCCTGTACCCCAATAACTACTCCTGAATTAACAACGCCGGTGAGAGACCTCTCATGGCTTTGTGCCTTTTTTTTTGTTCTACCATAAACCAGTTTTTCTTATCTCCAGAGGAGAGCTTCCAAGGGCTTACTGCCACTACACCCAGTGGTGGATAGTTCATTTCAAGTGAGTGTATGTATGATAAATACTGTCTTGCTTTCCCAGTCATGGAACAAATATACGGAAGCACAGGAGCTCACTGTGTTAATTCTCCTGTTGGCCAGCAAGTGACACATTGGTCCTGCTGATCCCTTACACAATCAAATGAAAACTTCTCTTGCATGTTTTCTGTGTGCTTCTGGATGGAGTTTGAACCTCAGTTTTCTGTCCATTTTCCCATGTTTGGGTTCCGTAGCTGAGACCCATGAGCTAAGGGGAATGCAAGCACTGTAATCAACGTGTAATCAAACCAATACATATTAGTTTGAAAAACTGCAATTCTAAGATTTTTGGCATTACTGTGAAAGAAGAAATTTGGCTTAACAAAATCAGACCTGCAGTGAAAGCCAGCAGTAAACTTGAGTAGTCCTCGATGCCTGATTGTGCTTTTAGACCAATCCACCTGATATAAAGGGAGGATAATGATAAACCTGAGTCTTCTTTTGATGTGACCCTCCCTTTGAAAACTTGCTTGAATTTGGTTTCCTAGTGTGGGTCTGCAGAATACATGGCACCTGAAGTGGTGGAAGTCTTCATGGAGGAGGCCACGTTCTATGATAAACGATGTGACCTGTGGAGCCTGGGAGTGATCCTGTACATCATGCTCAGTGGTTACCCCCCTTTTGTGGGCAACTGTGGCACAGACTGTGGCTGGGACAGAGGAGAAGTCTGCAGAGTTTGCCAGGTGAATGTGCATGACCTGAGTATATGGGGAGTACATAGTTTGCCTGTGAGCTTAGGGTGTAAGGCTTGCCATCATGTCAGCAGTGGTCAGTTGTGTCTGTGACACAGGCAGTTATTTGGGATGATGATCTGTCTCTGAGAAGAGAGGGTGGTAATATAGAAGTTGAGTGATATCACTTTCTAAAGTAAGGTTGAGCAACTGCCTTTCTTCCTGTTGTGGGATCTTGGAGCTTCTCAGCCTTTCCCTCACCCTGGAATCCTCCTGTGTTGTGTAATTTTTGATCTGGCTCATGGTAGTCACTGAATTCCTCAGATGAAAGTTGAGCCCTGGGAGAGTCACCATACAGGGCTTGAGTTTATCCTTTCTAAAAACTGAGTACTTTAGCTGCCCTCTTAGGAACAGGATGGGGAGGGGGAAGGTGTTTTCAGCAGACAATGTATTGTGTCCATCTTCGGATGCACTGAATCACTCTGTGGAGCTGCCTGTCATTCTCCATTGACTCCATAAGGAGACTGGATGGTTTGTTTTCACTTTCCACACTAGGTGGATAAGAGTGAGTGAGAAGAGTCTCACTTGAGAAGCCTTCTGGTTGCATTGTATTTCAATTAAAAAAGTTTTCCATTACTAGAACAAGCTTTTTGAGAGCATTCAGGAAGGCAAGTATGAATTTCCTGACAAGGACTGGTCCCATATATCCTCTGAGGCCAAAGATCTCATCTCAAAGCTGCTGGTTTGTGATGCCAAAGAACGACTGAGTGCTGCTCAAGTTTTGCAACATGCATGGGTTCAAGGAGTATGTATTCCCCTTCATATTATTTTAAGCATTATTCTTCTAAAGTGAAAAAAAGCTGTTCCCTGTCTCTAAACTTCTAATAGACCCATTGTAGGTTTTAGTGCTTGTATCTTGATTAATTAAATGATACACAATGGCTTTATTCTTTCTGCGTGGTAAATATTTGGATGAATCTGTCAATCTTCATGTTTGTTTTGGGTTTTTTAATTATTGCTTTGTGTGTTTTAAATGGCTTTCTCATGAATACCAAGCACTGCAGTACACAAATTACTCTTTAATACATTAATGCAGGATGCTGGTAGATACAGTTTTAAAGGAACAGCAGTGTCCCCTTTTGCCTCATTTCCCAGTTCAGGAAAGAAGAAATAGACCCTCTGGAGGGCTTCCAAAGCTGTAGTCTTATACCTGCAAGCTGTGAAGTCATCTTGTGAGGGGACACTGATTATGAAGTATGTTTTGTAAACCTACGGTGATTTGTAAACCTGCAGTGAATTAGTTTATATGCAGTATCTGTTAGTTGTAAAGATTTGGGGGAGTCGTCTGATTTTTGTCACTCTTGAGAAAGCTTGGTTTCCATCTGCTAATACATAAAAAACTTTTCTTAACTGCTTCTTTTAGCAGGCTCCTGAAAGGGGATTGCCTACCCCTCAAGTTCTCCAAAGGTGAGATTTGTCTTCTAAATGTCTATAAACTTGGCCAAAAAGTAACTATGGAAAGAATGGGTGAGAGATAAGAGTTGACAAATTGGGAAGTAACATCCCTGGTTGAAAATGGAACTACCTAAATGTGTAGCAGTAATTTTGTTAAGAACATGAGAAATATTAAAGTTCTGAATTTTCTTTATGGTCTAATCTTGCTTGTTTGTGAGAAAAGCATTAGAGGGGATTCCTGCAGTGCAGTGTTAATCTTAGACAGGAAATAATGATGGTTTTGGCAGTTTGCTGCCCAGGAGGGGGAGAAAAAGGCATAAAGGCATTTGTGTTATCCAAAGAGACTACTTTCTGTTGGGTGAATAAACATCATAAACACAGACTCGGGCCTGACTTTCGTTGTGCTTGGTGGTAATTACAGTATCCATTTAAGAGGGAGCAGGGCAAGCCTCATTTGAAGTGATTTGATGGCAGATTCTGTATGCCAGGGGGCCCGAGTCACACATCTGTTTCTGTTTCCATGTCTGTCACTTGGGATTCCAGGTAGTTCTTCCCATCAGAAATGTATTTCCTTAAGCCAGAAGTGCAATTGTGGTGATACTGCAGTTCTCTGAAGAAAGACAGCAGTATTGCTCCATATGCCCACTCTTTGACAACATGTAGAAGTTAAGCATGACATCTTGGGTGGCTTCCTGAGTTTACATCGGAAGTCCTTGGCAGAAGGAGGACTAGAACTGTGGCTATTTCATCCCAGAGTGTTTTTGTCATGTATTGCTGGCCCTCTGGGTGAGGATAGATGCCAATATCAACTGGCCATTTTGCCTGTTGTGTCCGTGTTTTGATAGAAGAAATAAGCCTGCCTGGAAATAGATACTCTGCTGTGAGGGTAAGTGGATGAAATGACTCTGTGTGTGTCGTAACTGCTTCCTCCTTTTCCCTTGACAGGAACAGTAGCACAAAAGACCTGACCCTCTTTGCTGCAGAGGCCATAGCCCTGAACCGCCAGTTGTCTCAGCACGAGAGCGAGCTGAGCGCGGAGCAGGAGAGCATTGCCCGTGCCGTGTGCTCCATGAAACTCTCTCCTCCCTCCAAGTCCCGCCTCGCCAAGCGCAGGGCAATGACACATGCCACCAAAACCAGTGACTTTCAGCCAGTTCCTCATAAAGCCTTTTAAACTTCTTTCCTGCTATGGATGGCAAGATCAGTCTGTGTTCGTATTTGAATTTTCAGTGCTGATAAAAGCTTCTCTGCTTCTCTGACACTTTGATTAGAAGCTTGCTCTTGTGATGTGACTTGTAACTTTAAGGGGACAGCTTTTTATGGGAATGTTTTTTGCCTGTCAGATTTAGTGCATTAAGATAATTTAACTGATCTTTTTAAACTGCAGAAGATTGGTTTGCTGCTGTATTATCTGAGGTGATAAATCACTAAGTTTTCCTCATTTTCTTCTTAGAGGAGCACGCTTTAAAATGCAAACTTGAAAACATCAGGAAAAAAAATGCTTTGCCTAGCAGAGCATCAAGCTTCTCCCTGCCAATGGCTGCTCTCCTTGATGGCACATCATGAAGGTGCTGCTGTTCTTGTCAGCAGCAGGGACTGTTTTCAACCAACAGTGCCCTTCTCTCTTTCTGTAGACTCAGGAAACAAAGATGTTAACTGGGTGGATCTGTCTCTATCACCTTTATTTGGCTTAAATTGAATGATGATGATACTGTAAAGGTGCAAGGATCACTCAGGCTTCTAGAGATGAAGAGGACTGGGTAGTTTTTTTATGTTGTTGATCATTTGTCTGTCAGCATGTGGGGTGAAACTGAAAGAAGTGGGTTTTTATCTGACTTTTTTTGCTCTTAACTAAAATGTACTCCACACCATCTCTTTTTTTTCATTTTTTGGAGTTAGATGTTCATTATGTCCCCTTCAAGCAGTTACATTCTTAAATCTGATATCCACAGTACAACAGACTGTTTATGTAACTGTTTATATTTACTATTAGGTGGGAGGTTTTAATATTAATGTGGGGTTTTAGGCTATTAATGCTATCCTCAGTTGTATCTTCTTTTCTGTAAGTTTGTATTTCTCTGTGACCTTTTGTGTGTCCTACCTGGGCTTCCTAATGTGAATGGGTAGACCTCAGTGAATTTTGGTGTATGAATAATTCAGAAATGCCAAATGCAGAGGTACATCTTCACAAAAATGGTGCTGCAGCCGTTGTGTTCTGCCTCCTGCAGCAATTTCAGACTGAGTGTCTGGATTTTTGCTCCCAGTTTTGGTACTGTGGTGCACTGGAGTCAGGAACAATTTGAAAGGGTTGTGGCTGAAAAGCTGAAGATTTTGAGTGACCAAGGTGAGAGGTGTCCATGGAGAAGGACACGGATGTTGAGCACTTTCTGAAACATAAGCTGTGAAAATTAGGCCATAAAGATGCCTGACATGATGCACCTTAACTTGCCAGCCCTTCTGAAATCCTCTGCCAGGGTTTTGTGTGCAGGGAGGGGAGGAGGAGGCCCCTAAGTGCCAGCACAAAACCCTGCCAAGCAGAATGAGAAGGAATAAAGTAGCAGATGCAACAAGTGCTTGGAAATTGAAAGGTCAGAGTTGAATGTCTTTGCATGGCCTCCTGAGAGTGGTTTTACATTATCTTTTATCAGTGTGCATACAGCTATTTTTATACAATGTGCTGTATTTTGTGACTAATATTAAAGCTGTTATTTAAAAGTTTTTATACATTGTGCCAGTTGACAAATTATGAAATGTATTTTGCTTTTTTTATTAAAATGCTCTAAGTTGTATTTAACACACGGGGCAGTTCTGTGTGGTTTTTTCCTCTTGATTTTTGGTGACACAGAAAAACAGAGAATTACTTCTCTGCGTGACATTGGATTTAAGACAATTTAAGTGTCTGAAGATTTCTATTGACTTCTATCTATCAATTTTATCAGTCTTTCCTCTCATTTTTTTAAGGTAAAATGAAGCTATGAGTGCATAGAGAGGGCTGGAAAGGGATCCTGTGATCCTTTTACCTTTATAAAAGGTAAACTCACTCACTGAGTGCCAGTGAGTTCAGGAACCTTAACTGCACTGTTATGTTTCATGTTCTTTTGATTTCTGCATGAAGCAGAATTCCTGAAACTTGGCCAGGAGCAGTGGGATGGTGCAAAGTCCTCTTGGATGAAGTCTTGAAGCCTTTGAGACTTCAGGAGTCTCAGGGGCAGCATTAGCATGGAAGTGTGAAAAGTGGACATTGGCAGTGCTGCTTGCCCAGAAAAGTCAAAATTTCATGGATTTGTTCAAGCATTGGGAAGTGCTCCTTTGCAGACTTGGTGCCTGCTCTCTCTCACTGGTGGTGGAAGTAGCCCTGGGGAGTGAGTTAGGGAGCAAAGACCAAAGCTGCCAGTGTTTCTGTATGCTTGGGTGAGCTCTCAGTCTGGACAGTCAGTCCTCTCTTCTCTCCACAGTCCAACATGGGAAGCGAATCCAATGTGTCTCACACAGTGAGGAGGAAGCTGGCATGCTAGCCAGATTTGTTTTCCCTGTACAAATGTGACTGAGAGAAGGGAGTGAAATGTCCAAAGAAAACCTTGGTTCAGGGATATTCATGCCATCACCTTTGGCTAGGGGAATTGCAGTCTAGGTGAGCAAGTACTCTGCTTGCAGCCTCCTCCTGCGTGAGAACACTTCACCTGTTGGACGGGTACAGTGCAAAGGATTTTAAGAAATGGTGTGAAACATTGGAAGTGCCCAGCAGGACTTGAACTAAATGGTTAAACTTTGCCTGATGGTTCTGACAAGTGTTTCAACTGAGGGCTCAGGGCCACATCTGCCTCTTGTGCTGCTCTCAGCTGCCAGCAGCCACCTCCACATGTGACCTATATTAGAGCATCCTTACTCCCCACTGGTACATGCTGGCAAACTCATCTGTTCAGGACTTGAAGCTACAGTGTCAGAATTTTCTCTGAAGATCTAAAATCTGGATGTGCTTTTCCTTCTGCAGGGCAGTAACCTCTGACACAGAGCTGTGCAGTGTGTTTGTAGTTGTAGTTGCCAGAGCTGTGCAGTGCTGGGAATTGAGAAAATCTCACCCAACAGGGAAGAAGCATTGACTTAAGCCAATTGTTCTGCTCTCATGTGTAGTCTAGTTTTGACTGCCTTGTGCAGAGTAATTTTCTAGTTTCTTTGGAGGCCTGTGGCTGAGAGCTTATAATGGAGTTTGGGTGGGAAAGGTTGTTTTGTTGGAGAGGTGGGATGCAGCACTCCCCAGTGCTCTGTGCAGCTCTTGCCTTGAGTAAATCCAAGCAGAGCAGGAATCCCAAACCAGGTGGCGAGCCCTTTATTTGTACTTGCCTATCTTTCAAAGGAAATCTGCCATATTCACATGAAATGCTTTTGTTTGAATGGTGCTTTAAAATGATCTGCTTCTCCTTTCTGTTTTTGCTGGGCAAGAGAGGTAGCAGAGAGCACAGGAGAGCTTGTAGCAGTGGTAAAACAGTGATGTTTTAGTGATGCAGATCTTAGCTCTTTCTTTGCCTAAAAAATGAGAAATCTGGTTCAGCTGATGGTCCAACAGGTGCCTCTTTCCCTCTGATCTTTACCTTTCATTGGGAGTTCAGCTTTCCTCAGGTGTGTTATTCCCAGAAGGCCTAATTTGGAAGGTCTTCAGGATGTTCTTTTCATGTCGATGGGGAAAGTCACTAAATCAGAGACTCTGACCTGTTCTTTTGAGATAGTGCTGGGTTTGCTCATGTTGCCTGCATATTTCTTATTTGGCAGCTGTGCTATGTTTTTTCAGTTACAGGTGGTAAACTATACCAGGCAGCTTATGTGGGCTCCCTGGCTTCTGAAAAATTACAGAGGCTGAAGAAAATGTCTTTTTGGTCAGGAAATGGAGTCAGTAAAGCAAGAGGTAACTTTCAAGGATTCAAAAAGGTGTTCTAACCAGCAAAGAGAGCATCAATGCAGCTAAGCTGATCTTTAATGCTGATTAAGGCAACTCACGGGAAAATTCTGCTTTTCCTCCCCAAGGTTTTCCTGGGAGGTGAGCAAATCAAGGGAGAGAGCCATCAGCAGGATTCAGGGGGAAATAATTTCAAACAATGGCCACTAAGCAGCACTAGTCTCAAAGCACCTCCCTTCTGTCCCCTCAGGAGCCAGTGACACAGGATGCTCTGTAGGATTTTGCTGACCTTTATGTGCAATATTTCACAAAGTGCATTCAGCCTTGTGCTTACCAGTGCAGTTTCTGCATTGTTGGTTGTATAAAAGGAAGCTCCTATTTTTTATTGTGTGGTATTTTTTTCAGCTCTCTCTTCCTTCACCACATGTTTATTAAATCCTTTATCAGGGATGCAAAGATGCTTTTGTTTTTTTGAGGGCTGTGAGTGGGCTGGCTTTTAAGGTAGTGAGCAGCTTTGTTAATTTTCAAAACTAATAATTTTCTTTGGGCCACTCCAGTGGCAGCAATAGGATTCGAATTTGGCTTCCATGGAAACATACTACCATGGTAACTGAAAGGCCTGACAATCCTGAAGGAATATTTGCTTATACCTTTCTTTCCTTCATTCTGTTTCCCATGCAGTATGTGTGTTTGGTTACCCCTGCCAGATTCCATAAGTACATTTAAAATGCTCCAAGCACGAAGTGCACTTCTCTGGGAAGAAAAAGTTGTAAAAACAATAGTGGCATTTCACTGGCATTGTTTGCAAAAAAAGCTGTTTTGAGTCTGGAGGGAGATGTCACTGAGACACAAATTCCCTTCCAATGGGGAAAAAAACCCCTAAAAGAAATGCTTCATCTTTTGATTGTTTTGTGGGGGCTGGCTGGTTTGGGCAATTGGACCCTGCACCCAGTCTAGCATCTGTAATACTGATAATGGAGAGAATTGACTCATCCAGTGGTTGTGAGCCAGAGTACTAGTGTTTTTCTGGGTCTCTTCCAGCTGATCAATTTGACATGAGATTTTCTGTTGCTGCCTGTCACAGCTGCTTTCACACCAAGATTGGTTAGCAAAGTTTGGCAGAGTTACAAGCAGTCCCAGTTCAGCAACTTTGATCTGATTCAGCCTGGAATAGAAGGGAAGGGGGAATTTGGCTTCCTGAAACATTTTGCTAAGCAAGAAGCAGGGTGAGGGCGAGGACTCTGCATGGCAGAGGCTACAGACAAGCTTGGAGTCAGATGCTTTACGTCTATGCTTTGTGTTCAGCCCAGAACAAAGCTCATGGCCTAACTGGCACCATATCTGACCAGAATCCTATGGCCAGTTCTGAGGCAATACTGTATATGTGTATTGGGGGTGAGTCTTACTTCCCCCATTGTTCCCTTGTCCAAGGGGAACTCTCTAGAGAGTTCTACTCTCTAGACTTCAGAGACTTTTTCTTGTCAGCTGCCTTAAGAATCATGCTGCCTGCACCCAGCTCCAGGCTACTTGTGGGGAAAGCTGAGCTGCCTCATCTATTTCCTGCTCCTTTTTTCATTCTCTTTTTTCATCCTATTCTTCTTCCAGATGTCCTTGCAGCAGCTTTAGATCCTCTTGCTTAGCCAGGGGAGGCTCCTGCAGCCTGCCATGGCATGAAATGGAGAAATAAATTGTGAAGATACATGTGGGAGGAGAGCAGACATGGACTGTGACAAAGGCTGGTGAATTGGGAATGTTGGAAGGGTCAAGTCCTGCAGTCAGACAGCTGGGTTATAAGAATAATCCCAATATAAACTGTTCCAGATTTAAAGAGTTGCCAAAGGCAGAGAAGACTATCTCTGTTTTTCTGTACTAATGTTTTGCATGGCTTATTGGCAGATGGCTTGACCAGTACGCTTGGTTGTGGTTGCTGTGCCTGCTGTTTGATACTAGAAATTAAAATTGCTTTTGAGGGTACTACGTACTAGCTTTGGGGATGCAAGCACCACAACATCCAGCTGTTTGCTGGAGACCTATGTGGATTGTCCTGCTTGTCACTAGACTTTGCTGAGAGATTTTGTTGGTGACACTAATAGGGATTTCTGGTGGTGGTAGATGAAGCAGCACTGCTGGGATGATCCAGGAGTGGATTCCTTTTGATAACTTGAAAGTGAGTATTGTGGGTTTTTTTCTGTGTGACATTATCCATGGGGGCATGCCGTTTCCAGAGAAAAAATGTATGTTCCTGCTGTGAGAAACTTTTGTGGAACAAATGCTTTCCACACTCATCCTAAGCACTGAGCTCTGGTACAAAGATTCCAACTGACTTCAACCAGTGTTGGTTCCACAATGACTGGTTTCCTCTCCTATTGAGCTGTGTCATATCCTTGCTGCTCTACAAAGAACTCTTAACATAGTTTGGGTATTTTCAACCTGTGTCTAGATCAGAGGGCGTTGGCATACTGCTGTAAGTGGAGGATGTCATCTGGAACATGCTTTTTTCCATGTTTTTTGACAGGATCATGTCACCCCTGGCTAGGGAATGTTCCCTTTATCCCCCACATGTCCTTTGAGCAGCAGCTGGATGCAGTTTTCCTCATGACCTGCCTTAAACTCTCTTGCAGTGCTATTCCATGCCCTGCAAAGCCATTTTTTGTAATGTTTCATCAGAGCAGAGTGTGTTTCCTCCCATCTCTACACCTGCTCTCAGCTCTGTTGCAATGCAGGAAGGGACACCTACACCTATAAAACTGCCCCATTCTGAGCAATTTACTTCCAGTTTTACCTGAAACTGGAACAGCCTCCATCTCCTGTGAAAAATACTGTGGGTGCTCTACAAGCTTTGGCTATCCCATTTCTTTTTCATTTTAGGTCTAAGCCACCTGGACAGGTTTGCAAGCCTGGTCTCACCAAATGTGCTGCTGGAGCATCTGATTTCCTTGTGCAGTTGCATTGCAGGAAGCCAGCAGTGATATCTGTGCTAGTGGCATGAACACAGCCCTAGGGCTTGGGCTGAAAATGCCAGAACAGTCTGTCTGATCCTAACTGGAAACCTCACTGGCATATAAATAAGGTCTGCTGCAGTCACAGGCTGCGATTGTGAATTTATAAGGGAAGTGATTAGATTAATTGAGCAGCAGTGGGAGTGTTCAATTACACTGTCTTCTGATTAATTACCCTTTGTTGAACCATGTCAGAACACTTCTTGCTTCCAAAAGCATTGCCCGAGATCTGTGGAGCAGCAAGGCCTTTAATCAATGGCAAAGCCACATGTTCCTCAGCACTAACAGTTTCTCTTCTGCCTTGTTGATTCTGTGGAGAAATTCACAAAAGTCTCAACCAAGTATTTGAAGCCATTTTGGCCAGTTTGCTTTTGATTCTAAAAAACTGGGGTGATGAGGGGGATTTATGGGAAATCAGGTGACAACTGGGACTGGTCGTTTAGATATGGAAAGAGCAACATCATCAGTGTGGCATTGCAAACATACACCAAACACTGTCATCCAAAAGTGGATTCTGTCAGTATTTGGTGTGTTTCCCTTCCACACGTTATCCCAAAGGATTCCAGGGGGTCTCTGGGGAAGACACTAAGCTGCTGCTGGAGCTACTCCTTAGGAGTTGCTCCATCTGTTCAGTCTGTGTCTCATGACTTCCCTTCCCTTTTTCATAGGGCTGGAAGTGGTGTAAGCCTGCTACTCAATTTGTGTGTTGGAAGTCAGGGCTACTTGCCTTTCCCACTTTCAAAGCCATGTACAGATGCCATGAAAGGTTTGGGCTGTTGTGGAGGTTGGAGGAGAACCTGAAGGGAACATCTGAACAAATCTATAGGCATTCTCTACCCCTTAGTTCATGCAATGACCTCATCTTCCAATGTAAATATCTCTATTTTTCACAATGTTATTCCTTAAAATTGCATTCTTTCTTAGCCCTTACATGTCCAGGTACACACACTGAGCCTTTTGGCTGGGAAAACCCCGCCATTCTGGTTCCAGCTGTGTGTCCTAGGGCATGTCACTGCCTTACACATTGCCCTCATCCCTCACTGCTCCTCAGAAATCTCTCGCCCGATCATGTTAAGATTCCTCTGATGTCTTGGTATTTACAGCCACTATCTTGCTTCTGCATATCCAGTCCTTTCCTCTCCCCTGGGAACAATAGACCAGAAGTCAAGTCTTCACAGCAAAAATTCTAATTGCTCCCTAATAGCAGTGCTATCTGCTATTGACTTTTTAGCCCTGTTACATTACTGAGGTGCTCAGCATCATGCTTGTGATATTCTGGTCCTCTTCTGAGTGAGGGTTCAGTGTCATCAGCAGATCTCACTGCCTGACTTCTTTCTGTCTGGGTCATCAGCTAAAATAATTTAATTGCTTGATGAATTTAATTGTTACTGCTTTCTCCTCATTTGTTAGATCCTGTCCTGTCAGTACAGTCATGGCATAAAAATTCTGGCTTCTGTATAGATTCCTCTCAGGGGCTAACATCACAGAAGTTACTTTTACATACATTCTTTGTATGACCAATCTCTTCACAAAAGTATACAAAAACCTATTCGTACCGTGTTTCTGAGTGAAAGAAAGAACCTGCCTGGGAATGAGTGAGTGGGTGGCAGCCTGCTGCATAAGCAGCACTGCTCTTTCAGGCTCTGCAGTAGCTAAAGGATGTGCTGCCTGGATCTCCAGATTCAGGTCTTGCCTTCCTAATATCACATGCCAATTAAAATAAGCAAATCCATATAGCTTATGAAATTTTATGCCTTTTGCTTTAGCAGAGGAAATAATATACAGCTGTAAGGAAGGGTAGAGACCTTGTGATTTTTTTTTTTCCTGTTTCTTCCCAATTTTATGAATTTTTGCTTTGACAAGTTCAAATTTCTCCTACTTTTGATTACCACTTCATATCTAAACCACACAGTCCCTCTTTGTGCTTCAACTAGCACCCTTCTTACCTGTCCATGCTGCTTCTGGAGAATGGACAGTTATCCATGCTCTTCTGTGCCATTCAGTCTACATTTTGACTTCTCCAATGGAGGACTTTGTCCATCATCGTGAAGCATCTCCAAGATACCAACTCCACATTTTGTCTCAGGTGGAGGAAATCTCTCACCAAAGGCTGTGTCCTTGGTCATCTCCCTCAGGAGTTAAGACTGAGACCCTGATTTTGCCCACTTGTATGCAGTTCCCCAGCAATGTGAGGATCCTCAAGGTCTTGACCATTCTGCTTAATTTTGTACATGGAACACGTCCTTTCTCTTTTCAAGTTACATGAGAACAGATGCTGGACAATTTTGATTTCCTCAACAGAATTTTTGGTTGATGTTCATAGCTTTGTTATGGCACAAGCTGCCACATGTCAGCTCCTTTTGCCATTGACACATGTGAGGCAACACTCTCCTCTCCTAGGGGTGGTTAAGCTTTTCTGAATTACACAGTATTTATTACACAATAAGAACACACACACTTAAATGGTTACTGTGAATCCTTGTGGTGAGTTGTTTCAATGCTTAAAACCTGTGGCTGGATATGGAAAATTTCCAGCACCACCAGTTAGTCAGAAATTGCACATAAACAGATCCCTTACATTATGGCTTTGGAAATATTCTCCCCTTGGGCTTCTTCATTATCAGTTCAAGACAGCAACGATACAGTCCAATACCTGAATTATGAATGCCAGCTTCCATCTGCTGCCATGCACCCATTCAGACTTGCCAGAGTTCCTTAGATGGGCTTAATCCCAAAATGAGTTTTGAGGAATGCTGGCAAATGTTTACAGCAACACCAAAGTCGGTGAGCTTCCCTTCCTTCCCTACTCTTGTAGCTTATTTTTATTTGTCATATATTTTTTTTTCTGTTGAATAATTCAGCTAATAGGCTGGCACTGGAGTGCTTGAGAGCTGTGTTCCCTAATGAGGGAAGTAGCTTGCCAACTTCTTATCTTTCCAATCATTTGACTGCAAACCCAACACTGTTAACAAATCACCATGGAAAGAGCCGTGGATATACAGAACAAAATGTTGTTGTCTTAACTTAATTGGGCAAGGAAGAAAAAATAAACAGACTAAAAGAAACCCAAGCCCTGGACTGAAAAAGTGGGAAAATGAAGTGTGCATGGGAGAACGTGATGGTAATAGAAATCTCTTTGCAACCTCATTCTGTCTCAATATCTGCGAGGAGGAAAGCTGTATGGGAGAAAGGATGTTAACTTGACGAAAAGACCTAATTCAGAGTGGGTGTAGGTGTAGCTTTTGGCAGCTCTGTTTCTTGGTATGTTTTTGTGAATAAAGGTTTGTATAGAAAGTGAGGTTTTTTCTTTGCCAATTTTTTTGGTTTTTTTTTTACAGTTGAATGTTTTGTGGTCCATGTGACAGATGGGATTAAAAAAAAATAAATACGTGATGCCTTTTTGCACATTGCTTAATCCTCTTTAAAATGGCACTAAGATCACATTGGCTTGAGTTTGTTCAGATCAGAATTCACTCTGACATGTTTTAGATGAGCATTTAGTACTTGGTGCTCCCTGCATTTGTCTTTTTCCTGGATCCCCACCTTTTTACTCTAGCAGGGTTCAGCAGCTTTGAGCACCTGAAGAGTCACACTTGGGAGGACATTTGCAAGGTCTCTCATCTCCTTTTCAGGACAATAACTGCTTTAAATGAGGAATCAGGCAGAAATACAAGTGTTGTGGCTCAGACAAGTCATCCTTCAAGCCAGCAGCTTGCCTGAGACCAGAACACTCATCTCAAATTCCTACCGTCAAATTCTGCAGCAGAATTAAAATTACACCGAGTGCTGCATCTGAGTTTGACATCATTAACTGTGTGATGTTTCCTGCAACACAGGGAAGATACTGATCTTAGATCATGGAGCCAAATTATTACCAGTGGTTGTAGGATGGGATGCTTAATTTGATAGAGACTTTTATCTCAAATACTAACTTAAATTGTACGTCATAAAACCTCACACACGGCAAAGGTCCCTATTGTACTAGGTACTGTACAAACATGGTTCCAAGAGATTGTTCTGATCTCAGGAAGCATATTTTCTCTTTTTTTTCCTATTGTGTTGCCAGCATTTACACACAATGCAGAACTCTGAGCCGAATGGCACAGCTGGGCAAAATTTGGCGTTTCTGAATTGAGCTAGCCTGGCTTAATTTGAAATTAAAATCCCATTCATCTGGCCTGTAATTGCTATTAAAGTGTCCTTTGAAGACAAAAGGCTGAGTTAAATGGACACCCAGTGCACTGCACCAAATTAGAGCAGTTAAAGATCTGACTTGTTTGTTTGCACTCAAAGCCTGGAGAAGGGAAACCAAGATGAGCAAAAATGATGATGGTAGGAAAAACGGGAAAAAAGACAAAATGAATGATTGAGAGCTCAAGGTTCTCTTCAAAATGGGTCTTCAGGGAATACAAACTCACAATTGTTGCTTCTGGAAGACAGCTCCCATTTTGTTTGCGTGGATGTATTGCTGAGCACCCTCTCTCTGCCTCTTGCTCTGTTGTAATCTATCTCCTGTTTCACATCAGTCTTACTTGTGTCTCAGTCCATCCTTCAGCTATTGCTGGCAGGAGATTAAATACCCTTTTGCTTTGCCTAGCAGGGATATGTTGATGTGAAGCCAGATGTCTGCCAAGATGAGCATCTGAAAGTGTCTCCACAGTATTAACTGCAGCTGCTGCTTTTGCAATCAGAGATGATGAGAGGGTTCCCACCAGCAACCACAAGCAGATGGATGAAGAGGGACATGTCTTGATCAAAACCCACTGGGATGGGGTGTGCTCAGTCCCACTCTGCTCTTAAGCTTTCTGTTGGACGGTGGGATCATAGAAATGGGTTTATTCTTGCCTGCCCATGAAGGTGGTGGCCTGGATCTTGCATTGATGCACTGATGTGATCCCATTGTACTTGGCTGAAGCTGAACTGATTTCTGTTGTTTCCTGCTCTTTCTTCTTTGTTTTCCTCTTACTGCTGCGTTACATTACTAAAAATACCTAAACCCGTATCATTTACTGAGCTGCTTCCTCTGCTTGTTCTTGTTCCAGGCACAAACATCCATCTCTCTCTAAACACCCCTTTCATCTGCCCAAATCAAGTCACTGCTTCAAAGCAGAACTTTATCTTCTGGGAACTTGTTATTCCATAGTCTTGACTTGCCACCTCCTGTGCTAACAAGAGATTTGGCCCTCAAGGTAGGGGTCTGGTTTGGTAACAGCTGAAAGGAAGGTTGATAATCCCATCATCCTCTAAATTGGACATTGGAACATCTTGGCTTCTTGCTAAGAATTAGAAGAGCTGTTTGGGGTGAAGCTAAATACCGTGTGCAACTCTGGGTCCTTTTTCTGTCAGTGGCCAGGAGGAGATGTTGAAATTACTGTACGTTTCCTGCTGGCAACCCCCAGCTTTTGGCAATCAGCAGCTAAAGGACTTCATTTGTGCTGTGCAGTCAGCAAAGGGCAGAGATGTTTGTTGTTTTTATGAAACTTAAAGAAGACCTTTTATTCCATATTTCCTTCCTGTCTGATTCACACAAGATGCAACCTTTCTGCAGTGCCATGGCTCAGAACTTTAGGCTGAACTTTAGCTGATGTTGTTCTTGATTCAGGATATTTCCAGGTGGGTCCTGTTGGAGGTGCGTTTTGCTGTGTGCTGTGTCCTTAAACTGTAAATTTGCAAGCTGTCTTCTACATTTGGATCGATGGCAGAAGAGTCAGAGTTTGGTGTTGTCTGGGATCTCTTAATGGCAAATCCTGCTCTCCAGGTAAAAGGAAATGACAACAAAACAAAAAACAGCTCAAAAAGAGTCATTGTAAATGGGCCATTTTTTGAAAGAAAGTTGCTGTAAGATAGTTGAGATTTATTGATGATGTCATGAAAACTATCTCAGTTCAGAGCAGGAGAGGATGTGTCTTGTCATATTGGAATCTTGTGGTGGTGATAGTGGCCTAAGGTGGTACTTGACTGGTGATCACTGTCATGGTTTAATCCCAGTGGGAAGCTCAGCCCCACACAGATGCTTGTTCATTCCCCCTGGGTGTGATGGGAGAGAGAACTGGAACAGCAAAAGTGAGGAAACCCATGGGTTGAGATAAAACAGTTTAATAGGCAAAGCAAAAGCCATGAAAGCAAGCAAATGTAAACAAGTAATTCATTCACCACTTCCCATGGGCAGACAGGTGTTCAGCCATTCCCAGGAAAGCAAGGCTCCATCACATGTAACAGTGACTAGGGAAGACAAACACCATCACTACAAACATCCCCCCTTCTTTCTTCTTCCCCAGTTTTATATGGTGAACATGATGCCATATGGTGTGGAATGTCCCTCTGGTCAGCTGAGGTCAGCTGTCCAGGCTGTGTCCCCTCCCAGCTTCCTGTGCTCCCCCAGCCCCCTCACTGGTGGCATGGTAGGGAAAGCAGACAAGTCCTTGACTTAGTGTAAACAGTGCTTAGCAACAGCTGAAATGTCGGTGTGTTATTAACATTATTCTTGTATTAAATCCAAACCACAGCACTACACCAGCTACTAGGAAGAAAATTAACTCTATTCCAGCCAAAACCAGGACACCACCCAGATGCCTGGATCCCTGGGAACATGTTTCAGGGGTGATATCAGGGCTTTTGCACTAGGGCACAACTGAGAGTTTCCTATGTTTCTTCTCCATAAGAAGCTTTCATGGAAAGGCGAATGAGCTGACAGGCACGTACTTTTCCAAAGGGAAGGTATACAGGTTGTGCACTGTCCTTTCCCCTAGACTGGTGACAGGTGATAGGTTCAGTGACACTGAACACAATGTCTGTGCGTAGAACTATCTCTGTTCTGTGCGTCTCTGAGATTGAGTCAAATTTGGTTCTATTTCCTTAATAAGCATATTCCTCATTTTAAAACATTTTTTTTTTACTTTTAGTTACATCCACGTATGCAATTACATGTTTCTGTGTATGTGTTTGCACATACAATTGCTCTAATTCTGAGCATAGCTATTTCCTATCTGTTATGATCTGACTACAACAAAAATTAAAATAAAGATTAGATTAGTTACTGTGGTAACAGCTACCCCTGCCTCATATGACGCAGATTCTGTGAAGCAAAGGAGCACATATCAATTTTCACTCTTAATTTTTGGGACACTCAGGGTTCAGCTCTTCCCAGGAGGTCCTCTGATGACAGCAAGTGATATCTCCCTGTTCCCTCTCAGCAGGCTTATCCTCTTTGACGTTTTGTAATTCATAAAAGCTTCAGAGCTGCTGCCACCATCTCTTGGTAGAAACAACATAGTTTTCATTTCAATTTCTTTCTAAAAAAAAAGAAAAGAGGGGGGGGAGGATGATGGAAAAAAGTCTGGTCTGGGGGATAGTGAGGCTATGAAAAGCAAAAAGGGAAGAGCCAGGATTTCACATGGCATCAGTGAGGAGACTGAGTGAGTTATATGGCTAATAAGTAATTGCCAATGAGGAGAATTGTCACATAACATCAGTGGTCATGAATTAGCAGAGTGCACAAAAGAGAGGAACTGTCAGATGTGCTGAGCTCTTGGTTCATTTATTCTCATGACTGTACATTAAGGTTTTAAATGTTTCTTCTTTGTATCGAAGAAAAATAAACAGCCTTGAGAGGTTGTAGTCAGACTAATGATGTCTTGTGGTGCAAGATCTCACTTGTTGCATCTCCCAGCTGTCAGATATTTGAAGGTGTCGGATGAGACGAATTGTCAGGTCCACAGGAGAAGAGCACATGAAGAGATAATACACTTGACTGCAGTTAATGATTTCTACTGTGTGTCTGTGCACTCCACAGGGATAATAGTTCTTTTTGGTTCTTGCCCATTGGGCACATATTCATGTTGTCTTTCTATCTGCATCCTTGGTCCTTTCTCAGAATTTATTTCAGAGCTATCACAGTTCCCAAAGTTACATCTTGCAGTGCAAAGGGCACAGTCGTGAGCCTGCTGGTAATGAAAAGGTGAGAAGGGAAGGTCTGAGGGATGTCTCTTCCCCTACTCTTCCCACAACATTTCCTATCCATTGTTCCCTGCCACTTTTTGTCTCTGTCACCCAAAGAAATGTATTTAAAACTCCCACTTCCAGAAAAACCTGCTATCTCTAGGGGCATCAGGTGGCTAGTTCAGTCACAGACTGAACAACCCACAGACCTTGGTGTTTTGCAAAGGGGAAGTGGAAAATAAGTTTAATACCGCCTTGACCGTCTGTATCTGGCTTGCTCATAAAAATCAGTCTTTCTCTCTGCTGTTGTCTAGCAATTTGTGAACCTCTGTGATAGCCCACCTCAGCCTTCCCAGCTGGAAGCTCAACTCAGGGTTTCTTGCAGAAAGGGATGCAGACTATGGACCCTGCTTGTCCACTTCAGGGAGCTGGAAACAGCTTGGGGTTTCTCAGCAGCATGATTAGGACTGGATCTAACAAGATTGTTTCTTAAGTTGGGATTGGAAACCATAGGGTCTTGTGAAATATCAAATCATCTATCACCTTGATTTTCCCCTGGAAAACCCATTAGGAAGAACTCCCTTTGTGACGGTGGCGTAACATGCTGAAAAAGGACAAGATGTCCCAGCTCACACCAGAGAGGCAGCAGTATAGATCGAGGGGTCTGTGTTGTCACAGCTGTAAGAACAGAATATATTATGAGTGCTAATTATATTAATTAAAGTTCTGCTGCTGTTTGTGGGAATGTTTCCAGAAAGGAATGCAGATTTTCCCCATTGTTGTATTTCTGGACAAAAACTGGAGGCCTGACAGGGGTCAAGTCTGTACAGCACAAGAACGTACATGCTATGATTTCTGAAATGTAGTAAAATACCCAAACTATTTTAAAAACGCAGACACTGAAAGCAATATTCCTTTTCTATGGATTCTTTCCCTAGAGATTTGATGCGTGAAGCACATTTGCTTTCTCTAATACCCCTAACTTGAGCTGTGCACAACTCAGTTTACCTCCAGTTCCAAGGAAGGAAATGGGATTATTAATCTTCCTCTGTCTCCTTGTTTTATGTGAGACACCCAGTCTTCAGGACCTTAGCCTGTTTCTTCACATATCCTAACACTATGGGACTGTCACTTTTCCACTCTAACAAAACAGCATCAGCACTAAAGATATGCTCCTCTATATGGTCTGGGAGGAGTCTGGGACTGTGGAGAACACCTGGCTTCAGGGATGAGCAGTATTGCTTACTGACCTTGCTGTTTCTCCTCCTTTCAGCCCCTCCTGCTCGGCCCAAACCCCAAGAACATTTCAGAAGAAGTATTGCTGTAGATTTCATAAAGCTCTCCCTGCTGTTTGTTCTTTTTCCTTTCTTCCCAGTCACCAAGGCCTCTCTGCTGATAGCTAAAACAAGGTGAGGGGCAAGGTCCTTTATTCTGCAGTGCTCTTGCCATGGGTAGGAGAGGGCAGCTGCTGGCAGTGTAAGTGGGAGGAATGGGCTGTCTCTTCACACAAGTGCTCTATTTATGGGCTGTTAAGGACTTGCAATGATGCAGAGTTCTGGATGTCTCCTCATGGGGGCTGCAGGAAGCAATACCTCTTCTGCCTGTTAACATGAGCTATCTTGGGGTAGAGACTGAAGGGAATTCACTGGTGGTTCTGCCAGCTTGTGTCTTGTGTTGATGCACTTGACTTGGCTGTCTTAGTATTGAGCATTTGCAGAGCAGCTTCCATCTGCCCTGGCCTAGACCTTCTTGTTTTCTATCTAGATGCACTTGACAGTAGCCAACTGTTGCCTCTTCTTCAGCAAGAGCATTTCTCCCCCTCTGCTTAGCAGCCTATTTTCTTAAAAACTTGTAAGAAGACAATCTCTCTTCTAGACAGGCTGAAGGCTTATGGGGTATTAGAGAACCTCTGCTCTGAGCATCTCAATGCTTAATGCAAAAGGTGAAACAAGTGGAGGGGCCAGTTCTAGTAAACCTGAAATAAAATGCGAGTAAAATGTCATTTGTAGATTAGTAAAAGCTGATGGAGGAAGGAAGATGTATGTGTGTGCTGTGTGCAGGTAAGCAATGCTTGTGTTTGCCTTCTGTCTTCAGCACCTGAACTTATATTGGTGTTGCATCTTTGTCTCACTAGAATGAGAAAAATTGTTCAGCTGCCTCCCACCTTGTGCCTTAAGGAAGAAGATTGGAAATCATAGCTTTTGGGACTGGAAAAAGGGCTTTGAGAAGACTTTTCTGCTTCAACTCCTCCAGCAGCACCAGTTTAGCAGTGTCTGAAAAACTTAGTGCAGCCACACTCCCTATTTCTCTGCCCAGTCTTCCCCATTGCCAGTGACATTCAGCCCTCTCTTTGTTTTGCTGCTGTTTGATGGCCCAAAGATTTAAGTCTTTCCATCTTTCAACCTGATATCTTTCTGAGCAAATGTAATCTAATGCTTACAGTGGGTTTTCTTAGGCACAATGTGTTGTGCTTCCCAGTACAAGCAGTCTCTGTTGGCTCAAAACTGCAATAACAATTATCTTTAATAATCTTTTTTGTTCAGCCTGCAAAAGGTGTCTTAACTATAAAGATGAACTTGAGAATTTTCCTAGCCTTCATCTGGTATGATCCCAGGCTCATTTCTATTTCCTACCCATTTGCAATTATTGGTGGTGAAACCTGAGTAGAAGTTGTCTGGCCTCAGAGAGCTGATGTTTGCTTCCTATAATAGACAAAAATAGGAAGAGAGTAGATGAAAAACATTGGGTCACACTGCTCTCACAAGACTTACAGAGAGAAACAGCAGCTCATCTTCATCCTGAAATAATCATTTGCAAAGTTAGAACTTTCTGGGTGGGATGTGTCAGCTGCAGTCTTGGGAAGAGTTCCTGCCTTCTGAATCAGTGACCAAAGGGTTCAGCGCAGCAGGTGATGACTTTCCATTTCAACCTTCTGTTTTCTAGTGGCAGACCTTCATCAAAACCCATCACAAAGTCTTCCTCTCCCTAATGGCACGTTTCTCCAGGCAGACTTCCTCTGCTCCCACAGATCCAGAGGCCAAGGGTGGTGGTGACTATGTGTGAAGTGGAGGAAGGAGATCAGTGCAAGGTTCAAGGAGGCTGTGAGTGGGGAATAGAGGAGGGAATCATGCAAGGGCAAAAGGGTGATGAGCCTCTGAGAGCTCAGGTCTGGCAGGATGGAGTGGGATGGTGTTGGTTAATTCCAGAACTTGTCTTCCCTGTCCCCACACCTACAACCAAAGGGGTTGGTCTGGCTGGAGCTGATGGAAACTGCTGGCTACTGCTGTGTCATTGAAAATCAGGGAGGAGGAGGAGACAAACAACATTTCTCATGCATCTACAGGGTGCAGGCCCTGGAGATTGCAGCTGGCAGTACTTGGACTATGGGAACATTACAGGAACCCAGTTTGGGTAAAGGGCTTGCAGATGGGCCATGTGTTGCCTTTACTTCTTTGCTTTCTGTGGGTTCATCTGTGGGTGAACTGAGCTGTGTGTTTTTTGACAGAAATTGCTTCTGACACACTGTTTATGTCCTCAGCTGGACTCAGAAGACCTGTGTGAGTGCCTCACACAGCGGGACTGGGGACATGAACACAGTGGGGAGGTTGAAGCTTGTAGTGCTGGAAATATGGGACTGCACTCCAAAAAGCATGAAAAATAGCTAGAAAGAATGTCTTCAGAAGGGTCTAAAATACAGCTTGCCTGGTAGTGGTACTGCCTAGCCAAAGAAATTTTACAGAAAGCAAAAGAAAACACAGGAAAGTGGGAGCTTGGGCTCATTTTGCAAATGGGCCTGAAATCAATCTGTGTCCTTCACACCAGAATGATTCACCCTCAGGCACTGGGTGTCTAACCTGTAACATTTGCTGGGTGTTCATGGGCACTCAGCAGGGAAAATAAAGCTTTAGCAGTGTCAGAGGCTGATACCTTTTTGTGAATTCCTTTTCCAAATGAATTGATCAGTGTTCTGGTCTTGGTCATGTCATTTTCCTTCCATCAAAAAACATCTAAGCAGCCAAATAGCTTTTGTTATTTATGTTTAGGGATTGCAGCTGTGCTTCAGTGTCTAAAGCAGGCTTAAAAATCCAATTTTTCTGCAGGATAGAAGACTTCAGTTAGGAGTTGTGTTTTTGTGTGAGCTCAATGTTCTCAGGCCTGGTATCTGCTCTTTTAGGAATCAAGGCATCTATGTCATCTTGGTGGCCATCTCCAGGCTCCAAGGTCCCTGCTGGAAAGCTGGGAGCTCTGCCCTGCTTAATCTACACGTCATCAGGCTCTGAGACCTGGTGCCAGCCCTTGGTCAGTCTAGTAGGAAAGCACACATCCAGTCTGCAAGAAAATCAGCTTAGATTCACAGGACCCGAGATGTTTTAGATGAAACCTTACATGGTTTTCTTGGTGCAACAAGGATTTGAAAAACCTCTGATCAGTTCTGTCTGGTTCTGCTACTCACATCTCCATCAAGAAACCATGTTACCCAGTGCTGCACTTCAAATGCAGACCAGAGACAGCTCCCTGCCTTGGAAAATTGTGACTCTCTGGTGTGGGTTGGCCGTTCAGGGCTCCAAGTGGGTTCCCTGTGTGTGTCCCTGCATTGTTCCTGTCATGTTTCATTTTTGGTCTGAGTAGTGTCCTGTCTGCATTATTTTTAATGCTGCTGTTAGCAGTGGGAAGCAGGGCACAGTTTATGTTTAGTATTTTCTCAGTGAAATCAGCAGCTTTCCTGCTTTCCTGGCTGTTCCCCAGTCTTGATGTTGATATGTTTCTCTCTGCTCCAGGCTAGAAGCAGCACCTGCATAGGAGTCAGCTCTGAGATTACACCTACTGGGCAGCCTCTTTAACAAATTATAGGTTGAGCAAATTAAAAGCAAATGGAAAAGGAATGATAACAAGCAGAAGGTTGCTGGCACTTTCTCAGGGTGTTTAATTTTTGGCTGACTACTGCTATTTTTCTCCATCCTTTACACTGACTTCTTTCCCTCCCCTCCCCTCCACCTTGCTGCAGAGGGATCTCAGCTGGATGCCTGATGGGGCTGGATGCAGTCGTGGTGTGGGCAGGCACCTGGGTGACCCCTGCTCAGTGCACAATGAGGTGGAGGCTTGGTCATCACCTCTCCCTTGTCCCATCCCCAGCACAGTAAATTTGGCCCTGGCTGCTCATTGTTACAGATCTGTAGTTGGAGAGTAACAGAAGCAGAGTTCTGAAATGTCTGGGCAGATACACATGCCTATTGCTAGGTCCAACTGGCAAGGATCTGAATAGGTCTTAATTATTTTTTGGCCAGGTTTTCTTTGGGAGTGAGGCTCACATGTGTTTGTCACCCTGCTTTGCTTTTGTTTCTCTATCTGTTCATCTCTGCTCTTTGCTAAGAGTGTCTTGCCTCTTGCCTTTCCTCTGTCCTGCCTCCTGCTCTCATAGGGCCTAGGGTATGGTGGTGAGGGCTTAAAATAAAATACCCTTTTGACTTCTGCTCTGATAAATGAAAAGGCCAGACCAAATGTGAATCTGCCTTGGAGGAACCAACAACTAGTTCAAATGGGGCAATACCTTACTGGCATAATGCTAAGTCTCACAGAGATTCCTGCCATCCCCAAAAGGGTCTCTCTCTCCCATTTTTCTCCTTCTGCCTGTTTTGGAGAGCAGAGAGATCTTCCAGCCCAATGCAGAGTTTGTCCTCTGGAGCTGAGCCTCAGTACTGAGAGTATAAAACTTTGCAGCAAACCCATAAATTCCTGTGTAATGTTTCCTATGAATTTTCCTGGATTATACTGCAGGCTTTATGAATGCTTTTTAACAAAGCCACCGCTTGTGATATAACTAGCCAGTCAAGCACTATCTGGGGAAATTGTATTGCATTAATTTTTTTAATTTTTATTTCTTCTGCAGTCATTTCTTCTGCTCCTCCCTCTCCATGCAGGCACTTCTGCCACTCAAGGGTATTGGAGTCAACTTTATGTTGTCTATAAAACCAGGTCACTGTCAGTTCAATCCCTCTGCAGCTGTTTCTATTCCTCTGGTCATTCAGATGGATGGAGACTTGGGGCAAGGTGCAGAGCAGGAGAGTTTATGGCTGAACAGATGAGCCAGGGAGACTGAGAGGCTCAAAATATAATTACCCATGTGTTGCAGAAAGGGTGAGCAAGGTGCAGAGAGATTGTGTCTTTCCAAAGGTGCCATGTGGGATTCAGGGCAGAGATAGAAAATGAGGAAATGTGCTCTTTTCTTCCTAAGTTCCTGTCAGGTGCAAGAATTCGTGTACTGTGTTGTGGGGGGTATGGTAATCACCAGGGGCTGAGTAAAATCTCCTGATCAGGAAAAAACAACCAAACTCTGTTGCATGATAAACACAGAGGGCTCAAGTTTGTAAGTGCCTGTTGGCAAGTGCCTTCTGGGCTCCTCCAGATCTCCCTGAGTATTTGCCTGTGGGGAGCTGTGGATCTTGGGGGCCCTTTTCCTTGGCTCCCTGTTGAGAGTGGGCTAAGACCATACAAGAGCAGCTACAGAGAAAACAGGGGTGATTCAGATGAGAAAAGCATCTCTGCGTGTACTGCACTTGTACATCCCCAAACCTGCTGGATAATCCCTGGAGGAAGCAAATGAGTAAACTGCACCCAAAATGCCAGAAAACAGCATTCTTGGCTGAGCCAAGGGCTGAACTATTTCCTTAGCAGTGAGGATGTTGCTGTGCTGTGGGGGATAGTTACACCTGAAATAATACTCATAGATTTCCAGGCATTGATTCAGTGTGGCTTGCAGGTCTCAGGCCTGGGAAACAAGTTTGAATGGTTATAAAAGGTATAAATTGCTTTAAATTAATCATTGATTTAATCCATCTCTCCAGAAGCTGAGATCACCATGTTATTGAATCAGGAATAAGCTGCAGTTGCATACAGAACTGCTCGAGAAATGCACATACTCAGTACCTTGGCTTTTTGCTCTTTCTATGAACCATAAACCATTTCCCACTGAGACGAGTAGGTGTTGTACAAGCCCCAGTAGCGAGCAGAAAATCTCACAGGGAAGCACCAGTGCACTTTCAATACACCCAACATCAAATTGCACTCCTTTGAATATGTGGAGGAGCCAACAGAACATTCCTCCCAGGTGAGTTAGGGACGGGGGGAGCATTTGCCTCCAATTTTATAAAGTGGGGTTAAATGTGGCAAACACCCAGGTGAGTCCATGATCCTTCTGTGCCTGGGGATGGCCTGAGTAGTGCCTGGCACAGATAAGGGATAAGCTTCCTTGTGGGCAAGCTGGTGATAAAAGCCTGAAGACAGAGAAGATGTGGTGCCCTTGGTAAGGTGAAGCATGTAAGGGGAATAGAGGCCCTGGAGAAGATGCTGGAGGACCTTTTGATGAGCTTCTTTCCTGCCAAAGCAGTGCTGACTTCTCTTATAGGCAGCCTGGCAGCTGGGGTAGCAGAGGCAGAAAAGCAGCAAGGAGCAGTAAGGGACACGCTTAATTATTTACAGACCATCAGATATGGCAAGTCCTTGAGTTACTGCACTTAATGAGGTAGCAGTTGTGAGCAAGCTCCTTTCAGCACTCCATGTGAGGGCTCCAGGCCCATCTAGAGTGCAAAGGAAAACACATCAGCTGAAAGCTCTCTCCGAGGCACTTAATGAGGTGCCCCTCGTTAGCTAAGTCTCTAGAGCCGGCTCTGTGTATGCTCCCAGTCTGCGTGATCCCACAGCAAAATTACTGCATGGTGCTGCTAGCCCAGTTCAGTCCGTAATTGGAAGGGGATGGGAGTGTGCAGAGTCAGGTCCTGAACAGGGATGAGAAAATCAAGTCTTCATGGAAACCAGCATCAGTGATTAGGAAGGGGTTTCTTTGGTGGAGGTAAACTGTGCTGGCTGGGCAAGGACTGCAGGTCAGAACTGAAAATGAATGCTAAGCAGAGGCTCAGATCCCCATCCCTGTCTCTGAGGAGGTAGGGAACATTCAGTCCTCATCTGACCAGAAAGCCAGGGGAATGCTTCCATAACCCCCTGTCCTTTTTTAGAGAAATTAATGATCAATTAGAGAGCACATGCAAAAGATGAGGGGGAACTTTGTGTTCAGAGGAGATTATTTCTCTCCCTCCAAATAGTCACAGAAATAGTCATCCAAGGTCTTTCCATTAGTTGGATTTATTTATTTTTCTTTTTCTTCCTTCCTTAATCAAGTTTGCAGCATCTCAGGCTTTTCAGATAACAGCTAGTGAATTCACACTGTATCTGAACACATTGCATTGTATTTTTAGGGCAATCTCTCACTTGCTGGGCATTAGAAAATTTTTGCAAATTCACTCTAGCTTCATTAGGTCCTGCAGATGTTCACCCAGCAGTTTTCTGTAGCACTACCCACCTCTCCCAGTCAAACCAGGGCTGGCCAGGCTTTCTCTCCCAGCTGTGGTTTCTTGCCCCCAGACTCAGCTGCTGCGTTGTTTATTGCACAGTTTCATCTTCAGGATGTTGCATACACAGACTGTTTTTCCCAATTTGCTTAAAATGGTGGTGAATAATTCTAGGCACCACTTCTACTGCCCAAGGAATAGATAAACAGCGACTCCTCACGCAGACAGGTTAAGTGTCCTTATTCTCTTTTTACAAATGATTTAGTGAGAAAAAGAGCGAAACTCTTATCTTCTGCAGACCTTAGAGAAGCTGAATGCTCAGCTTATGGCTGAGCAGTGGGGTGGAATGGGGTGTTCACAACATCATTGCAGTGGTGCTGTGTCTCCAGATGACGCACAAACCCTGGAAAGCCTCTCCCCATCAGTTTCCTACTCTGACAAACGTGTGTATCACCATTCCCCTGTCCTCTTTGAGACAGAAATCCCTTACATCAGTGTGTTTATGTAGCACCTGGAACATAAACACACATTTAGTCCTTGATCTCTGTGGAAGGGGTGAAATATTAGTGTTACAAAAAACATACTGAAAGGTGATGAGGGAAGGGGTATCTGGCTCTGACCGCATCTGTGGTACTGGAAAAGTGCTCCTGTAAACCAACATCTGCTTTTGATAGCACTTTATGATTTCTCAGCTCTACATGTCTTGCTAAAGACGATGTCAGATTTAATCAGAATTTCACATTATTCCAGTAGTGATGATAGCTGAGTGCCTTGTGTTTAATTCTTACCTCATCTGCTTCAGTCTGCTGGGTGAGGAGTTAGCAGGGTTTCATTCGTGCTCAAGGCAGCTTTTTCCTACCTGCACTGTCTGCATGTGGGACGGGAAAGGGAAATAGTGCAATTTCAGTGACTTACAAAATTAAACATCTTGTCTACAGAAAGGTGCTTTTATCCAGCCCCTGTCCTGCCCCATCAGTTATTCACTCAGCTGTAGTAGGTGGGTAGTGCTTCCTCATATCTGTGGCAGAGTTACAGTCTGGTGGTGCTCATCCACCTCCCACTGCCCTGAACCCACCTGTTGGCATGTCTCTAAAATGATGTGTGCCACAGAAGAGAGGTACATTTCCTGATTTACTGGTTTATGGATCCCATCAGTCTGTAAATGGTGTGGTGAGATAGGGACCTTTGTTGTGTGCCAGTTGCTTAAAAGAAAAAAATCAGTTTTCTTGAGGGCAAACACTGGGGACTGTTCTTTGCAGGAGGTGAAACTAGTTTGCCTTGGCGTTCTTCACTGTTCTCTTCAGCTACTGTAAATAAAACTGCAAGGGTTTATTTATGACCACACTGCTGCTTTCTGCTGAGGATCTTATTCCAAAATATGCTAAATTAATCATGTATGAGCTGCCATAGTTTTCATGGCACATAATTATCATGGGATTTCTCGTTCTTCCCTGGCTCCTGCTCATGAAGGCATTAGCTGCATGTCTACCATATGCAGCTAATCTCAAACCTGTGAGAAGCAGTTGCTCCCTACGGACCAGTGGGTAGTTATGGGGTTTGGTGAGAGGAGTGTGCTTCTCTGTGTCTGCTATAGACAAACATAGGACCTCTAGCTTGTGATGTCTGAGAGCTGAATCCATCCTGAAAGCAGTTACTTCGAGGGAGAGGAGAAGCTGCTCACTGTGTCTGGTGATGACACTGGGAGGGAGGTATAGGAACAGAGAGGCAGAAAGATTAAGTGTATTAGGAGAGAGGCTTTGTGGCAGAGCTAACAAGTTGGAGTCAAGTCTTTTAAACAGATGCTTCCCCAGGCTCTGTGTAAAATAAAACTTGTGCAGGCACCACGGTGCTAGGCAGTGTTTGACGTGATGACCTTATAACCACTTCATTTAAGGATTTGATTAATGACCTGTGCTTTGCCATGTTATAACTTGATATTCCATATGGAGGCCACAGAATCTGCTCTCTCCCAGAAGGTAAATATTCACAGAGCAGCATCCTACAGACCTTGTTCACAGCTTGCTGAAGTCAATGCAACAACTTCCGTGAAGATATGTGGGATATAGCTAAGCCACAGAAGGATCCAAACAGTCTGCTTTTTTATGCACCCTGAAATTGAGAAGATAGGACACCCATTGAAAAGGTTTCCAGACCTTCACATAAGGACTTTCAATTCTCATCTTTAATTTTCACTTTATTTTTGCTTATTTTGCTGCTCTGAAGAGTTAAGGACCTGCCTTGTGAAGTGTTCTACTGTTGTACTGCAGATTGAGCCATGAGGGGCCCAGGAGTTTTTGCAAGTAACAATAACCTGTGTCCAAGCTGTTAGATATTTTGAAGGGACACGAACTATGTCACCCTGACATTGCTTTTCTGCCTATATTTCCATGTCTTAATCATCCTTGTGGACTGTGTGTTGCCTTGTAAAGCTGCAGCCCTTGGGTGAAGATTGTTGGATGAGAAACAAAAGCATCAACACGCTGAGTGGTGACAGACTGATCAAAGACATGTCTCCTCTTCAAACAGAAACACCATCTGTTCGTGATGTTGAGTCTGACATCCCTCAAAGCTAGATTTTCTAGGACTCCAAACTGGCGAGAGTAATGTGATTTGTGCTCTCATAATTAGTATCTCTTGTGGTCTGGCATGCTACAAGTTGACCATTAGGTGGATATAACAGGCACAAATTAAGTGTCTCTTTGTTGGCTCACAAAACAACATCAGATCTATTCCAAAGGGGACTTGGTCTCCATGTCCAGGGACATGTTGAATGTGGAAAGCTCATAATTTTACCCATATTCACTAGCTTAGCCTGCTTCCACTGGGAAATAGATTCTGTTGGTCTAAATCACCATGTGGGTGCTTTTTCCCATGGGAATGAGGGAGATGAACATATTTGTACCTGAGGCACGTGAGAACACGCTTGCAGTCAGCCTGTGATGTTGTCCATGGCTCAACTGAGCAGCAGTACCTTGCTTAAGGGAGTACTTGAGTGGCTGGATGACTTTTGTGATAAGGATTACAAGCAACTGTTTATTAACTACTTCACACAAGCAAAACAGGCTCTAACTTAGAATATTAAGTATTTACTACTACTACTACTACTAAAATCAGAGCTTAAGATTTAAGAGTGGGAAGTTTGATAGATGTTACAGAC